>JAPVLO010000932.1:0-307894 GCA_027257055.1 Cephalopachus bancanus
CATGCACCACTGCCCAGCCAGCACCCTTGACATAAGTAACTCCCAGAATGTGGATATATTTTGAAGGTCAAGTCAGCTGGAATTCCAGCTGGATGGGATGTCAGGTGTGAGGAGCAGAGAGGAGTCCTGAATCCCGTCAAGGTTCCAGCGTGAGTGCCTGGGAGGATGGCAGTTTTCTGCGGCTGGAGGAAAGAGGCCACTCAAAGCCCTCAGCACAGAGCCCCACA
The DNA here is from genome assembly GCA_027257055.1 of Cephalopachus bancanus. Lineage (NCBI taxonomy): Eukaryota > Metazoa > Chordata > Mammalia > Primates > Tarsiidae > Cephalopachus > Cephalopachus bancanus. Next base: position 228 of record JAPVLO010000932.1, read on the forward strand.
CGAGACACGTGCCCTACCTGTGTCATAGCAGTTAAAGCGGAAGTTGTCAGACAAGTCAGGATTGCACGGCCAGGGAGGAAGGGCCGGGCTGACCCTGGTTAACTTTGACAAGATTCAGGCAAGAAGCCAATTTCTTCTTCCGTCTCCCATTCTCCCTCTGGGCTGGGCCTGCCTCTTCCTTCCTTGGGCTAGAAAATAAATAATCTCTTCCATCTTCATCTTGCAGTCACTCTCACCCAGGTTTAATGAGGCTGTCACACCCTTCCGCCAGGTCTGTCTTCACCTTGGTCACTGATAACTACAAGTAGGTTATATCTCAACTCTTTTGCGTATGGTGTGAGGTAGGGATCCAATATTCCACCCCATATGCGTAACCTGCATCCTTTCCCCATCACCCAGGGCTTCTGAAAATGTTTTCCCCCTCTCTTTTGCTTGTTGTATTTGGTTGTCTTTTTCGTTGTTTTTTTTTTTTTTTCTTTTTTTCGAGTCAGAGTTTCTTCTAAACACCCAACATTAGGACTTTGATTACTTTTGTATATGGTGTGAGGCTGGATCCAATTCCCCACCCCAGGTGGATAACCTGCATCCTTCCCCTGTGATATAAAAGGCAGCCACGATCCTTTTTAAAGTCTTCCAAGATGCATGGGTCAGTTTCTGTGCTTTCTGGGTTTTTTTCCCACCTATCAATCTGCTGGTCTAATCTTATACAAACACCATGTTCTCTTAGTTGCTAAGGCTGAGGAATGATCTTGATTTCTTGTTGGGCAAGTCCTCTCCTATTTGCCCTCAAAATTGCCTTGCCTTTTCTTTCTTTTTTTTTTTTTTTGAGTTGGAGTCTCACTCTGTCGCCCAGACTGAAGTGCAGTGGCCGCTTCCAGCCACCACAGCCTCGACCTGCTGGGCTCCGGCGATCCTTCCACCTCAGTCTTCCAAGTAGCTTGGAACTACAGGTGTGCGCTATCATGCCCGGCTAATTTTTGATTTATTGTAGAGATGAGGTCTCGCCCGCCCAGGCAGGTCTCGAACCCACGGGCTCAGGCAATCCACTCACCTCAGCCTCCCAAAGGCGCAGGATTACAGGCTGAGCCACCGAGCCCGGCTGAGATTTGTTTTCTTACATGTATTTGTTTTCTAGGACTGCTGTGACCAAGTACCATGACCTGGGTGTCTTCAACAACAGAAACCTACTGTCTTGCAGTTCTAGAAGCCAGAAGCTCAAAACAAGGCATCAGCAGGGTTTATTCCTTATGAGGGCTGTGAGGGAGTGTTTCGTGCTTCTTTCTTTGGCTAGGCAGATGGCTGTCTTTTTTTTTCTTTTTCTTTTTTTATATCTATAGAGATGGGTTTTCACTATGCTGTCCCGGCTGGTCTCAAACTCCTGGCCTCAAGCGATCCTCCCTCCTCGGCCTCCCAAAGTGCTAGGACTACAGGCATGAGCCACCACAATCGGCCAGCCTCATGTTTTCTAGGTTCGTCAATGCTGTAGCATGTAACAGTATCTCCTTTCTTTCTATGACCCAATAATATTCCATTGCATGGATACACTGCATTTTGTTTGTCAGTCGATGGACATCTGGGCTTCAAAATAATTGTAATTCTTATTTGGGAATGGACATGGGTCAGTAGTTCCATGGCTTTCTCCTTTTTACCTGGTCATATTTATTGCTTGTTTGTTTGAGTTAGAGTCTCACTCTGTTGCCCAGGTTGGAGTGCAGTATCACACTCACAGCCACTGCAGCCTTGACTGCCTGGATTTAGACAATCCTCCTGCCTCAGCCTTCAAGTGGTTGGAAGCACAAGAGTACACCACCACGCCCAGCTAATTTTCTGATTTTTTGTAGAGACAAGGTCTCACCAATTTGTCCAGGCTGGTCTCGAACCCCTGGGCTCAGGCAATCCTTCTCACCTCGGCCTCCCAAAGTGCTGGGATGACAGGCTTGAGCCACTGCGCCTGGTTCTCTTTCGAGTATTTTATTTCATTTTATTTTTTTGAGTCGGAGTCTCACTCTATCGCTCAGGCTGGAGTGTAGTAGCACACTCACAGCCGCGGCAGCCTCGACCTTCTGGGCCCAGGCGACCCTTCTGCCTCAGCTTTCCAAGTAGCTGGAACTACAGGCATGCATCACCATGCCCGGCTAATTGTTTTTGATTTATGGTAGAGACAAGGTCTCGCCAAATTGCCCAGGTTGGTCTCGAAACCTTGGGCTCAGGCAATCCTCTCACCTCAGCTTCCCAAAGTGCTGGGATTATAGACATGAGCCATCGTGCCTGGCCTCTGTTGAGTATTTTATAAACAAAATCCATTGTTGAATTTTGCCAAATGACCTATCTACAACTATGAACCTGATTGAATAATTATTTCTTACATAATAGTATGATAGGTGATATTAATGGATTTTCTTTTTTTTTTTGAGTTGGAGTCTCACTCTGTCGCCCAGACTGGAGTGCAGTGGCCGCTCCCGGCCACCACAGCCTCGACCTGCTGGGCTCCGGTGGTCCTTCCGCCTCAGCCTTCCAAGTAGCTGGGACTATGGGTGCGCGCTACCACGCCCGGCTCATTTTTGATTTATTGTTCAGATGAGGTCTCCCCAAGTTGCCCAGGCGGGTCTCGAACCTGCGGGCTCAGGCAATCCACTCACCCCAGCCTCCCAAGGGCATGGGATTAATGGATTTTCTAGTAGCAGACCTCTTTTGCATTCTGTGAATAAGCGCCACTTGATCATGACAAATTAGGCATTCACTGTGCTGTCAGATTCTACTTATTAATATTTTATGCAATGCCTAAGCTTTTGTAGTTAAAAGTGGGGTTGCAAAATCATAATAAAAAATATTGATTAAAAAAAAAAGTGTGGTTGTTCTCACACCTGTAATTCCAACACTTTGGGAGGCTGAGGCAGGAGGGTTGCTTGAGCCCAGGAGTTCGTGACTGCAGGGAGCTATGATGGCACCACTGCACATCAGCCTGGGTATTGGAGCAAGATTCAAACACTAAAAAAGAAAAAAAAAAAACTTGGGTAACACCCTCGGGTCCCCTCCCAATGTGGGAGCTTTTCTGTCCTCTCAATAAATCCTGCTTAAAAAAAAAAAAAAAAAAGCTAGCCAGGCATGGTGGTGTGTCTGTAGTTCTAGCAACTTGGAAGGCTGAGGCGGAAAGATTTCCCGTGTTCAGCAGGTCAAGGCTGCGGTGGCTGTGAGCGTGTCACTTGCACTCCAGTCTGAGTGACAAGAGTGAGACTCTGAAAAAAAAAAAAAAAAAAAAAGGCTCACACCTGTAATCCCAGCATTTTGGGAGGCCAAGGTGGGAGAATCACTTGCACCCAGGAGTTTGACACCAGCTTGGGAAACGTAGTGAGACCTTGTCTCTCAGAAAAACAATTTTTAATTAGATGGGTAGGGTTCCCAGCTGCTCGGGAGGCTGAGGCGGAAGGGTCACTTGAATCCAGGTCAAGGCTGTGGTGAGCCATGAGCCAGGAGCCGTGATCGTGTCACTGCACTCCTTCCTGGGCGACAGAGTGAGACCACACTCAAAAAAAAAAAACAAAAAAAAACTTTCTCCTTAGCGATCTCCTCCCTCCCATTTCCCAGCCCCTTCAAGTGTCGATTCACTTTCTCTCCATGCATTTGCTTATTCTGGACGTTTGCATGTATGGATCATTCGCTGTGTGGCCTTTTGTGTCTGGCTGCTCGCACCTGGCCTAGAGTTTCGCGTGTCTCCCTGTTGCCCCACGTGCCTGTGCTCCACTCTGGTTATGGCTGGATAACTTTCCCCTTTCGGACCAGCATGTCTGATGGGGCAGGGTGAGTTTTGCCTTCGGCTATGGGGAATAACGCAGCTGTGACACGCGCGCACAGGCTTTTGTGCAGACGTAGGTTTTCACTTCTCTTGGGCCAACAAGTAGGAGTGGGCTCGCTGAGTCATGAGGGAAGTTTATGTTTAACTTTATACGAAGCTGCCAGGCTGTTTTCCAGAGTGGATACACCGTCTTGTGTTCCCACCGGCAGCATGTGATGGGTCTCATTTCTCTGCATGTTTGCTTGCAGTGTTTTGTGTTTTGTTTTGCTCATTTTTTAGGGAGAGGGTCTTGCTCTGTTGCCCAGGCTGGAGTGCAGTGATGCCCCTCATAGGTAACTGCAGCCTTGAACTCTGGGACTAAGTGATTCTCCCGTTTCAGCCTCCCAAATAGCTGGGACCAGAGGCATGTGCCACCACCTCCGGTTAGCTTTTTGTTTTTTTTTTTCTTTAAGGGTAGGGTCCGGGCCAGGCTCAGTGGCTCAGGTTGTAATCCCACCACTTTGGGAGGCTGAGGCGAGTGGATTGCCTGAGCCCGAGGGTTCGAGACCAGCCTGGGCAACTTGGTGAGACCTCGTTTCTATAATAAATAAAAATTAGCAGGCTGGGCTTGGTGGCTCATGCCTATAATCCAAGCACTTTGGGAGGCCGAAGTGAGAGGATTGCCTGAGCCCACAGGTTAGAGACCAGCCTGAGCAACTTGGCAAGACCTCATCTCTAAATTTAAAAAAATTAGCTGGGCGTGGCGGCACATGCCTATAGTTCCAGTTACTTTGAAGGCTAAGCTGGAACTCAACGATGCCTTCCTGCTTCTCATGGCTCTCAAGGGAGATGCCAGTCTTTGAGATGCTCAGGCCGCAACATGGAGAGTGAACCCTGAGTTGTCTCCCACCCTATAACAAAGAGTCAGAAAATTCTGCCGGTTCTGCCTTCGGAACATGTCCAGAATCTGATCGCATCTCTGTCTCCATCACCCGACCCATTGACACCCCAGCAGCACCTCCCCTGGCCTCTCTGTTCCCACCCGTGGCCTCTTTGTGTCAGATTTGGCACAAAATCTTGCCATGTCCCACGGGTTGAATGACTTCATTTATATGAAATGTCTGGGCAAATCCACAGAGACACAAAATGGATTGGTGAAGGCCAAGGACTAGGGGATTTCAGGGATGAAGAAAATGTCCTAACATGGATTTTTTTCTTTTCTATAGAGACAGGGTCTCGCTATGTTGCCCAGGCTGGCCTTGAACTCCTGACCTCAAGGGATCCTCCTGCCTCGATCTCCCAAAGTGCTGAGATTACAGCAGGCATGAGCCACTGAGCCTGGCCTAAAATGGATTGTGAAGATGGTTACCTAACTCTGAATAAATGACATCCACTGAACTGTACACCACAAATGGGTGAATTGTATGATATATGAGTTATCTCTTTTTTTTGAAACAGAGTCTTACTGTGTCACCCAGGCTGGATGGAGTGTAGTGGCACGCTCATGGCCACCCCAGCGTGGACCTGCCGAGCTCTGGCGATCCTTCCGCTTCAGCCTTCCAAGTAGAGATTGGAAGGCTAATCTCTAATTTTTTGATTTATTGTAGAGACGAGGTGTCGCCAAGTTGCCCGGGCTGGTCTTGAACCCACGGGCTCAGGCAATCCACTCGCCTCAGCCTCCCAAAGTGCTGGGATTAAAGGCTGAGCCACTGAGTCAGGCCTGTGAGTTATAGCTCAATAAGCTGTTACCACCCTCCCGCAGACCCTCCAGAAAAACAAATCCTTCCCATGGCTCTCACCTGACGCAGAATAAACCCAGTGTCCTCAATGGTCTGGGCGTGTGATCTGCCTCCCCGCATCCCTCTGAACACACTGCCTCAGCTCTCCCTTTCATTCACTGTTCCAGCTACACTAGCCTCTTTGCGTGTTCTGCCTCAGGGCCTTTGTACTTGCTTGGAATCCTCTTTTCTGGTCAGCCCCGCCATGATGGAGCTTGGATGCAAACAAAGCCAACTCTTGTGTTGTACACCATGTACACGTGTGCCGTTTGTGGCAGGGAGAGTAACAGCCCTCCCACAATGTCCACATCCCAATCTGGATCCTAGGAATGGAACTCTACATGACAAAAGGGACCATGCAGATGTGATGACATCAAGGAACCTGAGGTGGGGAGATGCGCCTAGACTGCCCAGGTGGGACCAGCGGAATCACAGGAGCCCTTACAAGGGACAGAGGCATGAGTTGGAGTCAGAGAGACTGGAGGATGCCATGCTGCTGGCTGTGGAGATGGAGGGCGGGGCCACAGGCCAAGGGCTGCAGGCAGCTTCTAGAAGCCGAAAGAGGCAGGAAGCGGATTTTCCTCTAGGGCCTCCTGACAGCTCTGCTGACACCTGATTTAACCAATGAGATCTGCTTTAGACTTCTTACTTCCAGGACTACAGTAAAGCTGTTTTAAGCCATTAAGTTTGTGATCTATTTGTTACAGCAGCAGCAGGAAACTCATACACTATCATATTTATAAAAATGCCCAAGCTGGCTCAGTGGCTCAGCCTGTAATCCCATGCTTTGGGAGGCTGAGGTGAGTGAATTGCCCGAGTCTGCGGGTTCAAGACCCACCTGGGCGACTTGGTGAGACCTCATCTCCACAATAAAAAAAAAATCAAAAAATCAGCCAGGTGTGGTAGCGCATGCCTTTAATTCCAGCTACTCGGAAGGCTGAGGCGGAAGGATCGCCGGAGCCCAGCAGGTCGAGGCTGCGGTGGCCGGGAGCAGCCACTGCACTCCAGTCTGGGTGACTGAGTGAGACTCCAACTCAAAAAAAAAAAACCCAACAGAGAGGATGTTCTCCCCAAGCCTTGGCTTCTGTATGTGATACAATGACTGCTGCCATGGTGTGGTCTACTCCTGCAGATATGGCCAGTGGCTCTGACAGTGCTTTGCGTATAGCAGGCAGGATTTTATTTTTATTATTATTTTGTCTTGGAGTCCCATTCTGTCACCCAGGCTGGAATGCAATGGCATGATCACGGCTCACCACAGCCTCAACCTCCTGGGCTCAGGTGATCCTCCTGCCTCAGCCTCCCTAGTAGCGGGGACCACAGGCATACACCATCATGCCTGGCTAATTTTTTGATTTTTTTTGTGGAGACAAGGTCTCACTATGTTACCCAGGCTGGTCTCAGACTACTGGGTTCAAGTGATCCTCCCACCTCAGCCTCCCTAAGTGCTGGGATTATATGCATGAACTACCATGTCTGCCCACAGCATGATTTTAAACTCCCCCATAGATTAACTCATTTAATTCTCCAACACATTGGTGAGATAAAAAGCTATTATCAATCCATTGTCCAGAAGAAGAAACTGAGGCAAGAGATTAAATTGGCCAGGCACAGTGGCTCAGCCTGTAATCCCAGCACTTTGGGAAGCTGAGGCAAGAGGATTGCCTGAGTCTGGGGATTCGAGACCAGCCTGGACAACTTGGCAAGACCTTGCCACTACAATATATCAAAAAATAAGTTGGGTGTGGTAACATGCACCTGTAGTTCCAGCTACTTGGAAGGCTGAGGTGGAAGGATCGCCTGAGTTCAGTAGGTTGAGGCTGCCGTGTCGAGAGCAAGCCACTGGACTCCAGCCTGGGCGACAAGAGTGAGATTTCAACTCAAAAAAAAAAAAAAGATGAAATGACTTATCCAAAGCTTACACAGTTGCTAAGTGGCCAAGCAAAGAGCCAGTCAGGGAACTGAAGAGAGGCTGTGTGACGTTAATAAGAGTTGACCAGACTCGGTGGCTCAGCCTGTAATCCCAGCACTTTGGGAGGCCAAGGCGAATGGATTGCCTGGTCCTGTGGGTTCGAGACTAGCCCAGGCAATTTGGTGAGACCTCGTCTCTACAATAAATAAAAAATTAGCTGGGCGTGGTAGCGCATGCCTGTAGTTCCAGCTACTTGGAAGGCTGAGGCAGACGGATTGTTGGAACCCAGCAGGTTGACACTGGAGTGGCTGTGAGTGTGCCACTGCACTCCAGCCTGGGTGACAGAGTGAGACTCCAACTCAAAACAACAACAATAATAAGAGCTGACACAGCCCAGCAGCCATCACCCTCTCTCTCTGTGGGCGCGGGGGCCCCTCAGCTCCAGAGGGCCCTAGCAGCAGGGGGTGGTGCTATTCCACTGTCACCATGGCCAGAGGGCCACTCTGGCACTTGGCGGGTAGAAGCCAAGAGTCTCACGTTGTGGGATTGTCCTGCCCAAAAGCCAGCAGTGTCGCCGCTGAGGATCACAAAGCAGGAGGCACAGCGCCAACATTTCTCATGGCTTCTGGGGCTCGGGGATAAGCAGGAAGATTCTGGGGTTGCCTGCCTGGGCGGGAAACTAGCTCAGGACACCTGGCTCGGCCACCAATGAGCTGTGTGACCTTGGGCAAGTCTTTTAACCTTCCTGGGCTTGATGATCTCATCTAAAAAATGGGATAATAACAGCTCGCTCCTCATACTCTTGTGAGCATTGAGTAAGGCATACACGTCAACTGCTTAGAACAGCATCCGGGAGAGTCTTGGAGCTACTACATATAGCTACTACATGAGTATTATCGTTTTACTTTATTATTTTTTTTTTTTTGAGTTAGAGTCCACTCTGTCGCCCAGGTTGGAGTGCAGTGACACGCTGCTCATGGCCACCTCAATCTACTGGGTTCAGGTGATCCTTCCACCTCAGTCTTCCAAGTAGCTAGAACTACAGGCACACACCACCACGTCCAGCTAATTTTTTGATCTATCGTAGAGACAAGGTCTTGCCAAGTTGCCCAGGCTGGTCTCGAATCTGTGGGCTCAGGAAGTCCTCTTATCTCTGCCTCCCAAAGTGCTGAGATTATAGGCCCACCTGGCTTATTATCGTTTTAGTAGCAAGTACTTGGTATTGAAACCTGCCACCTTTTCCAGTCTCAGGGCCTCTGTGGGCAGAAGCAGGTCTGAAGGGCACCCAGGCTCTCACTTTGCTCAGCACAATCTGAGGGCAGGGCATCTGCGTGTCTGTGGCTCCCAGGGGAGACAGGCAGGGCCTCAGAGACAGCAAGGCTAGGCAGGACCACAGGTTTATTGGGGACTCCACGCACGCACACTCACGGCATCACACGACAACGGCACGGTGACTCAGGACATGCGCGGCAGCCTCTGCCACAGCTGGGGCCCAGAGGCAGTGGGGTGCAGTCTCCTCCCTTGTGGCCCAGACCCCGCTGGGTCCCTTCCTCCTGGGGGGCTGGGGACGGGGCTGCTGGGGGGCAGCAGGCCTGGCGGGGGAAGTGAGCAGGCGGGGCCGGCTGGGCCTCACTCCAGGGACTGCAGCATCAGCAGCTGTTTGAGCACCTTCGTCTGGCTGGTCTCACGGATCTCGCCGGCCAGGAACATCTCATCCACGACCGTGTAAACCTGCAGGAGGGAGGCCAGGGAACCCCGGTGTGAGAAGGGCCCCGGGATGCTGGCCGGGGCGAGGGCTAGAACCCCAGCAGATGTGCTGGGCAGCTGCAGGGCCACAGCCACCATCCCCACCCCCACGCCTGATTCATCCTCCTCTTCCTCAGGAGCCTACCTTGTAGAAGTTGAACACCAGGTCCAGTTCACAGACGTTGTGGAAATATTCGTTTAAGACCTGGGGAAAGAAGAAGACGAGGATGGTAAGAGGGGTTGGGAGGGAGGGAGGCGCATACACACAGATGGGAACAGAGGTCAGCAGGAAGAGATGGCTGCTGGGCACGGTGGCTCAGGCCTGTCATCCCAGCACCCTGGGAGGCTGAGGTGGGAGTACTGCTTGAGGCCAGAAGTTCAAGACCAGGCTGGGCAACAAAACAAGACCTTTTTCCTACAAAAAAGCAAAAAATAAGCAGGGTATGGTGGCACACGCCTCTAGTCTGGAAGGATCGCCTGAGCCCAAGAGGTCGAGGCTGTGGTAAGCTGTGACCCGTGCCACTGCCCTCCGGCCTGGGCAACAGAGTGAGTCCCTGACTCAAAAAAAAAAAAAGAAGGAAAAAGATGGCAAAAAAAGACAGAGAGACCAAGGGGAGGAGAGGAGAGACAGAGAGAGACAGTGAAGGCAAGAGACAGGGATACACAGAAAGAGACAGAAACAAAGATCATTGCGAAGAGATGGTAAAAAAGACAGAGAAACCAAGGAAAGCAGGAGAGAGAGACAGACAGATCCAGAGAGGGAGAGACAGAGATGGAGACAGTAAGAAAGACAAAGAAACAAGAGCGAAGATCATCACGTGACGACAAAAAAGGATGGCAGGACAGAAAGGCGCGGAGACGGCTGGACCAGCAGAGACAGAAGGAGACAGCAACTGCAGCAGCCGGCCGGCAGATGCAAGGAGAGACAGAGACAAACAAGCAGGGAGGTGGGAGAGATGGGCAGTGGTCTGGCCACGTGGGGAAGACTCAGGAGGGACCAGGGAGGGTTCCCAGAGCTCATGGGCCACCAGGGCCACCCACTCACCTCCACAAAGTTGTGAATGGCCTCCAGGTAAGCCAGGTTATTGTCGTTGACGTCCACGCAGATGCAGAAGTAGAGGCCGGCGTAGCGTCGGTAAATGATCTTAAAGTTCCGGAACTGTGGGGCAGAGAGGCTGTCAGCGAGAGAGCGTGCCCGGGACCCTACAGACCGGGCAGAAAGGGGCCCAAACATCCAGTCCTTCACACATAGTCCCTGAGGCCCAGGAGTGACCAAGATAGGCCTGACCCTGCCCTCCCGGGGCTCATAGTCCAGTGGAAGGAGACTCATTCCTAGAGTGGGCAGGACTGGATTGTGAGAACCCAGAGCAGGCACCTAAACACCTCTGGCCTGGGAGTCAGGAAGGGCTTCCTGGAGGAGAGGGCATCTAAGCTGAGACCAGCAGGATGGCAAGAGTGTTTCAGGTAGAGGGAAGAGCCTGGACAAAGACCAGGGCCAAGAGGGAACCTAGTGTGTTCAACAGCATTCACCCACCCTTGCCACTCCCTTTTGTGACTTTCTGTCACCTCTGGAGACAGTCAGATTCAGTCATTCAATCAGCCAGGTGCAGTGGCTCAGGCCTATAATCCCAGAACTTTGGGAGGCCAAGGAGAGAGAATTGCCTGAGCCCAGGGGTTCAAAACCAGCCTGGGCAACTTGGCAAGACCTCGTCTACAATAAATCAAAAAATTTAACTGGGCATGATGGTGCATGCCTGTATACCTAGCTACTCAGGAGGCTGAGGCAGAAGGATTACCTGAGCCCAGAAGGTTGAAGCTCTAATGAGCTGTGATCATGCCACTGCATTCCAGCCTGGGCGACAGAGTGAGACCTCAGCTCAAAATAAAAAAGTAAATAAAAGTAAATAAATAAAGCGGCCAGGCTCAGTGACTCAGTTTATAATCCCAGCACTTTGGGAGGCCGAGGCAAGTGGATTTCCTGAGCCTGCAGGTTCAAGATCAGCCAGGGCAACTTGGCGAAACCGCCTCTCTCAATAAATCAAAAATTAAGCCAGGGTCAGTGGCTCAGCCTGTAATCCCACACTTTGGGAGGCTGAGGTGAATGGATTGCCTGAGCCCGCGAGTTCGAGACCCGCCTGGACAACTTGACGAGAACTCATCTCTACAATAAATCAAGAAAATTAGCCGGGTGTGGTAGCGCGCACCTATAGTTCCAGCTACTTGGAAGGCTGAGGCGGAAGGATCGCCGGAGCCCAGCACGTCGAGGCTGCGGTGGCCGCGAGTGGCCATGGCACACCAGTCTGGGTGACAGAGTGAGACTCCAACTCAGAAAGTAAAAAATAAAATAATAAAAGTAAATAAAAAATTAGCTAAGTGTGGTAGCGCACACGCCTGTAGTTCTAGCTACTTGAAAGGCTGAGGCAGAAGGATCACCTGAGCCTAGCAGGTTGAGGCTTACGGTGGCCAGAGCGGCCACTGCACTCCAGCCTGGGCGACGAGTGAGACTCCAACTCAAAAAATAAAATAAAATAAAATAAAGCAATCATTCTACAAACATTTCCTGAGCATCTACTGTGGGCAGCACAGGGGTCACCACGGTAACCAACATTCACTGAATGTTGCCTGCCTTCACTTAAGTGTAACATATACAAGTATGCCAGGCCTCTAGTTCCAGCTACTTGGAAGGCTGAGATGGAAGGATCACCTGAGTCCAGCGGGTCGAGGCTGCGGTGGCCATTAGCTAGCCACTGCACTCCAGCCTGGGTGACAGAGTGAGACTCTGACTCAAAAAATAAAAATAAAAATAAAATCCCAGATCCAGGTCTGGGATGTGTGTGTGTGGCACCACCCGGTGGCAACTGCAAGTAACAGCATCAGTCCTTGGATTTCACTCATTTTCTTCAGCTTGTCCTGTAGCTCATTTGGGGGGAGAGGAAGGCAGGGGAGACGGGGTCTTGCTCTGTCACTCCGACTGAAGTGCAGCGGCATCATTGTGGCCCACTGCAGCCTCGAACTCCCGAGCTCAAGTGATCCTCCTGCCTCACCCTCCTGAGTAGGTGGGACTACAGGGGCACGCCACCACACCTGGCTACTTTTACCAGGTAAGTGAGACCCCCTCAACTCAAAAAAAAAAAAAAAAAGTCTAACCATCAGCAGTGGTATAATCACAGCTCCTCGTAGCTTCGAACTCCTGGGTTCAGGTGATCACTACACCTGGCTTTTCTTATTTTTATAGAGAAAAGTTCTCACTCTGTTGCCCAGGCGAGGCTCAAACTCCTGAGCTCAAGCGATCCTCTCGCCTTGGCCTTCCAAAGTGCTGGCATTACAGGCACGCGCTCCCACGTGCCCCACCAACACCCAGATCTCCTGAGGTCCCTCTGCCTCTTCTGGGTGCTCCTGTCTGTCCTCGTCCCTGATTAGTTCCTCGGCTTTGCCCACGCACAGCACACAGAAACTTCCCTGTTCCCACATCCTGCCGGGCCCTCTCCCTGAGCCCTGACTCGCAGCTCCCTCCGCTGGGACAGGAACCACACGTCGTGAGGGACCGTCCCAGCACCAGCACTGTGCCTGGATCTTCACTCCACCTGCTCTTCCCAAAGGTCGACCAGCTCAGAAAAACGGTAGCTCCGTCCTGCTCGGGGCTTGAGCCCAAGATCCAGCTGCCACTCGGGTTCCGTGGTCCCTCACACTCCCCACAGCCCTCTGCCCTCTGGTTGGCTCCGCCCCCAAAATGTACCTGGCCACGCCCACGGCTTCCAAGCCTGTCCAGTCACCCACCCGGACCCGCAGCCACTTCCTGAACAGTCCCCCTGCTTCTGCGCTTGCTCCTTTACTAAAGCCTCTGCCAGCCCATGGCCTCCTCTGCTTCAGAAGCTTCCTGGGATCCTCCTCGATGAGGGGAAGAGTCCAAGCCCCCTGAAGTCCAAGCCCCTGCAGCCCTGTGCCCTGGGATCTTTCCCTCTCATCTCCTCCCTGGCTCCCTCCACCTTAGACTCACTGGACTTGCTATTCCTGGAATGCCTCAGGTATATTCCTGCCTCGGGGCCTCTGCACTAGCTGTTCCCTTGGCTTGGAATGTTCCTCCCTCAGACATCACCTCCTCATTCCCTCAACTCTTTCAGGTCTTGGCTCAGATGTCACCTTCTCAGCCACGTATGCCTGACCAAACCATTTAAACTTGCACTCCGGTATCCAGCATGCACACCCTAACACCCCAGTGCTCCAGCCCGCTCACAGCTGCTGGTTTTCTCCCAGGCATTTATCACCACTCAACAAACACACAAGATCTTCTGTATCTCCCACTGAGGGTAGGGACCTGTGTCTGGTACGGCCACTACCATATCCCTAGTGCCCAGAACAGTGTCTGGCACCCAGTAGGCCCTCAAAAAATATTTGTTGAATTCTACAGGACAATACTCTGGTCTCTGGAACAGGTAAATGTCATGGGAATAAGAGGTGAAGACTTCTATATTAAATGAGACCAGAACATAGCAACAGAAAACAACACAAGATCCTTTCCCTAGCTTTGAAGATTGGGCCAGGCGCAGTGAAATAGCACTTGGCTTGGGAAGTGGAAGAAAGACGATTGTCTGAGTCCAGGGGTTCAAGACCAGCCTGGGCAACTTGGCAAGACCTCGTCTCTACAATAAATAAAAAAATTAGTTGGCTATGGTGGCACGCACCTATGGTTCCAGCTACCTGGAAGGCTGAGGCAGGAGGATCACCTGGGCCCAGCAGGTCAAGGCTGCGGTGGCCGTGAGGGTGCCACTGCACTCTAGCCTGGACAAAAAAGTAAGACCCCTACTAAAAAAAAATTAGCAGTGACCCAGCTAGGCGTGGTGGCTCATGCCTGTAATCCCAGCACTTTGGGAGGTCAAGGCAGGAGGACTGCGTGAGCCTAGGAGTTCACGACCAGCCTAGGTAGTATAGCAAGACTCAGTTTCTACAAAAAATAGAAAAATTAGCCAAGCGTGGTGTTGCATGCCTGTAGTCCCAGCCACTTGGGAGGCTGAGGTGGGAGAATTGCTTGAGCCACCACACCCAATCATTTGAACATTTCTATAGGAAGTTTTAAAATGGCACCTGAAGCCAGGCTCGGTGGCTCAGCCTGTAATCCCGCACCTTTGGGAGGCCGAGGTGAGTGGATTGCCTGAGCCCGCGGGTTCGCGACCCGCCTGGGCAACTTGGCGAGACCTCATCTCTACAATAAATCAAAAATTATCCGGGCGCCTGTAGTTTCGGCTGCTTGGAAGGCTGAGGCAGAAGGATCGCTGGAGCCCAGCAGGTCGAGGCTGCGGTGGCCGGGAGCGGCCACTGCACTCCAGTCTGGGCGACAGAGTGAGACTCCAACTCAAAAAAATAAAAAATAAAAAAATAAAAGTACATGCTGGGCACGGTGGCTCAAGCTTGTAATCCCAGCATTTTGAGAGGCCGAAGTAAAAGGACTGCCTGAGCCCATGGGTTCGAGACCCGCCTGGGCAACTTGGCGAGACCTCATCTCTTCAATAAATCAAAAATTAGCCGGGCATGGTGGCACGTGACTCCGGCTACTTGGAAGGCTGAGGTGGAAGGATCGCCAGAGCCCAGCCAGTCGACGCTGGGGTGGCCATGAGCGTGCCACTGCACCCCAATCTGGGTGACAGAATGAGACTCCAACTCAAAAAAATAGAAAATAAATAAATAAAAATAAAAGTACAAAAAAAGCAAGCAAGCAAGCAAGCTAAAAGCATGTTGAGAGAATGAATGAGGCACGGGGAAGAGTCTGAAGGATGATGGCAATGGAAGGTTGGGTGGGAAGTGGGGAAGGAGGTGACAAGGGAGCAGGTGGGCGGGGGCGTCACCTCCACAAAGTTGGTGTGTTTGGCATCTCGGACGGTGACCACAGCATGCACCTCCTCGATCAGCTTCTGTTTCTCGTCATCATCAAACTGCATGTACCACTTGGCCAGGCGCGTCTTGCCGGCCCGGTTCTGGATTAGGATGAAGCGGATCTGGGCGGTGGGAAGAGGAGGAGTGAGAGAGGCTGGCAGGGCGGGGCTGGCCTCTCTGCAGCCCCCAGAGTCCCACCAGGCTGGCCCTGGCCACACGTCCGGCTCAGGTCCTTCCAATGCCCCTGCGAGCAACCTCCCCACCACCAGTGGCCCACTCTGCAGTCAGCTCCAGGACCCAGTGCCAGGCTCACCACCTCTCCTTCCACTCTAGGCCTCAGTTCCCTCACGTTTCCCTGGAGACGCATCTTCCCAGGGTGTCTTAAAGGCTAAATGTTTATAAATTTCACCAGCTGGTATATAGCAGACATTCAATAAATGTCTGAGTTTCAGGCTTCTTAGGTCTGAGTCCTGATTCAACCATTTCTTTCTTTTCCTTTGCTTACTCATTTTTTAAAAAATTTAAATATAGGCCTGGCACAGTGGCTCAAGCCTGTAATCCCAGCACTTTTTTTTTTTTGAGTCAGAGTCTCACTCTGTCGCCCAGACTGGAGTGCAATGGCCGCTCCCGGCCACTGCAGCCTCGACCGGCAATCCTTCCGCCTCAGCCTTCCAAGTAGCTGGAACTACAGGCACACGCTACCACGCCCGGCTAATTTTTGATTTATTGTAGAGATGAGGTCTCACCAAGTTGCCCAGGCGGGTCTCGAACCCACAGGCTCAGGCAATCCACTCACCTTGGCCTCCCAAAGCGCAGGATTACAGGCTGAGCCACCGAGCCCAGCCAATCTCAGCACTTTGGGAGGCAGGGGCAGATGCAGGGGCGAAAGGACTGCCTGAGCTCAGGGGTTCGAGACCAGCCTGAGCAACATGGCGAGGCCTCGTCTCTACAATAAATTAAAAACTTAGCCAGGTGTGGTGGCGTATGCCTGTGGTTCTAGCTACTTGGAAGGCTGAGGCAGAAGGATCACCGGAGCCCAGAAGGTTGAGGCTACAGTGGCTGTGAGCATGGCACTGCACTCCAGCCTGGACGACAGTGAGACTCTGACTCAAAAAACAACAGCAAAAAAAAACAACAGCAAAGATCTGCCTCTTCTTCTTTTTTTTTTTTTTTTTGAAATGGAGTCTCACTCTGTTGACCTGCTGGGCTCCAGCGATCCTTCCACCTCAGCCTTCCAAGTAGCTGGAACTACAGGCGCGCTACCACCCCTGGCTAATTTTTGATTTATTGTAGAGATGAGGTCTCGCCAAGTTGCCCAGGCGGGTCTCGAACCCGCGGGCTCAGGCAATCCACTCACCTCAGCCTCCCAAAGGCGTGGGATTACAGGCTGAGCCACAGAGCCTGGCTTAATCTGCCTCTTCTTATGTGACATAATTGCTTGTTGCCTTAGTTTACTGTAATGAGCAACCATTAGATGAGAAGAACCCAGGATAGTACCTGGCTCCGATTGGGTGCTCCGTGTTAGCAAATGATTACGATAAGTATGGCCAGGACATTTGTTATTATTATTTTTTTAAAGAGATGGGGTCGGCTGGGCACAGTGGCTTACACCTATAATCCCAGCACTTTGGGAGGCCGAGTTAAGAGGATTTCCTAAGCCCACGGGTTCAAGACCAGCCTGGGCAATATGGTAAGACCTCATCTCTACAATAAATAAAAAAATTAGCTGGGTGTGGTGGCATGTGCCTGTAGTTCCAGCTACTTGGAAGACTGAGACGGAAGGATCACCTGAGCCCAGCAAGTCGAGGCTGCAGTGGCCGTGAGTGTGTCACTGCACTGCAGCTTGAGAGACAGAGTGAGACTCCAATTAAAAAAAAAAAGAAATGGGTCTTGCTACGTTGCCCAGGCTGGAATGCAGTGGTTATTGACAGGTGTGATCATAGCACACTACAGCCTCAAATGAACTCCTAGACGAATGCAATCCTTCCACCTCAGCCTCCTGAGTAGTGAGGATGAGAGGTGTGCACCACCACACCCAGCAGAGGTTTGCTATTATGATTCTGAAAAGTTAGATCAACTGTCACAGGGCTACTGTGGAAATAAATGAGTTAAGGTCAGAAGTGGTTAGCATAGTGCCTGGTACACACTGAGTGCGCAGTAAAATCAGCTATCATTATGACTGAGCGGCATCTGACCAAGTGGCTGAGCACAGAGTCGAGAGGCAGAATGAATCCTGGCATTACCAGTTACTGGCTGAGTGTCCATGGGCAGGTCACCTAACCTCTCTGGGCCAGTTTCCCTTTCTGTATGATGGACATAATGGGAGGACTTCCCTCGCAGGCCGACTGTCCAGATTAATAAACAGAAGGCTGATACAGTGACCAGTACATACCAAGTGTTTCCAGGTACCAGCTCTTCATAGCATTAGAATTTGTCATATTTGACTTTGAGAACACCATGGCTCAAGCTCACCCAGCTAGAAGCTTTGGGCCCAGTCCTTTCCGAGACAGGCATGTGTATACCCATTTTACAGATGAAGAAACAGGGAAAGGAAGACTCACAGCCAGAAAGTATAGCTGGGATTCTACAGGCTGTGCTCAGAACCCCTTACTCCAACTTGCAACTTAGCCCAACTTTGCTCTGAACCCCCTTTCCTTAACTTGCGACATCTTTTCCTGTTTTCTTCCCGGTTCAAATCTCTCCACTCGGGGGACTCCACCCCTCGCATCCTCCCTTGCCTCTGCCGTCCCTTCGGTTGCCCTCAGCCTTCCCTGTCTCAAACCGCCTCCCACGGAGCTCCTTTGACCGCCACCATCTGGTTTTCAGCCCCTCCCTCGGGTCTCCGTGGGCCTTCAACTGGACACCCCTTAACAGGCGTCCACTCTCTTTCCTAAGCCTCCACATTATCTTCTCTCCCAACCAACCAAGCCAGACAAGAAGAGGATGCTACACTCTCCTTTCAAAAACTTCTGCTGCCGGGCTCGGTGGCTCAGCCTGTAATCCCACGCCTCTGGGAGGCTGAGGTGAGTGGATTGCCTGAGCCCATGGGTTCGAGGCCCGCCTGGGCAACTTGGCGAGACCTCATCTCTACAATAAGCAAAAAATGAGCTGGGCATGGTAGCGCACGCCTGTAGTTCCAGCTACTCAGAAGGCTGAGGTGGAAGGATCGCCAGATCCCAGCAGGTCGAGGCTGCGGTAGCCGGGATCGCCCACTGCACTCCAGTCTGGGTGACAGAGTGAGACTCCAGCTCAAAAAAAAAAAGAACTTCTGTTGAGCCAGGGAAAACCACTTCCTAGCAGGGAAGGGGTCCTGGGCAGGAAGGGAAGTGGGGACCCACACCAGGCAGCTACCTCCCCGGGCAGAGTCAGAGACACATGGGCATTCAGGAAGAACTAGCAGTAGCCAGCCCAGTGAGAGAGAAAGTCTCTTTCTCCCATATTCCCCCATATTCCTTTGCCTATTTGTCCCAGTTTGAATTTCTTTGCCTCGGGGGTCCACCCTGAGAAGTCCTTTCCTTCAACTGTCCCCTCTGGATGCCCCTACCTTCCCCATCTCCAATCCCTCTCCCCTTTCCATGGATCTGTTCCCTTTGACCTCCACCATCTCCCTTTCAGACCCTTCTCAGGCTTCAGTGGGCCTTTTCTTGGGGACATCCCTTCTCCAACTTCCAAGCCTCCTCCCTTGTTCCAGAGATCACCTCTTGCCTCAAAGACTGGGTTCCTGCCGGGTGCGGTGGCTCACGCCTGCAATCTCAACACTTGGGGAGGCCAAGGAGAGAATTGCCTGAGTCCAGGGGTTCAAGACCAGCCTGGGCAACTTCGTGAGACCTCCTCTCTACAATAAATCAAAAAAAGTTAGCCAGGCTTGTTGGTGCACACCTGTAGTACCAGCTACCTGGCAGGCTGAGGTGGAAGGATCACCTGAGCCTAGCAGGTCGAGGCTGCGGGGGCAGTGAGTGTCCCACCGCACTCCAGCCTGGGCGAGAGGGAGACTTCGACTCAAAAAAAAAAAAAGAGACCCGGTTCCTTAAGGAGGCTCCTCCCCTGCTAGGACTCGTGTCCCATTCGGCGTCTTTCTTAACTCTCCCCTGAAGAACTCCTTCCTAGATCCAAAGCCCCAACCTGGGGGAAAGGGACACCCCCAAATCCAAATCCAATCCTTGCCCCCTCCTCCGCCTCACACTCCCAAGCCTCCCTCCACCCCGAGGGCCCCTCTCGGGGAAAGAACTCCCCGGGTGCGCCCATTCGCGTCAGTGTCCACGCCCTGCCCCCAAGCCCTCCCTCCGCCGCACTGTCCCTGGCTCCAAACCCTGTCCCCGCTGTCGCCTACTTCCGGTGTCTTCCCCGAGATTCTCTCCCATCAGCAGTTTCCCGCCCCGTCCAAACACCCCCCCTTCCACCCTGCAAGGCCGGGTTCTTGTCCCTGGAGACTCCTCGCGCCGGCAAGGCCTCCCTCCCCTGCTCCAATGTCTCCCGTTCTTCTCCAAAGCTCCCTCGACACCCCCAGGGACCCCCCCCTCCAGGGAAGCCCCCTCCAGGGAAGCCCCCTCCCCACCTCCAAGGCCTTCTCCCTCCCCCGAGACCGTGCCTCGCGAGTTGCCTCCCCTGTTTCAAAAGCCCCCAACCATCTCCAGTGTCACCCCAGCTGCACGGCCCTTTCCCCGGGCCCCCGGCCCCAATGCCCCCTCGCCTGGACACCCTCGGTCACCCCCGCGCGCAGAATCACGGCCGTTTTCCCGTTCCCGGCCCTGGATCGGCCCCAATCCCGAGAGCCCGCGCCCGGCCCAGACCATCCGCGGGGGTTGTGAGAGGTGTGTGAGGGGTCGGGAGGGCTTGTCAGCGCCCGGCCGAGCCTCGGCTGTTTGCACATGGATCCCACTCAGCCAGTGCCCCGCTCGGCGCGCCCCGGTTACCATGGCGACCCCCGTCCGGACCCCAGCGGCCCCGGCCCGCGGCGACTGGGCAGCTCCGGCTCTGGCTGCGGTAGGGGGCCCACAGCTAGAGCGGACTTCCGGCAGAAGGACCCGCCTGCCTCTCGCGCACAGCCCCTTGGGAGTTGTAGTTTCTCGGACGGGAACGCCCGGTTGGGCAGCCAGCCCTCAGAAAAGGGTTGCCCTCGCTTCCCAGCATGCAGCGCGATCACCCTTTTCTTACCAAATGAATCAGAGCCCGAGTGCATGCTGGGAGTTGTAGGCGAACGTCTGTCTTCAGAGGACTACAATTTCCGAAATGCATGACAGCCAACTGGGTGGAGGTTGCATTCTGGGAAATGTAGTTCTGGTTCCCCCTCCACGGGGTGGCGGAGGCAAGAGGATTGCTTGAGCCTAGAAGTTCAAGACCAAACTGGGCAATATAGTGAGATCTCATCTACACACACACAACACACAACACACACACACACACACACACAAAGTTTAATTAGCTGGGCATGGTGGTGCATGCCTGTAGTCCTAGCTACTCAGGAGGCTGAGGCAGAAAGATTGTCTGAGGCTAGGAGGTTGAGGCTGCAGAGTGCTGTGATAACTTCAGCCTGAGCAATAGAGTCAGACTTTGACTCAAAAAAAAAGAAAAAAAGAGACTAGGCGTGGTGGCTCACGCCTATAATCCCAGCACTTTTGGAGGCTGAGTCAAGAGGATTGTCTGAGCCCATGGGTTCAAAACAAGCCTGGGCAACTTGGTGAGACATCATCTCTACAATACATAAAAAATTAGCTGGGTATGGTGGCGCATGCCTACAGTTCCAGTCTTGTACAAAAGCTGGATTGGCACCCAAAAGTAAGGGCCCTAGATAATTTTTTTTTAATTGTTTTCTTTTTTTTTCTTGCCTTCTGGACCACAAGAATGAGGGTCTTGTTAAATTTTGCAGCCTGCCTAGAGCAAACTTGCTCACATCACCTTAGTTTCAAATCCTGTTGGAGGTAGACAAGTACATAAGACAGAAACAACATCTGGTCTCTTTTTTGCTCTTGTAATATTTAATACTATGTGTTGTGTGTTGATTCTTCTGACAGTACCACACTCTTTTTTTTTTTTTTGAGCCGGAATCTCTGTCACCCAGGCTGGAATGCAGTGGCACACTCACAGCCACTGCTGCCTCGACCTACTGGGCTCAGGCAATCCTTCCACCTCAGCCTTCCAAGTAGCTGGAACTACAGATGCACACCACCACGCTTGGCTAGTATTTTTTTTTTTTTTTTTTTTTGAGTTGGAGTCTCATTCTGTCGCCCAGACTGGAGTGCAGTGGCCGCTCCCGGCCACCGCAGCCTCGACCTGCTGGACTCCGGCGAACCTTCCGCCTCAGCCTTCCGAGTAGCCAGAATTACAGGCATGCGCTATTAGGCCCGGCTGATTTTTGATTTATTGTAAGAGATGAGTCTCGCTGCCCATGCGGTCTCGAACCCGCGGGCTCAGGCAATTCACTCACCTCAGCCTCCCAAAGGCACGGGATTACAGGCTGAGCCACCGAGCCCAGCTTGGCTAGTATTTTTGTGTGTGATTTATTGTAGAGATGAGAGACGCGTTCTCGCCAAGTTGCCCAGGCTGGTCTTGAACCTGTGGTTTCAGGCAATCCTCTCACCTTGGCCTCCCAAAGTGCTGGGATTACAGGCTTGAGTCACTGCACCCGGCCTCAGCCTACTTTTTAATGTTTTCAGCAGGCTGCCCCCTGAACCCAAATAGGTTCAGAGAAACTCCCTACTTAGCAGTTTAAAACAACAATAAACATTTATGATCTCACATAGTTTCCAAGGGGCAGTAATTTTGGAGCAGTTTAGCAGGGTGGGTCTGGCTTGAGCTCTCTCATGGAACTGCTGTCAAAAAATCGGCCGTCTTGTGCAGGCTTGATTGGTGCTGAAAGATCTGTGGTCCCTATGGATCACTCCTATGGTCGGCAGATTAATGGTGGCTGTTGGCCAGAGGCCTCAGTGCCTCACCACATGGCTGTCTCCACAAGGAAGCTTGTGTGGCCTCACATGACCATTGGTTTCCCAAAGAATGAGTGATCCAAGGAATGGCAAGGCGGAAGTTGCAATGTTTTGTGTTTTTTTTGAGTTGGAGTCTCACTCTGTCACCCAAATTGGAGTGCAGTGGCCGCTCCCGTCCACCGCAGCCTCGACTGCTGGACTCCGGCAATCCTTCCGCCTCAGCCTTCCGAGTAGCCGGAACACAGGCATGCACTACCATAAATACGCCGGGCTGATATTTTGATTGTTGTAGAAGAGAGGTCTCGCTGCCCAGGCGGTCTCGACCCACGGCTCAGGCAATCCACTCACCTCGGCCTCCCAAAGGCGCGGGATTACAGGCTGAGCCACTGAGCCCGGCTTGCAATGTCTTTTTTGACATTGCTGTTTCCACAATATCCTTTTGGTACCTAAATCGGCCTTGTCCAATGTGGATTGGAGCTGTGAATACCAGGTGGGACACATTGGGGTCCATCTTGGAAGATACCCCGATTGCTTAAAACAAGGGCACCTGCTTAAAGACTAGAGACAAAGCTGGGCTCGGTGGCTCAGCCTTGTAAATCCAGTGCCTTTGGGAGGCTGAGGTGAGTGGATTGCCTGAGCCCAGCGGGTTTCGAGACCCTCTCTGGGCAGCAAGACCTCCTCTCTACAATAAATCAAAAAAATCGGCCAGGCATGGTAGCGCATGCCTGTAATCCAGCTACTTGGAAGGCTGAGGCGGAAGGATCACCGGAGCCCAGCAGGTCGAGGCTGCGTGGCCGAGCGGCCACTGCACTCCAGTCTGGGCGACAAAGTGAGACTCCAACTCAAAAAAACAAAAAACAAAAACAAGAGCTAGAGACAGCTTCTCACAGGGTGTGACATTGAACTGAGATCTAGAGGATGGGTGAAAATTAACCAAGCATGGATGCATGTGGGGAGCACCGAGTCCGGCTGCTATCAAAGTTTTAAAACAAAGTTTATTAGAAACAGAAGCGGAGCCGGGCTCGGTGGCTCAGCCTGTAATCCCGCGCCTTTGAGAGGCTGAGGTGAGCGCATTGCCTGAACCCGCGGGTTCGAGACCCGCCTGGGCAGCGAGACCTCATCTCTACAATAAATCAAAAAATCAGCCGGGCGTGGTAGCACATGCCTGTAATTCCGGCTACTCGGAAGGCTGAGGCGGAAGGATCGCGGGAGCCCAGCGGGTAGAGGCTGCGGTGGCCGGGAGCGGCCACTGCACTCCAGTCTGGGCGACAGAGTGAGACTCCAACTCAAAAAAAAAAAAAAAAGAAACAGAAGCGGGGAACGATAGACATGCCAGAGCTGGCAT
The DNA here is from genome assembly GCA_027257055.1 of Cephalopachus bancanus. Lineage (NCBI taxonomy): Eukaryota > Metazoa > Chordata > Mammalia > Primates > Tarsiidae > Cephalopachus > Cephalopachus bancanus. The sequence goes on from JAPVLO010000932.1 coordinate 23,572, forward strand.
GGGCGAGCAAAACTGCTACATTTCCATTTAAATCGTCTATAAGAATAGAAAGAGTCTGACTCGGTGGCTCATGCCTGGAATCCCAGCGCTTTGGAAGGCGGGAGGATCGCTCGAGCCCAGGAATTGGCGGCTGCAGTGAGCTCTCGTGGCGCCGCAGCACTCCAGAGCCTGGGCGACAGCGCGAGGCCCGGTCTCAAAAAACAAAAAGCCGAGAGGCCGAGGATGCCTCAGTCCGTCGAATAGCTTCGTGCGCGCCCACGAAGCACGCGCCGGGCGCCGGGCTCCGGCGCCGGGCTCGGGCGGCGAGTCCGAGCATCCCCGCCTCATCCCCGCCTCGCTCCTTCCTCGTGATTGGCTGCCCTCCCGGCCAATGGCTGAAGAGCCCCAGGCTCCGACAGCCCAGCCGCCTCAGCTCGCGGCAGCATCCTCCGGTCGGTTCGTAGGCGGCGCTGTGGGCTCACCCGCTCCCCGGCCGGACGCAGACCCGGTTCCCTCCTCTGGTTCTTTCAGACCCTCGGGAATGGTGACAGAAGACGCCCCGAGACCCGCACCCTCTTGGCAAATTATCCTGTGAATTTTTCAGCCTGTGCGTCCCTCCGTTGCAGGTCCAGGAAAAGCTCACGCCGGGTCTCGTCTCCCATCCCGGCTCTCCGGCTGGTGTGACTTCCAGCCATTCGGGCTCCCAGGGAGATGCTTGGGAAATCTTGACAGCGGCCCAAGCCGGCAGTCGGCACTTTTCTGCCGGCTAATTGTTTACTCGGTTGTTTATTTATCCTGGAGTGGAGGCGAACCGGGTGCGCGGGGGTGGCTGCCTCCAGGGAAGCCAGCTTCCTGTGGCTGGCTTGCTCAGCTACCATCCGCCCTCTTGCGCACTGGAAAAAATTGCAGAGCGGGGAATGCCCTCCTTAATGGTTCCGTCCATGCAGCAAATCACCTCCTGAGTTCCTTCCTTGTGCTCGAATCGGTGCTAGGGTCATCGATGGCGAGCGAGACAGCCCTGGCCTTGCCCTCAAGGGTATCACAGTTCGATGGGAAAGACGAGGGCGACCAGGTGTGGCCAGGGCTTGAAGGGGGGACCTAAAGGGGCCGTGGGAGCCTGGAGGGAGCACCAGACCCAGCCTGTCGGGCAAGGGAGGGCCTCCTGGAAGACATCTGGAACACGGTTAGGAGTTAGGCAGTGGACAAGGATCCTGTCTTTTGGGCTACCATGTCCTCAGTGCCGACCATTTCCTTTGTTTAGCATTAGATCCATTCATTTATTTATTAAGAAGCATTTATTATGGGCCATTTGCCAGGCTTTGGAACTAGCCAGAGTTCTTTTTTTATTTTTTGAGTCGGAGTCTCACTCTGTCACTCAGGCAGGAGTGCAGTGACACGCTGACAGCCACCACAGCTTTGACCCCCTGGCTCAGCCATCCTTCATCTCAGCTTTCCAAGCTGAGACTTCAGGCATGTGCCACCAAGCCTGGCTATTTTTCTTTTCTTTTCTTTTCTTTTTTTTTGAGTTGGAGTCTCACTCTGTCGCCCAGACTGGAGTGCAGTGGCCATGGCCACCGCAGCCTTGACCCACTGGGCTCCGGCGATCCTTCCGCCTCAGCCTTCCGAGTAGCCGGAATTACAGGCACGCGCTACCACACCCGGCTGATTTTTTATTTATTGTAGAGATGAAGTCTCGCCAAGTTGCCCATGCGGGTCTCGAACCCGCGGGCTCAGGCAATTCACTCACCTCAGCCTCCCAAAGGCGCAGGATTACAGGCTGAGCCACCAAGCCCGGCTTCTTTTCTTTTTTTAGTTGGAGTCTCACTGTGTCGCCCAGGCTGGAGTGCAGTACCACGCTCCTGGCCACCACAGCTTTGACCTGCTGGGCTCAGGTGATCCTTCCACCTCAGCCTTCCAAGTAGCCAGAACTATAGGTGTGCACTACCATGCCTGACTAATTTTTTGATTTATTGTAGAGATGAGTCTTGCCAAGTTGCCCGGGCTGATCTTGAACCCCTGATCTTAGGCAATCCTCTTACCTCGGACTTCCAAAGTTCTGGGATTACAGGCTTGAGGCACTGCGCCTGGCCAGCCAGAGTTCTTGCCTTCAAAGAGCTCACACATAAAGTGGTGACACCAACATAGACCTTCAAACCCTAATGGAGTGCTATGAAGTTATAGGTGTGTAGTCACCTGACCCGAATTATCTGAGTTTCAATCTTAAATCTGATAGTTACTAATTGTGCAACCTCTCTACATCTTACATCCAACTCCTAAGGTTGTTCTGAGGATTGAGTTAATATGTCTGAAGTGCTTTAGAATGCTGTCTGGCACAAAATACTTATTTTTATCAAAGAATGAGGGGTCAAGCCTAATCTGGAAAGTTACTCTGAGAAGGTGACTTCAAGCTGAGACTTGTAGAAGGCAGAGTTGATGGACTCCAGGGGGGTTGAAGGAGGATCTGGGTCCAGAGTAAGTACAATATTCTCTCTTATTCAGGTGCTGCAGTTTACAAATTTCCTAAGGTTGGAAGGACCTGGAACACTGTATAGGTATTACAAATACTGTAACTTGAAGCAGGGGTGTCTAGTATTCACACCCTCCCCATCTTTCCTGTTTTCCCTCAAGTTACCTCAAAAATCACTTGCAAACCAGGGTTTGCAATGACAGCCCATACACTCCATTTGGCAGCATGCGGTGCTTAAAGAAAAGTTTAAAAAAAATTCACTAACCCCTAAAAATCAGATTTCATGCATTAAAAGTGCGGAATTTAAAAAGCAGGTTAGAGGCTGAGGTGAGTGGATTGCCTGAGCCGCCTGAGCAGGCGAGACCTCATCTCTACAATAAATCAAAAAAAATTAGCCGGGCGTGGTAGCGCGCGCCTGTAATTCCGGCTACTAGGAAGGCTGAGGCGGAAGGATCGCCGGAGCCCAGCAGGTCGAGGCTGCGGTGGCCGGGAGCGGCCAATGCACTCCAGTCTGGGCGACAGAGTGAGGCTCCAACTCAAAAAAAAAAAAAAAAAAAAAAGCAGGTTAATGGAAACGACCTTTAATCGGAAAAGTTTTATTTAGTGGGATACATTTTAAAAATTGAGCCCATGTAATTTTTATTTACCAATGCTTACAGAGCTCTTACTATCTGCAAGGCATGATTTCCTTTTTTTCCCCTCCCCCTTCCCAAGGCATGATTTTCAGCGCCTTACAAGCTATAATTTATCTAATTCTCACAGCAGCCCCATTTAATTCTCACAACAACCCTATGTGGGAGGTATGATTATGATCTCATTTTATAGATGAAGACACTGAGGTCGGAAATGCAAAATGCAATAGGAAACAGCCTTTTTTCATGCATTCCACAAATATTGACTCGGCGCCCGAAAAGCTCATCTTCCACGATCCGTACTTCCGGAGGAGTCCCAGAGGAGCCCTTCTTGAGTTCACAGGAGTCAAGGGTTACTGCGGTGCCCTCTCCCATCACTTCTATTTACCCTCCAGGCGCCGGAACTGACACTTGGTTTGCAGTCATTTGCATAATGCCAACTTAGAGAGAGGCCAGGGCTGCACGCAGGACCAGGCCATCTTCCCTTTCCCAGGGATCAGGCGATCACAGAACCCAGAACAAGCCGAATCAACGCACGCGTTGCCTGCAGATTTTCTCCACCGGCAGGAGAAAGCACGCGCTCCCCAACCACGCCCCTTATTCCGGAACGACGAGTTGCAACACTCGGATTGGGCTGAGGCGGGCCACGCCTCCTCGGTCCCCCAATCAGCTCTCTCGCTGGGTGCGCTCCCTCAACCTCAGCCCCGCCCCACCGCCCCACGTTACGTCGCTCCTTCTCTCCTCCTCCGTTATCCCGGGGGCTGCGGCTCGGGCGGCAAGCCCACCTCCCCTTGCTTCCCATTGGCTGGCCAGGTCCCGCGCGAGCGTGATCGCGCCCTTCGCCCCCGCCCCCGCCAGCCGGGCCATGCCTCTCCCCTCAGGCTTTCTCCGAGAGCCGGCGCGAGGCGGCAGATCGGCAGCTTGGGGCGCGCGCAGGGACGCGCGCGCCCCCCGTGGGCCACTCCCTCTGCCTTGCGCCAGCGGCCGCGCCGGCTGGCAGCCCCTCGCGCGCACACGCCCTTGCCCAGCCCGCTCCGTCTGCCCGTTTGCAGGCCGCCTCGCTCTTCGTCTGGCGCCTCAGCTGCCGCAGTAGCGGCGTTTTCTGGGGCGCACGCGCACTGTACCCTCCGCGCCCGTTCCCACTCCCAGGCCGCGGCGGCGGCGGCGGCAGGGAGCCCCTCGGGCGCGCACGCGCTCTCGCTTCTCCCCGCTGCCCGGCGTCGGTCATCCCGTCGCGGCGCGCGCCCGGGGGCCGTTATCCCCCTGCAACGGTCCCGCGCCACGCACGCGCAGTAGCGGGGGCCGAGCGCGCGGGAGCGGCCGTCGCAGGAAGGAGGCGCCGCCGCCGCCGCCATTGCGAGGGAGGGAGGGAGCGAGCGAGCGAGCGAGGCTGGTCCGCCCTCCCCTTGGTTCCCGCCCCTCCCCCCTTCCCCTCCCCGCCCCCCGCCCCGAGGGAGAGTCGCGGCGCGGCGGGAGGAGGAGGTGGAGGAGGCGGAGGAGGGAGCCCGCGAGGGAGGGTCCGCCCGGCCCCCCGCCGCCGGAGCCGCCGCCGCCACCGCCGCTGGACTGGGAGCAGAGGAACATGGCGCCGGGGCCACCGTCGCCGCGGCCGGGATCCTGGAGGCCGGGGCCGCGCTGAGGGCGCCCAGCCGGTGAGTGCGCGAGCTCGCGGGCCCCGGGCGGCGAGGCCGGGCGCCGCCCCGCTGCGGGGTCCAGGGGGAGGCGGGGACGGCGGGGCCCGGAGCCCGCGAACAATGGAGGAGCCGGAGGGGGAGGGGAGGGAGCGGCCCCCCAGCCCCCGGGCCCCGCCGTCCCCGTCGCTGCGGTCTTCGGCCCGGCCCGCGGGGCCCTCCTGCCCTTCGGACCTGCCGGTCCCCGCCCCAGCCCCGCTGTCCGCGCGCCTGCCCCCACCCCCGCCCCGTTGGGATCTCGCTGTCTGCCTCGGCGCCCCCCCAACTTCAGTCACCCTGCTCCCAGTTCTGCGCCCTCCTCCCTCTTCCGCCCCTCGGTAATGCCCGTCGCTCGTCCTGGGCTCCGCAGTGCTCTTGGGACCGACCTTTCTGCATCCCCTCACTCTGCCTCCCACTCGGGAGATCCGTGACCCTTCTGCCACCTGTCCGACTCTGCTCCAGCTCCTTTCGGATCTGTCCCCGGCCCCCTCTTTTACCTCCCTACTGTGCTATTATTCCTGCCTGAGAATCTGTTGCATTCCAGGAGCTGTCCCTTTAGGACCTGCGGTCCCACCTCCTTGGAGATCTGTTCCTCAAGGCGCTGACTGCCCCCGGTCTTACCCTTGGACTTCACTCCACCTCCCTCTTGGGCCTGCTGCCCACGTTCTGTCTCTGCCCTCTCCAGAACCCGCCGCATCCCCGGGATGCCCCTCGGCCGGCTCTCTGACCCTTCCACGTCCCGGTTCAGTCTCCTGCCCCCTCCCGCACCGGGTTGCACCGTGCTCGCCTCCTCCCCTTCTCAGCGCTTGCTCCCGTTTGCCCTTCAGACCCTTTCCTCACTTCAGACCTTTCTGCCCCTCAGCTCTGCCCCTTGCCCGAGCTAGATCTGCCCATGCCCCCTGACCTGCCTGCTTTCTGACTCTGCCTTCCCGGGAGGCACCCTCCTCCCGGTTCTCTGACCCTGCAGGTCTCTCATTCACTTGCCCGATCTCTCCCTGGCTCAGTCTCCCGTCAGCCTCTTGAGGCTTTCCTCTCCTGCCCACCTCCTTTTTGCCCTCCTCTGAGCTGCTGCGTTCATTTGTTCCCCCTTCGTTTGGCCTGTCTCCCCTTCAGTTCTCTGCCTAGAAACTTCTTCCTGCCCCTTTGCTCCAAGGCCCTTCCTGGACTTGTCCTCATCTCCCTGTGTCTCTGATGACTCTGACCCGTCATCCGTCTCCTTCCCTTTCTGTTCTCACAGGCCTACCTTAGGTCGTTTTTGTACCTGCTCTTTGCCCTGGTCCATTCAGTGCTGCCACATCCTCTTGACTGTTTCCTCCCCAGCTCTGCCCCTCTTGGAACTGTCCACTTGCCTGCACACTTTGGACCCATTTTAACTTTCCTGTTGCCGTTCGCTCTTGGCGTGGTCCTCCTTAACACTGGTGTTCCTGTACCTCTGTCCCATGCTGTTCCCTCTCCAAGGTTCTCTCCCCCACCATTTTGGTTTGGCTCTCACCTGTCACTTTCCTTGCTTGTATTTGGCCTCCCTTCAGTGCCCTGCCTCTCACCTCCTTTTGGAGTTCTCACTCCCCTGATTCTGACATTGGGATGTCTTCTTAGTCATTCCTTCCTGTATAGCTCCCCCACTTCCTCTTGGAGCTGCCACCATTCTTTAATAGAGTCTCACTCCTTTTGACATCTCTCTCCTCCTTGGCTCGTTTTCTTCCTCATCTTTTTTCTTTCCACTGTATACTGCCAGGCTCCCTCTGTCAAACCCGCTGCTCCCGTGGGCCACCCGTTCCCACTGAGGCATGCCCTTCTCAGTTCTCCATCCTCAGCTGCGGAAGTGTAGGGGCTGGATTGGGCTTAGGTTCTCCCTGGCACTGATACTGCAGATTCTCTCGTGCCCTAACCCTGAGGGCTTTATTCCCAGGGATCCTGAGAGAACTGGGTAAATAGGTGGGGGCTGGCTGATTGGGTACTGCTCTCTGGAGTCTGGGAGTGACTCCCCATTTCTCCCACTTCTGCCAGGGTTAGTGGTGGGAATCGATTTCTTCCCTTCGCCCTATTTTCTTTCCCATGCTATGCTCTTTCCCCCTTCTGAGCTCTGGCTTTGCAGCTTTGTGCACTTCAGAAAAGGGGAATGCAGTTGCTCTTAGGTCTTTATTCTCTTTCTCACTTTCCCTCTCTCCTCTGAGGTATCACTTAGTTGTGCCCTCTCCCCTCTTCTACCTCCAAGCCAGCACCCCTTGGGAGAACCTAGGAGTATGCTTTTTTGTTTTTTCTAGCTGACAAGTCATATTTTTGTTTTACCCCTAGCTAGGGAAATGCCAGTTCTCAAGTTCTCCCTGATCCCACTGGGAGTTATGGCCACACTTGGTGTTTACTGCTCCAGACCTAGGGAAGCTACAGTCTTGCCTTCCCCAGTGGCCTCTGGTTTGCAGTGTGACCTTGGGGAGGGTGGACTTAGTTCTTTTTCACCTCTGCCCTTCTCTGGAAGGCTCCAGATTCCTGGTCTTCAAAGTGGTGAGGGCCTGGGTTTGGTGAGCACTTTGTGGTTGTTTGTTGAAAGAGAGAGTGCCAAATGTCACTTAGATTTCTGCCCTCTCATATCGCAGGCACTCCCAGCCTCGGGAGCTGAGTGCCTCTAGGCAGATCCATGCTGGATTCTGGGGACTCACTGGTGTACTAGCGGTGTGTGGGTGGGCCCTGACATTCCTCAAGCTTTTTGAGTGACCTGATTTAGTAGAGTTAGAAAGGGGTGCCAGGAACTGACTGATATGATTGGATTTCTAGTCTTATCTGAGAAACGTGCGTTAGCTACCTTCTTCTGAGCTATTTTTTTCAGTGATTTCATGGTTGGCATGGGGTTTAGGACATTCATTCAGGGCTAGAGATGGTTGTTTTTTGGTTTTTTTTTTGAGTTGGAGTCGCCCAGACTGGAGTGCAGTGGCACGCTCCTGGCCACCGCAGCCTCCACCTGCTGGGCTCCGGCGATCCTTCCGCCTCAGCCTTCCAAGTAGCTGGAACTACAGGCGTGCGCTACAATGCCCGGCTAATTTTTGATTTATTGTAGAGATGAGGTCTCGCCAAGTTGCCCCAGCGGGTCTTGAACGCTCGGCTCAGGCAGTTGACTCACCTCAGCCTTCCAAAGCGCAGGATTACAGGCTGAGCCACCGAGCCTGGTTTTAGAGATGGTTTTTAAATAAAATCCATCCAACCACCTTCCTTCCTTAATTTGGGAGAGGAGACCTTTTTACGTGTTCTAGGTCTATTTATTTTATTTCTTAAGTAAATCAAAAGCCTGATTTTTTTTTTCCTGTGGCCTAGGGCAATTGCATATTAAAACAGCCATCCAGCTGTGAAGGAGCATTTACTGGAAGAACTTTCTTAACTGAGCTGAGAGCAAACTTTGTTTATTTCAGCACTTATTTAGAAATAGTTTTGTGAGGACACATTTGAAATAAAAAACATACACTGTCATCTTGAGTTGGATCATTGACTCATCAAATGTTAGGACGTTTGTATATGAGAAAGTGAAGGGGGCTGAGTAGTAGATTTGTAGGACTCCTTTAACTTAACCTTTTAGTACTTTAATTTCTGTCAAGCAGAGTCTGATAATTTTAATGATTTATATATATGGCATGGGTTTTCACCATTATTGACTTAAAGGATTTTGGTCCATTTCCGTTGGTGACTCTTTAGCCTCATGTATCACGATTAATTCTCTGAATTAATTTTAGAGTTTGTGTTCCCCATGTTGGTGTACATGGTTATTTTGTTTTTTATTATTAATGTGGAAGTGACAGCTAGTTATAATAAAACAACTGTGTATGCAGTAGTGGTTAAGTTTGTGTTCCAGAGTTTTAATATCAGTGGTAGCATAAAAAGTTTCTGCATGCCCAGATGGAAGAGATGAGATAGAAATGCTGATTTTTCTACCTGATCTGGTAACTGATGTTCCAAAGACTGTCAGATTTCTCCAGTGGTAGCAGAGGCTTCAATCCTAGCACTGACATTTGCTTTCATGGTGGAATTGCATGGTATAGAAAAGGGAGGTGGTGGTCTTGGTCTTCTGGCACAGTTTATGTGCCAGTTAGGGTAGGGAGCTGCAGCCAGAGATGGTGGACGACTAGTAGCATGTCTTCAAGGGCTCTTGCCCTGCGTAGAGAATCTGTGTAAATACAGACTTTTAAAAACTGTCCTGATCAAAATTCTTCTCTTCCATCTTCTTTTTATTTTATTTTATTTCTTTGAGTCAGTCTCACTCTGTTACCCAGGTTGGGATGCAGTGGCACGTTCATGGCCACTGCAGCCTCGACCTGCTGGACTCAGGTGATCCTTCTGCCTCAGCCTTCCAAGTAACTGAAACTACAGGCGTGTACCACCATGTCCAGCTACAATAAATTTTTTTGATTTATTGTAGAGACAAGATCTTGCCATGTTGCCCAGGCTGGTCTCGAACTCGCGGGCTCAGGCAGTCCTCTCACCTCTACCTCCCAAAATGCTGAGATTACAGGTGTGAGCTACGGTGCCCAACCTTTTCTTTTTCTTTTTTTCTTTTTCTTTTTTTTTTTTTTTTGAGTTGGAGTCTCACTCTGTCGCCCAGACTGGAGTGCAGTGGCTGCTCCCGGCCAAGGCAGCCTCGACCTGCTGGGCTCCAGCAATCCTTCCGCCTCAGCCTTCCGAGTAGTTGGAACTACAGGTGCGCGCTACCATGCCCGGCTAATTTTTGACTTAGTGTAGAGATGAGGTCTCGCCAAGTTGCCCAGGTGGGTCGCGAACCCATGGGCTCAGGCAATTCACTCACCTCAGCTTCCCAAAGCGCTGGGATTACAGGCTGAGCCACCGAGCCCGGCTCTCTTTTTATTTTTAACTAACCTTTCTTTTTGGCCATGTCCCCCTCACCTGACCCCCATTTTTCTTGATATGATGAAGCAAAGCATTTAGGACTTTAACAAATCAGAAAATAGTCACTCTGTATCCCAGACAAATGGAAAAAGTTGTCTGTGTGTAGATCCGTGGACCTGAAGATGACTTTTGAGATGGGATAGTGTGGGAGGGGTGAGGGCTGCATAGATGACAGTAGATTACAGCCTCAAAGGAGTGTGTGTGGTCAGTCTGTATGTGATGCGGTGATGCACTGGGTTGGTGCAGTTGGAGAGTGAAGAGATGGGAGTGCTTGTCTGTCTCCATCTTGCCTGGTCTTCTTTTCCATCTTTGCTCTGCTCTGGTCTTCTGAGAGGTGTTGGGCTTCTTGCAGGGTCTTCCTGTGATCTGCTCTGACTTGTCATTCACCACCTGGCAGTGTAAACAGTGTCTTACTTTACCCTCATTGTGGCGTTTGATTGATCATCTAGTCCAGTTTTGAAGGTTTCTTTTTCACGATTCATGACATAGGTAAAATTAAGGTTCTTTGTATGAAGAGGGAAGCAGACTAGCAGCAATAGCTCTTTTGACCCCTTGGATGTGGCTGAACTTAGTTTTGAAAATCAGCGCCTATTTTTGCCTCTTCATTTGCAGATGGGGAAATGGAAGGCTTGCACGGGGTGCTGTGGCAGGTGTCCTGCCGTAGTAGAAGCATGCTAGGCATAAGGAACCTGCCTCTGGTCTAGACCTTGCCCTAATTAGTTGGGACTTTGGAAAAATGGCTTTACCTCTCTGAGCTTCACCTTCCTAGTCTGGTGTGACTTCACCTGAAGTCAGATGTGCTGCCCAGGTCTGTCTGTAGATACTTGTTACCCTGGGTCACATAGCAAGTTAGAGCTGGGACTAGGGTTCCTGGTGCTGCTCTTAGATTCCGCCTACCTTATTTTTTTTTTTTTTTTTTTTTGAGTCACAGTCTCACTTTGTCACTCTGTCACCCAGCCTCGACCTGCTGGGCTCCGGCGATCCTTCCGCCTCAGCCTTCCGAGTATCTGGAATTACAGGCGCGCGCTGCCCTGCCTGGCTAATTTTTTTTTTTTAATTTATTGTAGAGATGAGGTCTCACCAAGTTGCCCAGGCGGGTCTCGAACCCGCGGGCTCAGGCAATCCACTCACCTCAGCCTCCCAAGGCGCGGGATTACAGGCTGAGCCACCGAGCCCGGCTTCCCCCTACCTTCTACCCTTAACCTCGCCACCTTCTCATCAAGTCCTGTAACCCAGAGTCAGGTAGGGGCTCTCTCCCTTGGAGATGCAGGAGAAAAACAGGATTACCTTTGTTGTATACTTTTTCAAATAGAATATAAACAGTGCCTGGTTTTCAGCCATTCACATGGAAATTAGTTTATAATTTGGTGGGATGGGCTATCCAGATTATATTAGGTACATCACTAAAATCATACACCTCTTTTAAAAATAATATGGAATTTTTCAAGCTGAGTCATTGTTAACCTAGGCTCTCAAATAGCAATGGTCTGAATAGCACTTGAATTGCTGGTATTAAGAAGTGCAAACAAATCATTCATGTTCATCTTCCTGAAAGTTTATTTCTGTTTAACTTTTGCTACAATGCTTTATCAAGCTTCACTTATGAATAATTCTTGAAAATAACTTCTGGCATCTGTCAATCTAATTTTCATTCATTTTTCTGTTATTGAGAAACACCATTAAGTTGATATATTAGCAGACAACCAACCAGTTGGTACTTTCAGCCATGAAGCATCATAATAGGAAAGTAATATTTATTTTAGTTGAAAATAGCCACACTTGCCTATTTCCTGTATCTTCCTGTATTGAAACTAACATTTTCATTTTATGAAATTTGCAGTGGTTGTGACTATTACATTATATATCTGTAGGTATTTCATACCTCTTTTGTTCTTTAAGTATCTCTGCATTCCTATTTGGAAGATGTCCTCTTTTTAGTCACTGTAGTACACTAGTAATTGAACTCAAACAATTAAGAGGCTGCTGGCTATGGTATAAAGAACGTTGAAGAACCACGGGTCCTGGCCGGGCGTGGTGGCTCACGCCTGTAATCCCAGCACTTTGGGAGACCAAGGTGAGAGGATTCTCTGAGCCCGCGGGTTCGAGACCAGCTTGGACAACTTGGTGAGACCTCATTTCTACAATCAATCCAAAAAAAAATTAGCCAGTCATGGTGGCGCGTGCCTGTAGTTCCAGTTACTGGGAAGGCTGAGGTGGAGGGATCACCAGAGCCCAGCAGGTTGAGCCTATGGTGGCCGTGAGTGTGCTACTGTACTCCAGCCTGGGTGACAGAGTGAGACTCCCAACTCAAAAATAAAAAATAAAAAGAAACCCGGGTCCTAGCCTTGGTTCTGCCATTTACTAGCTGTGTGAATGGCCAAATCATTTTCACTTCTGTGTGGACTGGCACTGCAGTTTCTTCATGTGTTGGTTTTGTTGTTGTTGTTGTTGTTGTTTTGGTTTTGTCTCTACAAAAAGAAAAAGAAAAGAAAAATGTAGGGTATATATTTTACAGCTAATACTTGATTGTCTTCTTTCTCTAGATAGTAAAATCCTTGAGAATGGGGACTCTCTCATATTTTATTTCCTACCACACCTAGCAAAATACCTTGTACTTGGTAGGTTCTCACTGTGTGTGTATTAACTGTAATGACCATTCTTAGGCTTTAAATGTCACCTAGGCTGGAGTGCAGTGGCACGCTCACGGTCACCGCGGTGTCAAACTGCTGGGCTAGGTGATCCTTCCACCTCAGCCTTCCAAGTAGCTGGAACTGCAGGCACACACTACCACACCCAGCTAATTTTTTTTTTTTTTTTTTTTTTTTTTTTTGTTGATACAAGGTCTCACCAAATTGCCTGGGCTGGTCTTGAACCCATGGGCTCAGGCAATCCTTTCACCTTGGTCTCCTAAAGTGCTGGGTTATAGGTGTGAGCCACCACGCCTGGCCTGGCTTTAAACTCTTAGAGGGCAAGCTCTCCTGGTCAGCCTTTAATCCACATACTTTCTGTATTATAAGCTTCTTGAGCAGGGACACAATAAGTGGTAGGGCAGTGTTAAGAATGCAGGTCTGAGCCGAGCTCGGTGGCTCGGCCTGTAATCCCGCGCCTTTGGGAGGCTGAGTTGAGTGGATTTCCTGAGCCTGCGGGTTCAAGACCTGCCTGGGCAGCGAGACCTCATCTCTACAATAAATTAAAAAATCAGCCGGGCGTGGTAGTGCATGCCTGTAATTCCGGCTACTTGGAAGGCTGAGGTGGAAGGATCGCCGGAGCCCAGCAGGTCGAGGCTGCAGTGGCTGGAAGCGGCCACTGGCACTCCAGTCTGGGCGACAGAGTGAGACTCCAACTCAAAAAAAAAAATCCAGGTCTATCTGATTTCAAAATTAGTATTTTATTTGGTTGCTTTGCCTCTCTGGGATATAAGAATAAGCTATAAATCATCCCCTTAAGGAATTTATAGTCAATTGTAAATAATAACTCTGTAATATAGGGTGAAGGGAAGTAAATGTTGAATAGACTATTATTATTGTCTGGCTCCTTGGGAAGCAGTTCCATATTAATAGCCTTAAAGATTTTCACATTTAGAGACTGAGCACATAGTATGTTTCATATCACAGTGTTTTGAAAAGAATTTATAGCCAAAAGTACCAGCTTGTCTTTCAATTAAAAAAATTTTTTTTTAAGATTTTTTTATAGAGATGTGATCTTGCTACGTTGCACATGCTGGTCTTCAATACCTGGGCTCAAGCAATCCTCCTTCTTGGCCTCCCAGAGTGCTGGGGCTGGCCGGGCTTGGTGGCTCAGCCTGTAATCCCAGCAGTTTGGGAGGCCAGGGCGAGTTGATTGCCTGATTCCGTGGGTTCGAGACCAGCCTGGGCAACTTGGTGAGACCTCGTCTAAACAATTAAAAAAAAAAAAATTAGCTGGGCGTGGTAGCATGGCTACTTGGAAGGTTGAGGCAGAAGGGTCGACGGACCCGAGCAGGTCAACGTTGGGGTGGCCATGAACATACCACTGCATTCCAGCCTGTGCAATGGAGTGAGATTCCCACTCAAAAAAAAAAAAGTCCTGGTGTTATAAGTGTGAGCCATCACTCCCAGCTGATAAATATTACTTTTATTCCCATTTTAAAGGTAGCAAGGTTCACAGAACTGGAGCCAGAACTTATTGTTTTTGGGTCCCATCTCCTCTGATTATATTTTATTTATTTTTTAAATCCAGAGCTGAGATTTGAACTGACTAACTTAAATCTTTGTCTCAGGCCTGATGGTACGTTTGGATGTTACGCTACTACCTCCAGTGCCAGCTCCTTGTTCTCCTGTCCCCACCAAAACCTGGCCTCCAGCTTAGCTTGTCTTTCTAGTAAGCATATTGGAAAAGTTGAGCATTTTATTTCTGACCTGGAATCAAACCTAGGTATATCAAAACTATGTGTACGTAAGCTACTTTAACAGAAAGAAGATAGAAATGTTTAATTGTGTGATAACTCCTTAAATCTGTGTTTTCTTTAGCAAATAGAAAAGTATTTGGATAGGTTATTAGAGAGATTATCTTCTGGGAAAATGCTTTAGGCAGCTAGAAATGTGTACACTATATGAGCGGGGACCCAAAAAAATCTCAGACTTTATTAAAAAATATGTATTTATTCTTACGTGTTTAAACTTTAGTCATCTTCAAAGTACTCTCTGTTTGATGCTAGACACCTATACAGATGCCTTTTCCACTGCCGTTTGTTGTTTCATCTCTTCAACTTTTGCAAAATGTTTCCCTTTGAGGACTTTTTTTCATCCAGGGAAACAAAAAAAAAAAGTTACTGGGGATGAGATCAGGTGAATAGAGAAGGTGGGGCATGGTGGTCATGCCATTTTTGATGAAAAATGGCTAAACACTCAGTGCAGTATTGGTAGGTGTGTTGTCACGGTGGAAGAATCAGTCACCTGTTTGCCACAGCTCAGGTCATTTCAAATCATCTCTCATAACAATGCTCGCTGGTACACTGATACCAAAGGGTTCCTAGAACATTACCTAACAGGGGAAGCCTGTACTATAAGGGGCCCACCCTCTGATAGAAAATTCTGTGGTTTTTTTGGGTCTCCCCTCATATAGTACTATAATTTATCAATTTAAAATTAATAAGCAACTTGGCGAGACCTCATCTCTACAATAAATCAAAAATTAGCTGGGTGTGGTACCGCGCGCCTGTAGTTACGGCTACTTGGAAGGCTGGGGCGGAAGGATCGCCAGAGCCCAGCAGTTTGAGGCTTTGGTGGCCGGGAGCGGCCAGTGCACTCCAGTCTGGGCGACAGAGTGAGAGACTCCAACTCAAAAAAAATAAGAATAAATAAAATAAATAAAAATTTTAAAAGAAACATATAGCTAGAAATACACTTTGTCTCTTTAGTTATTTGTGGGGGGCTCATTATAATACTTTATTTAGTAACTTTTTGAATTGCTGTTTTTATAAAAGATTAGGATGAAAGTATGTTGGCCAGTTATAGCTTTTTTTTTTTTTTCCCTGAGTTGGAGTCTCACTGGATCGCCCAGACTGGAGTGCAGTGGCCGCCCCCGGCCACTGCAGCCTCGACCTGCTGGGCTCCGGCGATCCTTCCGAGTAGCCGGAATTACGGACGCGTGCTACCACACCCGGCTGATTTTTTGATTTATTGTAGAGATGAGGTCTCGCTGTCCAGGCGGGTCTCGAACCCGCGGGCTCAGGCAATCCACTCACCTCAGCCTCCCAAAGGCGTGGGATTACAGGCTGAACCACCGAGCCCGGCGGCCAGTTATAGTTAATAGTGTCCTGTACTGTAAAAAAAATAAATAATTGCATTGTACTTTTCCTTATCTCCATTTAAAAGAAAGGTCAAAACTGTGGCTTCTTCTCTTATAGCCTGCACTACTTAGGCATAAGACAAAGGAAAATGATTACCATTAATTGCCATGGGCAATTAAGAAGGGTTCTTTGTTCAGTAACAAATTGATTGTGTACAAATGAAAGTCAGCACTGCATTAATACAAGATTATTAGATTCTTGAAATCTGCGTCTTCTGCTAGAGTGGCTTTCACTTCAAGGGAATTATTTCATTGGGAATAGTGCACCTAAATGCTTGGTAATTTTAAAATATCACTAGGTCTTTATTTTTCAAAAATGTCTATTATAGGTGGATGCTGCGTTTGTGGTAACCTTCTTAATGGCCTGAAATCACCATATACTTTTTTTAACGCTGCAACATAAGAAATGTCTTCCTCCAATTGGCCAGTCAGTTGAGGAATGCAGATAAAACCTTTGATAAATGGGGAAAGAAAGGGAAAAGCTTCTGACTGCTGCTGGAGTTAGTCAGCAGCCACGAAGGCTTAAGGATGGCAGCATTAGCTAAGGCAATTGTGATTAGACGTTTTTTTTGTTTTGTTTTGTTTTGTTTTGAGTTGAAGTCTCACTCTGTTGCCCAGACTGGAGTGCAGTGGCCGCTGCCGGCCACTGCAGCCTCGACTGCTGGGCTCTGGCGATTCTTCCACCTCAGCCTTCCCAGTAGCCGGAATTACAGGCATGCGCTACCACACCTGGCTGATTTTTTGATTTATTGTAGAGATGAGGTCTCGCTGCCCAGGCGGGTCTCAAACCCACGGGCTCAGGCAATCCACTCACCTCAGCCTCCCAAAGGCGCGGGATTACAGGCTAAGCCACTAAGCCCGGCCTTAGATGTTATGTGTATTTATTTACAAGGATGACATATTTTCTTGTGTACAAAGCTCCTTTTTAAGTTTTTTTCTCTTTAGTTTTTAAAAAGATTTTAGATTTGGGGGTGCTACACATGTATTTGTTACATGGACATATTGTGTGGTGGTGGGGATTAGGTCTCAGGTGGCCTAATCCCCAGGTAGTCAGCATTGTGCCCTGGAGGTAGTTTCTGAGCCTTCCCCCCTCTTTATTTACTTTTTAAAAATTAAGATGCACTCTACATCTGAAAAGTACGTATATCTTAAGTGTATATTTTTGAATTTTTTTTGTGTTGTATAGACCCTGTTTTCTTATGATGGGGCATAATTTGTTTTTCTACATAATTTTTCTTTTAATTTTTTTTAACTGAGACAGGGTCTCACTTTGTCACCCAGGCTGGAGTGCATTGTCATGATCATAGTTCACTGCAGTCTTGAACCCTTAGCTTAAGTGATTCTTTCGCCTCAGCTTCCAGAGTAGCAAGAATTGCTGGTGCCACCATGCCTGAGTAACTTTTCTTTTTTGTAGACACAGAATTTCACTGTGTTGCTCAGGCTGGTCTCTAACTCCTGGCCTCAATGCCTCCACCTCCCAAAGCACTGAGATTATGGGCATGAGCCACTGTGTCCATAATTCATTCCAGTAAGTTGGAAATTATTTGAAAGTCTTTCTATATAAGGCACTTCCATTATGACTTTATATTTAATATGCAAATGTGAACATGTAGGATATCTCCAATTTTTCCAAGTCTTGGCAAGGTCATGCACCTGATAAAGAATGGGTAACAGCAGTTTCATTGTACAAATCACCAGAGATGTGAAAGCATTTTTTTTTTTTTTTTTGAGTTGCAGTCTCACTCCAGTCTGGAGAGCAGTGGCAAGCTCCCGGCCACTGCAGCCTCAACCTGCTGGACTCAGGCGATCCTTCCGCCTCAGCCTTCCAAGTAGCTTGGACTACAGACACACACCACCATGCCCAGCTAATTTTTTGATTTGTTGTAGAGATGAGGTCTTGCCAAGTTGCCCAGGCTGGTCTTGAACCCGTGGGCTCAGGGAATCCTCTCACCTTGGCCTCCCAAAGTGCTGGGATTATAGACTTGAGCCACTATGCCCAGCCTAGTGTGAACTTTCTAGAAAGCTGTTTGGCCTTGTTTTAAGAGACATACAATCCTCAATCTACTAAGAAATCTAAATGTACTGAGAAACAGATGCAAACCAAGATTGTATGCACATTTTTTTTTCTTTGTCTTCTACATTAAAAAAAAAAAAAATAGACAGGGTTTTGCTGTGTCACCAGGTTGGAGTGCAGGTTTGGTATCATAGCTCATTGCAGCCTCGAACTCCTGGGCTCAGGTGATCCTTCCACCATAGACCCCTGAGTGGCTAGGACTACAGGCACATACCACCATGCCCAGCTCAGTTTTTTGTTTTTGTAGAGATGGGATCTCACTATGTTGCCCAGGCCAGTCTCAAACTGAAGGCTGAAGCGGTTTTTCTCACTTCGACCTCCCAAAGTGTTAGAATTTTAATGTGAGCCACTGCGCTTGGCCTCAAAGATGTTAACTTTTTTTTTTTTTTTTGAGTTGGAGTCTCACTCTGTCGCCCAGACTGGAGTGTAGTGGCCGCTCCCGACCCCCGCAGCCTCGACCTGCTGGGCTCCGGCAATCCGTCCACCTCAGCCTTCCAAGTAGCTGGAACTACAGGCGCGCACTACTATACCTGGCTAATTTTTTGGATTTATTGTAGAGATGAGGTCTTGCCAAGTTGCCCAGGTGGGTCTCGAGCCTGCGGGCTCAGGCAATCCACTCATCTCAGGCTCCCAAAGTGCAGGATTACAGGCTGAGCCACTGAGCCCGGCTAAAGATGTTAACTTTAATGATGTTTATACATTAAGAAAAAGACAATCTAAATGTTTTGACCTTAGGGGACTGGTTGCTTTATGGAAAAGTATGGAGTCATTTAAAAACTATGTCTTTGAGAATACTTGACATGGGAAAGTGCACACAAAATAAAATTAAGTATGGGAAAAAGCAGGATATAGAACTATAAACAGTATGAGTCCAGTTGTTTAAAAATATATATGGGAAAAAGTAGAAGAAACATGCCAAAGTCCTATTAGTAGTTACCTCTATGTTGTATGTTGTAGGATTATGGGTGATGAAAAGTTTTGAGGTATCCTAAGTTTTCTACAATGATTGTACTGTTTTTGATTCAGGACAAAAAAAGTTACCAAGTTATTGTTTTGCAGTGTGGTTGTATTATGTTTGGTTTTTCTTATAAGCATATGAAGGAAAAATTGCCCTGAAAAGCAAGAATTAGTTATGGTAAGATCCATTAAACTCTAGTGCCTTTGAAGGTAAGGCTTCACCCTTTCTTGGAGAATAATCAAATTGATTATTAATAATATTGCCAGTTAATAACAGTAGTCTATTTACTGCTGCCAGAAAACTATTGAGTGTTGCCTCTTATTCTCCACACAAGCCCTCTGAGGTAGATGGTGTTTCCATGTTCTAGATGGGGAACTGAGGTACCAAAGAACGGATTTACTCAAGGCCACGTGGCTAATGGGTCCCCAGGGCATTCTGGCCTGGCGCCTCCACCCTTTTCCTGCCTTCTTTTTACATGCTTTACATTTGCCCAGGTGCATTCACACAATTAGATCTCAGCGCTAGAGCCAAACAGTTGGTCCTCTTCTTAGCCACGTTCCCCCTAGCCCCCATGTGTGCTTGTTGTTTTTTTTTTGAGTCGGAGTCTCACTCTGTCACCCAGACTGGAGTGCAGTGGCTGCTCCCGGCCACTGCAGCCTCAATCTGCTGGGCTCCGGCGATCCTTCCGCCTCAGCCTTCCGAGTAACTGGAATTACAGGCACGTGCTACCACATCTGGCTGATTTTTTTTTTTTCTAATTTATTGTAGAGATGAGGTCTCGCCAAGTTGCCCAGGCAGGTCTCGAACCCACGGGCTCAAGCAATCCACTCACCTCAGCCTCCCAAGGCGCGGGATTACAGGCTGAGCTACTGAGCCCGGCTGTGCTTGTTTTATTTATTTATTTATTCATTTATTTTCGAGTTGGAGTCTTACTCTGTCACCCAGGCTGGCACATTCACGGCCACCCCAGCGTCGACCTGCTGGGCTCAGGCCATCCTTCCACCTCAGCCTTCCAAGTAGTCAGAATTACAGTTGCGTGCTACCATGCCTGGCTAATTTTAAATTTTTTATTTTTTATTTTTTTTGAGTTGGAGTTTCACTCCGTCGCCCAGACTTACCGCAGCCTCAACCTGCTGGGCTCCAGTGATCCTTCCGCCTCAGCCTTCCAAGGAGCCGGAACTACAGGCACGCGCTGCCACACCCGGCTGATTTTTGATTTATTGTAGAGATTAGGTCTCGCCAAGTTGCCCATGCGGGTCTCGAACCCGGGAGCTCAGGCAGTCTCCTCACCTCTGCCTCCCAAAGTGCTTGGGATTACAGCTGTGAGCCACTGCGCCTGGCCGTGTGCTTGTTTTAAAAGAAAGGAGCCAGCCAGGCGCGGTGGCTCACACTTATAATGCCAGCACTTTGGAAGACCAAGGCTAGAGGATCGCTTAAGCCCAGGGGTTCGAGACCAGCCTGGGCAATTTGAGGAGACCTTGTCTCTATAATAAATTAAAAAAAAAAATTAGCCAGCATGGTGACATGTATCTGGAAGGCTGAATCCAGCAGGTTGAGGCTGCAGTGGCCGTGAGCTTGCCACTGCACTCCAGCCTGGGTGACAGAGTGAGACTCTGACTCAAAAAAAAAAAAAAAAAGCCATTGGTCAAAGTCAGGAATGACCATGAAGTTAGTTTTGTGTTTCCTTTTATGGACCAACTACTTTTTATTTATTTGATATTCAATCTATTTAATTAATTAAACATTTTTTCCAAGCTTATATTTTGAAGGCCTATATTCAGTTAATTTCATTTAAATAATTTAGATAACAAGGACTATTAAGCAGATGAGGGCGTAAACTAGTTTTTTGTAGCTTCAGAGGCTAGAGGGAGACAAGTTCTGTTTCTACTTTTTCTTACTCATTCAACCAGTGTTTGGGTGGTCCCCCCCCCCGAATCAGAGTCTTATTCTGTGGCCCAGGCTGGAGTGCAGTGGCAAGCTCACCACCAGGCTGGTCTCAAACCCGTGGCCTCAGGCAGCCCTCTCATCTCAGCCTCCCAAAGTGCTGGGATTATAGGCGTGAGCCACTGCACCCAGCACAGTGTTTGGGTATTTGTTTAGGGTATACAACACATGCCTCCTTCTCACTCAGAGTTTGTTTACTTATTTATGAGTAGGGTCTCTCTCTGTCACCCAGGCTGGAGTGAAGTAGCATGATTATGGCTCACTACAGCCTCAGACTCCCAGGCTCAAGCAGTCCTTCTGCCTCAGCCTCCAGAATAGTGGGGACTACAGGCATGAAACACTGTGTCTGGCCCCTGATCTTATCTTAAAAACTGAAGTACGACTAAACTTCAATGCAAGAATACATTGACAAGGAAGGCAGAATCTTAGGATAAAAAGCTTTTTAAGAAGGTGGTCTAAGTTCCTGTTTTGTCTTGAGTGAGGAATAATTTTGGAGATTTTAAAGTTTACCCTGTTACCTTTTATTGTTGTTATTTAACAAGACACTTGCCTATACATATATCAGGTTAGTTCCTGATCGTTCTTTCTCTCATGAGGGAGAGTACCAGAAGGCCTGCAATGCAAGTGGCTTCACATTCAGGAATCAGGAAGAAATGGCAAAATAAAGCGTAAGTGCCCTGAGATTTTAGTCTTTTTGTTCCTCCATTTATTCAGTGACATCACCTAGAACAAGGCCAATACTTGTGGAATAAGGTGTAAGTGTTTGAATGAGAGAAGCTTAGAAGAGATGAAGTCTCTGGAGTCTTTCAATCCTTAGATTCTTTTTTTGTTGTGTTTACTTGCTTTTTGCAAACTTTGTGACCTAGGACAAGTCATTTATTATTTTGAGTTCTCATGTCTATAAAGTGGACTTAAATACCTACTCTGCTTGGCGCAAAGTCTTTTTCTGTTTTGAGGACTAGATGCCAAGAGTGAACATGAAAACGCTGTGAAGTTGGAAGACCTTTGAGTTTGTTGGGAGAATGGAAGAGAACAAGTTGGTTAATTGAATGTTCAGGTGAACGAGCATGTCAGAGCATGTCAGAACACTGTAAAGGCAGCCAAGGACGCTTTGGATCAGTATGGCAGCACAGGCATTGATTTGTTATCTCCTGGTTTTTGTACAGCTAGTAACTTGCCCCCAGGTAGCACTCAGTTTGAGAGTCTTATCAGTAAGTGTCTCGTATAGTAAGTGTCTCATATCAGATGGCGTTAATGTCTGAATGTTAACACCGGATCATAGGCCAAATAGCAGTTGATGTGGTTTGTGTGATATTCCCATTGTTAGGACTGAGGTCTCAGTTACTTTTTCAGTCATCAGGACACATGGACTGGGTCTAAGTCCCATTTCCACCTCTTACCAGCTCTGCACCTTCAGTCAGACAAGGTTAAACTCTTTTTTTTTTTGAGTCAGGGTCTCACTCCGTCGCCCAGGGTAGAGTGCAGTGGCATATTCATGGCCACTGCAGCCTTGATCTGCTGGACTCAGCCAGTCTTTCTGCCTCAGCCTTCCAAATAGCTGGAACTACAGGTACGTGCCACCACACCCAGCTAATTTTTTATTTGTTGTAGAGTCAAGGTCTCGCCAAGTTGTCCAAGATGGTCTGGAACCCCTGGACTCTGGGATTATAGGTGTGAGCCACCATGCCTGTGGGCACTTAAAACTCTTGGTGCCTCAGGACTTTATCTATAAAAAGGGGAATATAGCAGTGTCAACTCATAGGATTAAGTTAAAATAGTACATTGAAGGAGCTTTATTTTTATTTAATTATTCTTTTTTGAGTTGGAGTCTTACTCTTTCACCTAGGCTGGAGTGTAGTGGCACATTTACAACCACTGCAGCTTTGACCTGCTGGGCTCAGGCGATCTTTCTGCCTCAGCCTTCCCAGTAGCTGGAATGACAGGTATGCTCTACCACATCCAGCTAATTTTTTGATTTATTGTAGAGACAAGGTCTCGCCAAGTTGCCCAGGCTGGTTTCCAACCCCTGAACTCAGATAATCCTCTTGCCTCTGCCTCCCACAGTGTTGCAATTATAGGCGTGAGCCATTGCACCCGGCTTGAAGGAGCTTTAAGTGATGCCTGGGTTATGGTAAATGCTTAGTATATGTAATTATTAGTGCTTAGGTATTTAGACTTGACTTTTATAGACCAGCTAAAAGGATATGGTGGATGGCATCTTCTTCCAACAGAAGACTGTCTTGTCTGTACCGAAAATCTGTTGTTGAATGCAGCCACCTTCATCAGTGATCATAACCAGAGCTTCTGGATGACTTTCTGCAGCTTCTCCATCAGCTCTTGCCATGTCACCTTGCACTTATGTTATGGAGGCATTTCTTTCCTTAAACCTCATGAACCAAGCTCTGCTAGCTTCTAGCTTTTCTTCTGTAGCTTCCTTGCCTCTCTCAGTCTTGAGAGAACTCTCAGCCTAGAGTTGAAAAGTTAGGACCTTGCTCTGGATTAGGCTTTGGCTTTAGAGAATGTTGTGGCTGGTTTGGTCTTCTGTCCAGATCACTGAAACTTTACCCTCATCTGCAATAAGGCTGTTTTGCTTTCTTATCATTCATGTGTTCACTGGAATAGCACTTTTAATTTCCTTCAAGAACTTTTCCTTTGCATTGTCAGCTTGGCTAACTGTTCAGCCCAAGAGGCCTAGCCTTCAGCTTATTGCAGCTTTTTTTTTTTTTTTTGAGTTGGAGTCTCACTCTCTCATCCAGCCTAGAGGGCAGTGACACACTCTTGGCCACCTCAGCCTCGACCTGCTGGGCTCAGGTGATCCTTACGCCTCAACCTGCGGAATAGCTGGGACTACAGGCATGTGCCACCACGCCTAGCTAATATTTTTATTTACTGTAGTGATGAGGTCTCACCAAGTTGCCCAGGCTGTTCTCAAATTCCTGGACTCAGGCAATCCTCTTGCCTTCACCTCCCAAAGTGCTGGGATGACAGGCGTGAGCCACCGCGCCCAGCCTATGGCAGCTTTTGACATGCTTTCCTCGCTAAGCTTAATAATGAAAAACTTTTATCTGACAGTGAGACATATGACTCCTCCTTTCACTTGAACATTTAGAGGTCATTTTTAGATTATTGTTTTTTTTGTTTTTTTTTTTCTGAATTGGAGTCTCACTCTGTCGCCCAGACTGGAGTGCAGTGGCTGCTCCCGGCCACCGCAGCCGCAACCTGCTGGGCTCCGGCGATCCTTCCACCTCAGCCTTCCAAGTAGCCAGAATTACAGGCATGTGCTACCACGCCTGGGTGGTTTTTTGATTTATTGTAGAGGTGAGGTCTCCCTGCCCAGGCGGGTCTCGAACCCGCGGGCTCAGGCAATCCACTCACCTCAGCCTCCCAAAGGCGTGGGATTACAGGCTGAGCCACTGAGCCCAGCTCATTTTGAGATTATTAATTGACCTGTTTTTCTTTTTTTTGTTTTCCTGTAAAGATGAGGTCTTGCTGTGTTGCCCAGGTTGTTCTTGAACTCCTGGGCTCAAGCAATCCTGAAAGTGCTGGAATTACAGACATGAGTCACCATACCTGGCCACTTGGCCTAATTTCAACATTTTTGTGACTCAGGGAATAGGAGAGGGAGAGATAGGGAACAGTTGGTGGAACAGTAAGAACACGCACAATATCGAGTTCACCATCTTATTTAGTCATGGTTCATAGCACCCTAAAACAATTTACAATAGCAGCAGCAAAGATCATTGATCACAGATCATCATAAGAGATACAAAGAATGAAAAAGTTTGAAGTATTGCAAAAATTATCAAATGGCATAGTGATATGAAGTGAATACATGATGTTAGAAAAATGGTACCAGTAGTCTTGCTTAATACAGGGTTGCCACACACCTTCAGTTTGTGAATAACATAGGATCTGTGAATCACAGTAAAATGAAGCACAATAAAATGTGGTATGCTTGTACAAGCTTACCAGTTTTTAGTTTTGCCAAAGGGGGAATACTTACTAAACAGAGGAAGATGAGAAAGAGAGGGTAGGAGGGAGGGAGAGAGACTGTTCCCACCATTTTTTCATAAAAAAATAGGATCTAATATTAGAATAAAAGATAGCTTAAGGAAATTGTCAGCCTCATCTAGACCTAGGAGATCTAGGTATATGTTTCTTATTTATTTATTTTGAGTTGAAGTCTCACTATGTTGCCCAGACAGGGATGCAGTGGCTAGCTCATGGCCACCACAGCCTTTACCTGCTGTGCTCAGGTGATCCTTCTGCCTCAGTCTTACAAGTAGCTGGAACTACAGGCATGCGCCACTGTGCCCAGCTAATTTTTTGATTTATTGTAGAGATTGTAGAGACTAGGTCTGGCCAAGTTGCCCAGGCTAGTCTTGAACCACTGGGCTCTTGCCTCCACCTCCCAAAGTGCTGGGATTACAGACATGAGCCGTGGCGCCCAGCTAATGTTTTTAATTCTCATTTTGCATATACTGCAGAAAAAACTGCCACAGACCAGCACCAATAATTTGTGGGCAAGTATTTAGATAGCAAGACGTAGATTCATATCCCAGTTCCTCCATTTATTGTTACCTTAAACAAGTGATTTAACTTCTCTGGGCCTTAGATTTTTCATCTATCAAATAAGTCAGTATCCAGATATTATTAATTCCTCACAGGGTTGTTTTGAGAAACTGACACAATGCATGGAAAGTGCTTGGTGTATAGCAAGCGTTCAATTGATAGGATTATTATTTTCTCGGATAGTGAGTATTTAGACATATTAAGTGAAATTCAGTGTGCTATGTGACTGTTGTACCCTCAGGCTTAAAAAACTTCAGGGCTTCTTGCGAGACCAAGTCCAGACTCATTAGTGTGGCCTATGGACTGCTTTACAGTTTGGCTCATCCTACCTACCTGGCCTCATACTTCTCCCAGTTAGATGCCCATCTCCAGCCATAGGTGACTGTGCAGGGCTCCAGAACATGCTGGATTCTTTTTCTGCCTCTGTATCTTTGATGAAGCTAGCCCTCTCCATAGAGTGCCCTTACCAGCCCTTCTCTTGTAGGTGAATGTTCTACTCATCCGTCCATGTCTCCTCAAGTGTCCACTGAATTTCTCCAAGGCCTTCCTTACTGGGGCTGTCTCTGCTGTGTTCCATTAGCACTCTGCTGGTGATGTGGTCCACAGCACTTGTTTTTGTGTAGGGATGTGTTGTTTATGTGGTTCTGCATCAGTGGTCACGAAACACCAAGTTCCGCTCAGCCACCCAGTTGTCATCTTCAGAAGCATCAGTGTTATTTTTTCCTTCCAGAGAGATATCTTATGCCCATACAAACAGGCAGATAAAGAAACAGTATAACCTCTCCCCCTTTACATGAATAGTAGCATATTATAATTGCTGTTCTGCATCTTTTTTTTTTTTTTTGCTTAGTATCTTGGGAGATCATTCCCTATTAGCAGAGGGGGAGCTTTTTAGGTTTTTTTTTTACAGCCTCGTGGTATTCCATTAGACAGATACACCATAATTGATTTAGCCAGTCTTCTACGGATGGACATTTGATTTGTTTCCAGATTTTTGCTTTTGCAGTCAGTGCTGTAGAGAAAACTTGAGCAATATCATTTTGTCTTTGAGATTAAGCCTGTAGGAGAAATTTCTAGAAGTGGAATAGTTGTCTACTTCTTGAAGCTAGAGATATGTTTTCTGCTTTTCAAGTTGCCTAATAAAATGCCCTTCTTATCATGGATGCCTAACTCATGTGTGAATGAAGGATAGAATCGTGTAACTAGAGAGATGAGACAGATTTTTTTTTTTAATTGAACCCCGCTGTCCTAAGGCAGTACATCAGGGGTCTACAGTTAAATCCTAAAGTTTGAAGAAGTTCTTGCAGGTGTCCCCATGACTTTGGGCATTATGAATAGTAATCCGTAGGATATAATCAGAGGTGTCTCAGCTCAGGATGGATTGGATTTTTCAAAACGCCTCTCCTAATACAGTAGTCAACACAGCATCCCACTCCCCTCTGAGCACCACCTTAGGGAAATCCTTTTACTTTAGGGCAAGTGAGAATAGATTCTCAGAGACAGTGACTGTTGCAATAATAATGGCCAATATTTTCTTAGTCTTTTCTATATTCTAGGTACTGTTTTATGTATTTTACATGTGTTAACTCAAGGAATTCACTTAACAGCCCAATGAAATAGATGCTATCCTTGTACCCATTACTCAGATGAGAAAACTAAGACAGCACATGCTAGGTGATATAGGTGAAGGATTCAAAGGAATGAGAATAAAAAACTAACACCTCGCACCTTTATATTCTCTCTTCTTCCTCCCCCCTTCTCTTTCCCTGGCCCTACTTGTTTTTATTAACGTGGGGTTAATCACCAGTGAGTTCACATACTGATCTTGATTGTTGAGAGATGTTTCTTCTACTGAAAGGTATTTGGATGGGCATAGTACATTCTTTGGTTTGTCCCTTTGATCCCTAGTTTAGTTTACTTGTTTTTTTTTTTTTTTTTTTTTGAGTCGGAGTCTCACTCTGTCGCCCAGACTGGAGTGCAGTGGCTGCTCCCGGCTACTGCAGCCTCGACCTGCTGGGCTCCAGCGATCCTTCTGCCTCAGCCTTCCAAGTAGCTGGAATTACAGGCATGCTCTACCACGCCCGGCTGATTTTTTGGTTTATTGTAGAGATGAAGTCTCGCTGCCCAGGCAGGTCTCGGACCCGTGGGCTCAGGCAATCCACTCACCTCAGCCTCCCAAAGGCGTGGGATTACAGGCTGAGCCACCGAGCCCAGCTTAGTTTACTTGTTAAAGATTTCCAAAATGATCTAGCAATTCCAGCTTCATTTTCTCTTCTACCTTTTTTAATTGGAGTTTTAATATTGTCTGTCTGTCTATCTATCTATTTATTGAGACGAAGTCTCACTCTGTCGTCCAGGCTGGAGTGCAGTGGCACAATCATGACTCACTGTAGCCTCCACGTCCTGGACTCAGGTGATCCTTCTACCTCAGGCTCCCAATTAGCTGGGGCTATAGGTATCTACCACCATGCCTGACTTGCTTGCTTATTTATTTATTTGTTGGTTTGTTTTAAGAGACAAAGTCTCAAAGTTGTCTCAAACTCCTGGGCTCAAGTGATTCTTCCCCTCAGCCTCAAAAAGTGCTGGGATAACAGGTATGAGCTACCACACCTGGCCAAAAATTTTTATTTTTAGAGACTGAATCTTGCTGTTTTGCCCAGGCTTGACTCTAACTCCTAGGATCAAGCCATCCTCCTGCCTCAGCCTCCAGAGTTAGCTGGGACTACAGGTATGTATCACTACACTTACCTCCAGTTGGGTTATGCAATGTAGTTTTTTCATTTTAGGATATTTTCAGTTAAGCTTATCTTACCAAAGTACAGTCACAACCTGTCACCCCTTTTTTCTGAGGTTTTCTTGAAGTATTTTGGTTTTAGGGAAGAGCCTTGGAAATTTGGTATTACGTGATGCTGCAGAGGAGGCCAGTGTTGTATGTTGTCATTGTCCATCCTGGAGTTACCGCTTTCATGCTCATTTCAATTGCCTCTGTTTCCAAGATCAGAATTAGCATCAAGTCTTCTTTTACATCAGCCCTGTCTAATAGAACTTTCAGCACTCTTCATGGTATTAGCCACTAGCCACATGTTGCTACTTGAAATGTAGCTAGTAGGACTGAAAAACAGTTACATTTTATTTAGTTTTGATTAATTTTACTTTAAATGACCTGAGCAGTGGAGAGTGCCCTGCAGGTCTAGACTCTGTTAGACTCTGTGCTCGAGAGAGATTTTTTTCTTTTTTTCCTACATTTCCTTATTTTGACATAAGACTGCTCCTTATATACTGAAATATAAGGAACGTTAAAGTATTCCTCAAATGATGCTTCCCAGGGGTAACCATTGTTAACAGCCGTGTTTTAATTGTAGAAAAAATTGCCAGTTTGCATCCACATTACAGTGACTGCACAGGATTCATCTACGATTCTAGAATTTGGGAATTACTCAAGGTTGTTGTAGATGTGGGAGTTTCAGGAGTTTCAGACTTAGAATACAGGTCATAAATATTAACAGAAAGAAGTATGACTAACGCTGGTAAAGTGCCTTTATAAGATTGTGGTGATATGATGGAATTCAATCCTAATGAGTGGAGTCCTTAGAGGAAATGTGGGAAAGAGATGATGAATCATCCTCTTCTCCACCCCCCACCCCCATCCCAGATGATTTTGTTAGCATTTTGTTTGAAGGTTGAATTCAGTGTTCAGGTGGTTTCATCTGGACTTCTTCCTGGGGTGGTTGGGATATTTGAAGGGAGCAAGATTAAAGAGGAGTTACTACTTGGCAAAGCCGAAGAAGCAGAAACACATCTGCTTGAATTTTGAATTTCTTTTCTCTTCCACAGTAGAAACAGCATTTTAGGCTAGGTTCATATTGTAAATGGAATGGGTACATGTACACATGTGCACATCTTTCTTGTGTAAAGATGTTACTGATTTTTTTGTTGTTAAATTTCCTTGACTCCCCATTAGTTCTCCCCAATAGTATGCCACCTGGTCTGTTTTGGTAACTTTCATTCTGTGCTGAAGGATTGTACTTACCTTCTGATTGGGCTGGTGAAGTTGGGGGTGGGTGATAGAGATGGAGAGTGATGGCAAATGGTGTTCCAAAGTAAAGGAAGGCTTTTTTTTTTTGACTTGGGAGTCACTCTGTCACTCTGTCACCCAGACTGGAGTGCAGTGGCATGCTCACGGCCACTGCAGCCTCAACCTGCTGGGCTCCGGCGATCCTTCCGCCTCAGCCTTCCGAGTAGCTGGAACATTCACCACCATGCCCAGCTAATTCTTTGATTTATTGTAGAGATGAGGTCTCGCCAAGTTGCCCGGGCTGGTCTTGAACCTGTGGACTCAGGCAATCCTCTCACTTGGCCTCCCAAAGTGCTGGGATTATAAGTGTGAGCTACCACGCATGGCCAGGAAGGAATTTTTAAGTCTTTGGATTAAGTAGAATGTGGATTTGGGGTTGTATTCTGGAACAGAAAAGGTAACCCTAAATGGAAAAACTGGTCAAATCTGAAGTTTAGTTTTTTTGTACTAAAGTTACTTTCTTAGTTTGACAAATGTACCATGGTTATGTTAATGTTAGGGGAAGCTGGGTAGTATGAGAACTCTCTAATATCTGCAGCTTTTCTGTAAATCTAAAATTACTCCAAAGTCAATAGTTAAAAAAAGAGCCATGACTAGTAAGAGAGTCCCAGGGCTGTGACTTCACCAAGGGGGTGTGTACATAAATAAGACTTCTGTAAGGGACCTCCAGAAGCTTTGCCTGTTTGTCTGCTTCGCCCCTAAACTCAGTGCTCCAGCCGTGCGCGCTATGGCTTTCCAGAGATGCTTCTGGGCCTTTTCACATGCCCGGTATCTGGGATATTCGTCTGCCATTCCCTCTCCAACCAAACCAAAACCAGAAACAAAACCCACAAAGATCACCTAAAAACCAAAAACATAGCTTGGCTCATTCCTTTTAATTCTTTAGGTCTGGCTTAGATTTTCTTTTTTCAGGAAGCCTTCCCTGCCCTGACCCTGTAGTCAGCCTTGTCTTAGTTCGTCTGCTGAGTTTTACCCCAGTGGTTGTACTAAGTACTGTGTTGTAATGGCCTGTTTTCTTTTCTCTGTCTCCAGCTATATCTTAAGCTTCTTGACCACAGGGGCTGTGCCTTTCATCACTGTATCTCTAAATATGTAACCCAGGAATGAAGGCATTGCTGATTTCAGGAAATGTTTATTAAATAAATATCTTCCACAACAAGGAGCAAGACACCTGGTCACACCTTTTCAGGCTCTACTGGCAGTTTTTCTCCTGCCCTTTGGTAATGGTGGCTGTGGTTTGTTATATACCAGCATATATGCCATAGATGGCCAAATCCTGCCAGAGAGAAACTCAGCTCTAGAGAGATGAGAAAGCACATTTGGTACGGGCTTGTTCTTGCTCCCAGGGGCCCAATTTAGGAAAATGTTTTGTTTTTAAAAATTCACTTAGTTATGTAGTATTATCTTTTTCTGTACTATGTGAATTTACAACTCATTTTACCATAAAAGATACTGCGTAGGTTGTTTAAAACTTGTTCTTTAGTAAACCAATCAACAATTCCTAATTATCTAAAATGTACACATCCCTAGGTGGAATACATAGCATATTTATTGATTTGTTATGGCTCCTGCTTTTTTTTTTTTTTTTTTTTTGAGTTGGAGTCTCACTCCGTCGCCCAGACTGGAGTGCAGTGGCCGCTCCCGGCCACCACAGCCTCGCCTGCTGGGCTCCGGTGATCCTTCCGCCTCAGCCTTCCAAGTAGCCGGAATTACAGGCGCGTGCTACCACGCCTGGCTGTTTTTTTGATTTATTGTAGAGATGAGGTCTCGTTGCCCAGGCGGGTCTCGAACCCGCGGGCTCAGGCAATCCACTCACCTCAGCCTCCCAAAGGCGCGGGATTACAGGCTGAGCCACCAAGCCCAGCGACTCCTACTTTTGAATTTCTTGCTTTCTAGTTGGGAAAGATCGAACGTTCTCACCCCTCAGTTATTGAGCCTTTATCGCTTGAATCCTGTCACAAGAGAAGTAGGGGCTATTGTGGTAGGCGGTGAGACATTACAAGTACTAAAGCCATTGCTTGCACTAAAGCCATTGCTTGCATTTCCTTTAACATTGGTGTGGCCTCTCAAAAACTAAATGATTGGTGAATTTGGGTTGCCTCTAGTTAGACATGGCTAGAAATGCAGATTCTAAGCAAAAGTTATGAATTTGAGGGTCTGTAGACCCTTAAGGGGTTGGGGACAGAGGGTGTCTATGGTGCTGTCAGAGTACATTCTGAATTCTGTTTATTTTCTGCAGAGAGGATCTGTAGATTTCATCAAATTCTCAAAGGAATCCGTGACCCAAAAAAGATTAGAACCACTGGTTTAGAGTAACACTGAGCCCCGTGACCTCATTTTGTCTCCCATTTATTTTACTGTTTTAAGTTGGGTCCTGTGCTTTATTTTTCCCAATGCTTATTTGAAGGGGTCCTTGGTGCAAAGAACTCTTATTACTGAACATCTAAGAGAAGAGTGTATAAGCTATTCTTTTTGGAAGCTTGGTATTATGGCTATTCTCTCATTGTTTAGTAAAAATGTTTCTGTTTGAAATGATTACTACTTTTCTAGGTCCAAGAATTTGTTTATTTGTCATAGATTTATGTGCTGGGGCCTATGCTCAGTAGTAGTCACATAGAGATGAAATGACAGGTCTGGCCCTTAGATGCTTTGGTGGTATACATTGTAAATGCTCAGAAATGGTGTTTGTTAGTCTCATGGGAACAACATCATAAAGTGTCATCGCTAAAGTCTTGGAGGGTTGAACAGGAACACCAGAAAGGTTAGATTGACTTACTCTGTGTTTAATTGAAATTTCACTGTTGATCTATCTCATTATCTCCTTGATATGTTGCAAACCTTTGCATGCAAGAATATAACAGATTAGGTGCTTGGGGCCATTGCCAAGCTGGAGAGGTCCAATTGGAAATAGGGCTGTGACTGAGGCCCTAGCTGTGACACATGTATTCACATGGAACTCATTTAAAAGCTATTGACTCCATTTCCCTCCTTTTCTGTGGACAAGAGTATAAGGTTCTCTTTGTCCTTAGTCACTCAACAAGTATTTATTGGATGCCCAGAGGGTGTGTAATACTGGACTGGACCCTTGGACTGGACTGTTGACTTAGAAGACCAGATGGAAATGATTGGATTGTGGCTCTTTGGCAGTACCCTTTGCTCTCTCCCAGCAATCAATATGGTGATAAGGGTCCCTCTGATGGGAGGTAGTTTGGATGGGCTCTGGAAGTTGAAATACCAGAGTTCCAGTCCCCACTCTGCCATTTACCAGCTGGGCAGCCTTGGTCAGGTCAGTTGACACCTGAGCCTCAGTTTCCTGATGTGTAAATGGGGATGTAACTATTACCCATCCTGCAGAAATTTTGTATTACATAAGATACTGCATATAACTTCTTTGCAAAGGGCCTGCCACATACTAGGGCCTAGTAAATGGAAGCTGTATTATTACTAGCAGGTAATAATAAGATTTTTTATTTTTATTTTTTTGAGTTGGAGTCTCACTCTGTCGCCCAGACTGGAGTGCAGTGGCTGCTCCCAGCCACCGCAGCATCGACCTGCTGGGATCCGGTGATCCTTCCGCCTCAGCCTTCCAAGTAGCCGGAATTACAGGCATGCACTACCACGCCCAGCTGATTTTTTTGATTTATTGTAGAGGTCTCGCTGCCCAGGCGGGTCTCGAACCCTTGGGCTCAGGCAATCCACACACCTCAGCCTCCCAAAGGCGTGGGATTACAGGCTGAGCCACCGAGCCCGGCAATAATAAGATTTACTAGATTATAAAGCTTGGAGGAATTCCTTATTTTATTTATTTATTAAGGATAAGTATTTTACGTATGTGAATGGGGGAATTGGGTATTCTGTCAGATTGTCAAAAGGGTCCTTAACTGCCAGAAGATTAAAAATTAAGATTAAGGCCTGATACTGGGTGGATATGGAGCCATAGTTGATCCTGAAATTGTCCATTTTAACAAGGTATTTCATTTATTTATTTATTTATTTTTTGAGTTGGAGTCTCATGCTGTTGCGCAGACTGGAATGCCATGGCACACTCACAACCACCCCAACATCAACCTGCTGGGCTCCGGCGATCCTTCCTCCTCAGCCGGAACTAGACGGGCGCTACCATGCCCAGCTAATTTTTGATTAATTGTAGAGACGAGGTCTTGCCAAGTTGCCCAGGCTGATCTCGAACCCACAGACTCAGACAATCCACTCGTCTTGGCCTCCCAAAGTGCTGGGATTATAGGCTGAGCCACCAAGCCCAGCCTTATTTTTTTTTAGTTGGAGTCTCACGCTGTCACCCAAACTGGAGTGCAGTGGCAGGCTTGCAGCCTCAAGACCTGCTAGGTTCAGGTGATCCTTCTGCTTCAGCCTTTCAAGTAGCTGGAACCACATTTGTGTGCCACCATGCCCAGCTAATTTTTTAATTTATTGTGGTGACGAGGCCTCAACCAGGTTGCCCAGGTTGGTCTTGAACCCCTGAGCTCAGGCAATGCTCCCACCTCCCAAAGTGCTGGGATTACAAATGTGAGCCACCACACCTGGCTAACAAGATGTTTTAATAAGATATTACTGAGGGCACTTCTCCAAATTAAAAATAACATAATAAGGATATGGAGTAAATATTCAAAAATTTTTATTTGCTTTTTTTTTTTTTGGTCAGAAAGAGGTGCGACAAGTAAGAAGGAAAGTGGTATCAGGAGGAGGAAGTAAAAAAACACCTAAATAATGAAATGTTAGCTTTTTGCTCATAATTCTTTTCATGATTCCAAGTTGGGGCTCCGCTGCACCATACCTTCCAATCCGGCTGGACAGCTTTTTCCTGACACATGTTCAGGCTTTGCCAGTCGACACAGTCTCTCTGCCTAGAGTGTCCCTTTTCTCATCACTTGCATGTCCAGTTCTCTGTGCTGCAGCGCTCCGTCCTGGTGCACTTTTCTAATTTCGTTGGTTGCCTTGAGAGCACTAACTCTCATCTTTGTGTCCTCTAAGGTTATGGTCCTTTGTATTGAATAAGTGCTAAATAAAGGGTTGTGGAGCTAAAGTGATATGTGAGGCAGACAAAGGAATGGAACCAGCTACATCCTTAGGGGAGGAGAAAGTGCAACTTAAAATTATCAGATGCTGGGGTGAATTCTGGGAGAGAGCTTGGGAAACTCTTACAGTCTCAGTGGCAGCCTGGAGGGGAAAGGGCCTGTGCTAAGTTTGGAAACTGGAGTGTGGGGAACAGGTAGCCAGCAGTATGCCCTTGGCCTGGTCATATCACTTCTGGGCTGGAGTTATCTCCTTCAAAACATGTTGGAGGCCGGGCACAGGGATGCAAACTTGTAATCGCAGCACTTTGGGAGGTTCAGGCGAGAGGATTGCCTGAACCCAGGGGTTTGAGACCAGCCTGGGCAACTTGGCGAGACCTCATCTCTAAAATGATCAAAAAACTGGCTGGGCGTGGTAGCATACACCTGTAGTTTCTGCTACTTGGAAGGCTGAGGCAGAAAGATCGCCTGAGCCCAGCGGGTCGAGGCTGCGGTGGCTGTGATCATGTCACGGCACTCCAACCTGTTCGACAGTGAGACTCTGACTCAAAAAAAAAATGTTAGGATTAGACTTTTTGGACATGTGGTAGAAGTGATGTGGATGAGCATCTCCCATGTAACAAGTGCTGTTCTGGGTTGTGAGAGTACAGCAGGGAACAACCAGACAAGCCCCCTACTTCTATTCCACTGGCATGCATTGGTTGCAAAGTTAGTGCTTTTTAGCCTTAAAATAATGTAATTCTGTTGTCTGGAGAAATGGGCTCCAACTTGTGTTTGAGATTGCTGTGAGGATCAAGTGAGAAAGTGCTATAAAGATTATAAAGTATCCTTGTTATGTATACTTTCCTCTGCCCTTGTTTTTGACCTAAAACCTAAACAAATTAAAAATGTTTAAAATTGGGCCATTGCCTTAATAGACTCGTGCTCTTTAAGCTGTAGTCATCACCATGTTTCTTGGCTTTGACCCCCTTCCCTACCTTGGGAGGAAAAGTTCCTCTTTCTCTCTCTCTCTCTCTAATTTACTTTTTTTTTTTTTTGAGTTGGAGTCTCACTCTGTCACCCAGACTGGAGTGCAGTGGCCGCTCCCAGCCACCGCAGCTTCGACCTGCTGGGCTCCGGCGATCCTTCCACCTCAGCCTTCCAAGTAACTGGAACTACAGGCGCGTGTTACCACGCCCGGCTGA
Source organism: Cephalopachus bancanus (assembly GCA_027257055.1). Classification (NCBI taxonomy): domain Eukaryota; kingdom Metazoa; phylum Chordata; class Mammalia; order Primates; family Tarsiidae; genus Cephalopachus; species Cephalopachus bancanus. The sequence goes on from JAPVLO010000932.1 coordinate 58,873, forward strand.
TTTTATTTTGATTTATTGTAGGATGAGGTCTCGCCAAGTTGCCCTGGCGGGTCTCGAACCCGCAGGCTCAGGCAATCCACTCACCTCAGCCTCCCAAAGGCACGGGATTAAAAGCTGAGCCACCAAGCCCGGCTCTAATTTACTTTTTAAATAAACTATTTTTCAATCTAAAAAATAATGTTTAAAATTGGATAGAAGTTTTTTGTACTGATAGCAGTATGAACTAATACTCTCAGGGCTTATGAAGATTTGAGACTTAAATCTTTCAATAATAAGTGATCCCTTAACTGGATGGGAATATAGATTTATTTCTTTCTTTTTTTTTTTGGGAGTAGGAATGTCACTCTGTTGCCCAGGCTGGAGTGCAGTGGCATGCTCATGGCCACTGCAGCCTCTAACTGTTGGGGTCAGGCAGTCCTTCCACCTCAGCCTTCCAGGTAGCTGGAACCACAGGCATGTGCCACCACACCCAGCCAATTTTTTTTTTGATTTGTTGTAGAGACAAGGTCTCGCCAAGTTACCCAAGGTGGTTAGTCTTGAACCCCTGGACTCATGCAGTCCTCTCATCTCCAGCCCCAAAGTGCTGGGATTATAGACGTGAGCTACTGGGCCTGGCAAGGATGTAGATTTTTAATACCATCTTCACCCATGAAAAAATGTGTTTGAGGTGGTACCTATATGTATGAGTATTTTGGAAGGGTTTATATATTGGGTTCGTTTCTGCCTTTCCATGAATTCTTCCCCCTTTATAGAGATTTTAGACAGTCTCTGCCATTACACTTAAATACAATTCCATGTTGGTAAAGGCTGCATGTTAGGGAAAACCTAAACTTCTGTACTTACTTGGATTTTTTTGTGTGTGTGTGTGTGAGTTGCAGTCTCACTGTCGCCCAGACTGGAGTGCAGTGGCCGCTCCTGGCCACTGCAGCCTCGACCTGCTGGGCTCCGGTGATCCTTCCGCCTCAGCCTCCCAAGTAGCTGGAACTACAGGTGCACACTACCACGCCTGGCTAATGTTTTTGATTTATTGTAGAGATGAGGTCTCGCCTGCCCAGGCAGGTCTCGAACCCGCAGGCTCAGGCAATCCACTCACCTCAGCCTCCCAAAGGTGCGGGATTACAGGCTGAGCCACCGAGCCTGGCTCGGATTTTTTTTTTAAGCCATGAATTCAGGATGCAGTTGTTCTTGAAGTGGTTCCATTTTGTGATTAGGCTGAATTTTTTTTTTTTTTTTTTTTTTGAGTTGGAGTCTCACTGTTGCCCAGGCTGAAGTGCAGGGGCACGCTCACGGCTACCGCAGCCTTGACCTGCTGGGTTCAGGTGATCCCTCCTCCTCAGCTTTCCAAGTAGCTGGAACTATAGGCACGTGCTGTAGTTCCACACCTGACTGAGTTTTTGATTTATTGTAGAGATGAGGTCTCACCAAGTTGCCCCGGCTGGTCTCGAACCCATGGGCTCAGGCAGTCCTGTCACCTCAGCCTCCCAAAGTGCTGGGATTATAGGCGTGAGCCACCACGCCTGGCCTAGGCTGAATATTTTTATTTTTTATTTATTTATTTATTTTTTTTTGAGTTGAAGTCTCACTCTGTCACCCAGACTGGAGTGCAGTGGCCGCTCCCGGCCACCGCAGCCTCAACCTGCTGGACTCCGGCGATCCTTCCGCCTCAGCCTTCCAAGTAGCCGGAATTACAGGCATGCGCTACCACTCCCGGCTGATTTTTTTATTTATTGTAGAGATGAGGTCTCGCTGCCCAGGCGGGTCTCGAACCCGCCGGCTCAGGCAATCCATTCACCTCAGCCTCCCAAAGGCGCGGGATTACAGGCTGAGCCACCGAGCCCGGCAAGGCTGAATATTTTTAAGCACAACTCCCTTGCCCTTCGAATCGTCTCCAGTACCCTCAAAACAAAGAACAAATGATGCCATTAGGATGCAATCCAATGCTTGTGGATTGCAAAGAAATTGTTTTACACACAGCTTGGAAGCTCAGGGACAAAGTCAAGTTTTCTTTAGATCTGATGAATTTTCCAAAAATGACTTCATAAAGCAATATGAGACTCTTATCTTGAAGTTAGAGTTTTTGAGTGTGGAGCAATAATGTTAATATTCTAAGATACCCTTGATTTATGAATAAAATATAACTTTATGATTCATTTCTCTGAGTAGTTTTTATTTTTTCCTTTGAAACTTTAAATGGAATTGACTTTGTTTACACTCTAACCTAGTAATTTTTACTCTTAATGGAAGGAAAGCTATGAATCTTTTCCTGCTGTCTCCTGTGTCATGTTTTATTCTTCTTTTTTGTAATTCACAGTTCTTGAGGTTGAGATAATACAGACTTTCACTTACTCATTGATTTTTACTGTAGGTATTTTAATTCCTTGACATTTGAGACTGATTTTCTTCCCATAGTATTTATTTTATCACTGTCCTGTTTGAATACAGCTATCCAGTTGATAAGAAAGGTACTTTTTCTGGAGTCTTGAAAGAGTATTTCCAGAATAGTAAAGTTACATAATTAATTATTTTGGTGATTTTTTTTTTTAAACGATATACTTTGTGTGAATAGAAATGAATTTGCGCAATTGGATGAGAGGGGAAAAAAAAGGTTAAATTTAAGAGCAAAACTGCTAGTGTCTTACTCCATGCTTTGAGAAACGAAGAAAGGTACAAGTTAGTGTTTTCTCACAATTTCATGCACAGACAGCTGAAATGGCCTTAATTCTTTTTTGTTTTTTTGAGTTGGAGTCTCACTCTGTTACCCAGACTGGAGTGCAGTGGCCGCTCCCGGCCACCACAGCCTCGACCTGCTGGGCTCCGGCAATCCTTCTGCTTCAGCCTTCCAAGTAGCTGGAACTACAGGCGCGCGCTACCACGCCTGGCTAGTTTTTGATTTATTGTAGAGATGAGGTCTCGCCAAGTTGCCCAGGCAGGTCTCGAACCTGTGGGCTCAGGCAGTCCACCCACCTCAGCCTCCCAAGGCGTGGGATTACAGGCTGAGCTGCTGAGCCACCGAGCCCGGCTTTTTTTTTTTTTTTTTGAGTTGTAGTCTCTCTCTGTCACCCAGACTGGAGTGCAGTGGCCGTTCCCGGCCACCACAGCCTCGACCTGCTGGGCTCCTGCGATCCTTCCGCCTCAGCCTTCCAAGTAGCTGGAACTACAGGCGCGCGCTACCACGCCTGGCTAATTTTTGATTTTATTGTAGAGATGAGGTCTTGTCAAGTTGCCCAGGCGGGTCTCGAGCAATCCACTCACCTCGGCCTCCCAAAGTGCTGGGATTACAGGCTGAGCCACCGAGCCCAGCCTTAATTCTTAATAGTAAGTTACTGAAATTTAAAGTCAGCCATTTCTCATTAAGTCTTATTTTGGAAATGGTCTTTGTGGTTCACTGTGGTAGAAATTCTGTTTCTTCAGTGAGGCTTTGGTGATATCAACATTCCCATTGAGGAGACAGCAGATTGAATCCTCTGACCTTGGACAAATCATTTAATCTCCAGGTCCCAGTGTTCTTGTCTGTGGAGTGAAGAGAATACCTACCTTTCCCAGGTGGAATTAAGAAGCAGTAAGGCAAGGTATGTAATATTTAATAGTACTTTGAGCAACTTAAGTATACACATAAGGTATTGTGGGGAGTATATTATTAAGATTTTGCATCTAAGCCTGGCTTAGTGGCTCAGCCTGTAATCTCGCGCTTTGGGAGGCTAAGGTGAGTGGATTGCCTGAGCCCGCGGGTTCGAGACCCGCCTGGGCAACTTGGCGAGACCTCATCTCTACAATCAATCAAAAAAATCAGCCGGGCATGGTAGCGCGTGCCTGTAATTCCAGCTACTTGGAAGGCTGAGGCGGAAGGATTGCTGAAGCCCAGCAGATGGAGGCTGCAGTGACCGGGAGCGGCCACTTCACTCCAGTCAGTGACACAGTGAGACTCCAACTCAAACAAAAAAAAGATTTTGTATCTAGGTAGATAAGAGTCTGTCCCTCCACCCTCCCAGTAGAGAGCTTTAGTGTAAGAGCAAGTGGATTATAGCAATAGTAGCTTCTGTTTTCTCCAGAAAGCTCAAACTGTGCAGCTGTTTTTGTCCATTCTCTCTTTGCAATAGTGCACTGTTGAGGTTAAGCCACATGTGTGGGCTTCAGAGGCAGGCAGCCAGGCCATACTAAAGCTGGGTGATCTTGAACGAGTCACTTGATTTCTGTGAGCCTGTTTTCTCATCTGTAAAATAAAGTCTATAATAGTACCTTGTTGGGTTACTGGGAAGAATTACATATGGATGTTTTTTATTTGGTACTATGCCTTGCTCATAAAGGGATATTTTCTATTATTACTTAGATGAAAGCGAGGTGACTAAGAAAACAGCTGTTGCAGGAGAAAGAGTTTAAAGATGGTTCCAGGGCATCTCCTGTTTCTTTGCTTAGCCCACTTATTGTGCAGTAGGAGATTTCACATAGGCATGGTACTCTGATTGTCCTTTTTTTTCTTACCTGACCCCAAGAAGGTTCTCAAGAAATATCAAATAAGTGATGAACCTGAAGCAGCCTTCTTTGTGACTTTAATTTTTTTTTTTCTGAGTTGGAGTCTCACTCTGTCGCCCAGACTGGAGTGCAGTGGCCGCTCCCGGTCACCGCAGCCTCGACCTGCTGGGCTCCGGCGATCCTTCCGCCTCAGCCTTCCAAGTAGCTGGAATTACAGGCACGCGCTACTATGCCCGGCTGATTTTTTTGAATGATTGTAGAGATGAGGTCTCGCCAACTTGCTTAGGCGGGTCTCGAACCCGCGGGCTCAGGCAATCTACTCACCTCAGCCTCCCAAGGCGCCGGATTACAGGCTGAGCCACCGAGCCCGGCTTGTGACTTTAATTATCAGAGAAAGATGTGATTAGTCTATGGTAATTGCTAGATACATTTTTGTATATTCTATTTTGTTGAGTGTTTATTATCTATAAAGCATTCAGTGAATCCTATTTTACCAGAACATTACATTCTCTGAAAGGAACTTATTGTACCTAATACAGTACTTGAAAAAATGCTCATATTGGGTTGTAGGGCATGGTTTCCTATGGAAAGGTTTCTAGAAATAATAATAGACTAGCAAAAAGCATTCAAGCATTTATCTATTAGGCATGTTGTCAAGGAAGAATGAAAATGGCAGCAGCTGATGGCCCATTTTCATCAGTTGGCCTGGAAATCAGCAAGAGTCAAGCTTCTTTTTAATTCATTGGGATTACATTTTCTCTGCTGTGCCCATTTTGTGAGGTGTCTTTGGTTAACGGAAGTTTAGGTTAGCAGATAAAATCATGAAAGACCACAGGTATCTTTTTAGTAGTTGTTAACTCCTGAAGTTAGTGGTTTTGATTTAGCCTTTAACAAAATAACTTCCAATATGTTATCCTTATCTTGGTTTAGTGTAATACCTGAAAATGAATGTTATTTAAGACTTAGAGATGTCTCAGTGATCTCTGATCAGGTTTGAAAACCCACAGACTGTCAGGAGCCAGGGGATTTGAATCTGCTCCAGTTTAATTCAATTCTTCATCTTTTCAAGAAAGGTAAACTGTTCTCGGCATTTGTTTGTAATGGTTTTTTCAGGCTAGATCTTTAACTAAAAAATAGGGCCCTCAGAAATGTAGAGACTCAGGGGTGGCTTCTGCAAGGAAGAGGCAAAAATCCACTCCCCATGTGCTAGTTGAACTCCTGCCTTACCTCACTACAATTTCAGGACTGAAGGAGCTTTGGAATCCTTTGCTGGGTGCTTTGGATGAGATTTGTTTTAAAGTTGTTTTTTAGAACTAGAGTTACCATTTGCTTGACTTTTATTCCCAATCTCTATGAATTCCAAAGTATGATAACAGTCATCAGGCAGACACCAGAAGTACCTACTGTGTGTGAGGTTCTGGAGAAACACACAAGGAAACATCGAGGTATTCTTTGGATTCTGCAGAAACTTGATTTCCTCACAGACATGTACTTATTAACTTATTTAAAAAAATATACAGGGGCAACCCCCTTGGGTCCCCTCCTGCTCTGAGAACTTTTCTGCCCTTTCAATAAATCCTGGTTTCTAAAAATAAAATAAATATATATATTTTTTAGCTGTATATTTGTGTGTGTGTGTGTGTGTGTGTGTGTGTGTGTGTGTATACAGGTAAACCAGCATCTTAATTTCTATAACTAAGAAATTAATTGGACTATGGCTAGGAAAAAATTTTCTGGGATTTCCTTTTTTTGGGATTTTTTTTTTTTAATCACATTTTTGGGGGGCCATTTTCTATTTCATTTTCCATCTTAGTTAAGATTGCTGTTTTTATTTCCTCATTCTCTGCTATTATATCAGTTGTTGTCTCATCGGGAAAGTAGAAATGACTCTAGTTCAAGCAGTGCAAGGGATCTGTTACGAGAGGTGTTGGAAGGACTAGAGGAGCAAAAAAGGGAGAACAAGAGGATTGTTACCCAAAGACCAGGAGGCTTCCTGCGGACTGGAACCCAGGAGCCTACACGCACAGGAGCTGCTGACTTGCTACGTCCTGTTGGAGCCATGTTGCTGTGGTTCACCGGGAACCCAGAAACCAGCACACGCTGACACTGCTGGAGCCCATGTGTGTGTTGTTGCCTGCGTTCCTCCATAGTCGCTCACTGCTCCTGCTGCTACTGCTGCTGGAGACAGGCTGGAGCAGGAAAACAGTTTCTTTGAGAGCCTAACTGGAAGCCAGGTGGCAAAGAAGTCTGAGAAATGTATGCAGGCTTTCAGTTCTGGTGACATGGAGAAGAATATAGAAGGGCAGATGTGGCCAAGTGAGTGCTGCAGTTGCTTGGGGATGATTCATCCTGGTGGGGATGATTCATCCTGGTGGGGATGGGCAGAGAAGGATTCATTTATACTGATCACATTCAGAGAGGTGAAGAGGTCCAGTGGCATTCCAGATAAGGAGCAGAGCGGGTGTGATGACATGGAAGCAGGAATGCACAGGCATGTTCAGGAAAAACTTTAGTTGAAGCATGGAGTTCTTCTGAAGGTTGGTTGGGAATAAAGTTGGAGAAAGAGGCTGTGGTCATGTTGGGGTGGTAATGTAATAAAAACTGTTTCAAGGCCAGGTGCAATGGGTCACGCCTGCAATCCCAGCACTTTGAGAGGTGGAGTGAGAGGATTGCCTGAACTCAGGAATTCAAGACCAGTCTGGGCAACATGGCGAGACCTCATCTCTACAATAAATCAAAAAATTAGCTGGGTATGGTTGTGTGCACTTGTAGTCCCAGCTACTTGGAAGGCGGAGGCACAAGGATCGCCTGAGCCCAGCAGGTTAGGCTGCGGTAGCCATGATTGTGCCAGTACTACAGAGTGAGACTCCAACAACAAACAAACAAATGGTTTTAACATTAACCCAGAGCACTCTTCACAATGATTTGATCTGGGACAGACCAGTTAGGAAGCTATCATGATACTTCAAGATTTAAGGGCAGAACCGAGGCTATGGTTGTGGAGAGAATCAGTTCATTCAACAAAATCTTTTAACTGATGGACCTGTGAATGGATTGAGGCAAGTAATTGGAATAAATAATGAATTCTGATTTTCTGTTAATTTTTCTGTTCAGATTGACTTTGTTGATTACTTTGTGCTCTTGGACAGGTCTTAGTTTTCTACTTTTAATGCTTTTACCTCTCTCTGCCGTGGTAGGGCTCTTCATGTTATTGTTAGGATCTCTCCTGAAGTTGTTTTGTGTTCACTTTGATCATAACCTTTATTAGTAAATGTGAAACCTGTGTAACAGCCTCTGCAGAAGCCTTGATAACTTGAGGTAACGTTTTTATTACTTGGGGATAGGTTTTTGTTTTTTTCTTTAAACACTAATTCACTTACTCCACTGAGCAGGTATTTATTGAGCTAGGTACTGTGTGTGGTGCTGAGGTAAAATGGAAAGCAGAATTGATAAGACAATGTGAAGTCCCCATCTTCTTGGAGTTAACAATTTAATGACAAACAGACATTAAAACAAAAAAAAAGGGGGAGGTCCTGGCATGGTGGCTCATGCCTATAATCCCAGCACTTTGGGAGGCCAAGGTGAGAGGATTGCCTGAGCCTGCAGGTTCAAGACTAGCCTGGGCAATTTGATGAGACCTCATGTCTACAATAAATCAAAAAATCAGCCGGGCATGGTGGTGCGTGTCTGTGGTTCCAGCTACTTGGAAGACTGAGGCAGAAGGATCACCTGAACCCAGGAGGTCAAGGCTGCAGTGGCTGTGAGCGTGCTACTGCATTCCAGCCTGGGGAAAAAAAATTAAATAAAGCAAAGAAAGATTGCTCACCCTTGGAGTCTTTGCAATTGCTGTTCATTCTGCCTGAAATACTCTGCCCTCAGATTCCCACATTAATTTTTTTTTTTTTTAGTTGGAGTCTTACTCTGTTGCTCAGGCTGGAGTCTCAGCCTGCTAGGCTCAGTCAACCTTCCATCTCAGCCTTCCAAGTAACTGGAACTACAGGCACATGCCACCATGCCCAGCTAATTTTGTTGTTGTTGTAGAGATGAGGTCTTGCCAAGTTGCCCAGGCTATTCTCCAACCTGTGGACTCAGGCAATCCTCTTACCTTGGCCTCCCAAAGTGCTGGGATTATAGGTGTGAGCCACCACGCTGAGCAGATTTCCACGTTCTTAACTCCCTTGCCTCGTTCATGACTTTGTTTTCATGGCTTCTTCTCAGTGGTACCTGCTGTGGCCATCCCTCTTAACATTGCACATACCCCGTCTGTCTCATGCTGAAGCTCTTACTCTGCTTTACCTTTTCTCTGCTCTGTCCCTTAACCTAAGTTGGTTTCATAATTGCCTGTCTCCCTCTGCTAGAATGAAAGTTCCATGAAGGGGACATGTTTGTCTCTTTTGTTCATTGCTGTCCCCTGTGCCTCGTACTGTGACTGACATCAGAGTAGGTGCTTGCTTAGGAATTTTTGTTGAATGGTTGAAAGGATCGATGAGCATGAATAAATGAGGCCATTCAGGGAACTGAAGGAAGGCCACAGTAGCTAAAGTCTAGTGAGGAAAAGGTAGAATGGGGGAGATGAGTTCACGGAGGGACTTACAGGCCATGGAAGCTTTGAGGGTTTTAATATAAGAGCAGAGGGAAGCTTGGAGGGGCTGTAAGCAGCACATTGACAAGACCAGATCTGTTCTTTAAAAAGATAACCTGCTGTTTTGCAGAGTATGGATTGCAGAGAGCAAGTGTGTACGTGGAAGAAACACGTTAGGCTGTCGGGATCCAGGCGATTTGGCTTTCCTGGCAGCAGATATGTTGCCTTTTTCAGTTGTTGAATTTGAGTGTCCATTCCAAGGATAGGGATTGATTGTTATCAGTCTGATTATAATTGTATACACTTAGTTTATCATTAGCCCCAAGAGACCTACCTGTCTCCTTGACGAACATCATTGTCCAATGATCCTGCTGATGGATGAGAGCTGTCAAGATAGCTTGGCTGTGAGATGCCGTTTAACTAGTTTTTATCTGTGTGCCCCCCTTCCTTCCCCTGCTAGATTTAATGACCTAGCTAGGAGAGAGTCCAGGCCTCTTGGCTACGTTCCAGGTGTTCTGCCACTAAAATGTTACTATTACCTTTCTCAGAATTTTCTGAATCATTTGCTGGCACTGTAAGAAGCTTTTTAAACTTTGATTTTGCCATTCTGGAGACCATTTGTACTAGTACTTTTTGCTGGAGGAATTTGAGCTGCTTTGGTTACTTGAAGACGGCCTTTCCACTTGTCATTGCTTTTTAAAGTTGAGTAGCCTATGATAGGTAGGAATGTTTCTGCCTCCTGACATGTTAGTTGGCAAAGTAGTAGGGGCAGCTCTTAATAAAGGTCACTTTAGAAGAATATTAGTTGGGTACTTAGCATTCTTGGCATTCTTGTGGAATGATACAGGTTTATGGCCTTTTTATTAAGTTCTTACAATCAAATGGTCTTTAATTAGAAGCAAGCATATATAAAACTTTGTGACTCCAGACAACACTGGCCTTACTGTATGAGATTATAGAGTGGGGTTTGCGCTTGTGGGAATGCGGGTTTTGGTTGGGGGAATGGAAAGGAGTGTGAAAAGGCTGTATTGAAAGCATTCTAGCCCGGTCCATGCCATCTGCTCACTGCAGCCTTACCAGTTTGGAATGCGGACCTACAACTTTTGAGCGCAGTTGGCTTTTGAGTGCACCTGACTTGACTTTTAGCTTTCATGATTCAACTGGTTGAGTTGAGCTTTCTGTTAAATAATCAGGAAGGAAAATGGAGTTGAATAGTCCAAGTTTTTTCAAACTCATGTCATAATGAGGCTTGGCAAACCATGAAACATATCTTTTAATCGCCATTTTTGAAATGGCCCACTCTAATGTTTTAAATAAGACAGTGGAGGAATCTATACATTCAAAGACTGACAAGTTATTACAAAACAACCTCCCACATGTACATACAGTGAGGAAAACCCCTCCTTATTCTACTGTGTATGATTCTTCACTGGGTGTCAAGGGCTCAGTAAAGTGTGTGTCGTTTCTTCATCTTAATTTGACCTATGGTGTCCTTAATGAAGAAGAGTGAAGGTTGGTGTGTTTGACACATGGCATTTTGGTATAAACAAGCTGTGTGTATTTATATGCTCACACCTGTGCTCTTGAGGAGAGTTAATAGCTAGAAGGGATCATGGTGTTCTGGATGAGAAAATTAAGCCCCTGCCAGGCTCTCTTAACACAGTGGGTTTTCTTTTTTTTTTTTTTTTTTTTGAGTTGGCGTCTCTCTCTGTCACCCAGGATGGAGTACAGTGGCACACTCACGGCCACCCAGTGTTGATCTGCTGGGCTCTGGCGATCCTTCCGCCTCAGCCTTCCAGGTAGCCAGAACTACAGATGCGTGCTATCACGCCTGGCTAATTTTTTAATTTATTGTAGAGATGAGGTCTCACCATGTTGCCCAGGCTAGTCTCAAACCCACAGGCTCAGGCAGTCCTCTCGACTCCACCTCCCAAAGTGCTGTGATTACAGGCTTGAGCCACTGTGCAGCCTTGACCTGTTGGGCTCAGGCGATCCTGCCTCCTCAGTCCTCCAAGTACCTGGAACTATAGCTATGTGCCACCACGCCCGGCCAATTTTTTTTTTATTTTATTAATTGTAGAGATGAGGTCTTGCCATGGTGGCCCAGGCTGGTGTTGAACCCCTGGGCTCAGGCAGTCCTCTCGCCTCCACCTCCCAAAGTGCTGGGATTACAGATGTGAGCCAGCATGCCTGGTTACATTTGGTTTTTTGTGCAGAAAGTAGATGTAACAGATTCTGGAGCAGAGGAGTGATCTGAGGATTTGGGAAGATACATGGCGGGAGTGAAGGAGCTTGGCTGGAATACCTGTTCATCTCCAAACCCTCTCTTCATCCTGCAGACTGTCTTAGTCACATTAACTCTTTACAAATTTCATGTACAACTTTAACATAGTAGATGCTATGGGAGTCAAAGTCAGCCTGCCAATAAGATGTTCACCATGGTGATATACTTTCTATTCCATTGTTGCTGGTGTGAGTTAGAAATCAGCAGTAGCTATTTGTTGTACACTGATTTTAAGGCTACTCAAAAGAAAGTAGCTGCTCTCTGCTTCTCCCAGGGCCATTAGTTACCTGGGAAGTGGGAAATGAGGTCACTGAGGGTGTCACCAGCGGTTTATGTTGGACATTCTGTGCATGTGTAGCTCTGAGAAGCGTGTGTTCTCAGAGTATGAATGTGAGTATGTTTTTGATTATTTGGACCAAGAGACATGTTTTTTTTCTGAATAGCAACCAAATATATGAGGTCAAGGCGATTCCCTCTAGCAGGTAGGCCAGCTCTCGTGGAAGATAGGCTGGACCTGTTTTCCTTCTGAGCGGTGATAAGAGATGACTCATTGATCTTCATGAAATTACTGGCCAAGCACTTTCTAAGGAATGGTGGTAGATAAGGAGGAACAAGTCACTATTCTGGTGTGTTATCTAAATCATGAAGCTGGCATTTTATAGAAAGTGCCATTTGTTAAATTCCTTATATGATCACAGGTGTTTTCTTAGCTGTTTTGGAGTTTGAAATGTATCTCGAAGTGTTGAGTGGTGGATAGGCGTTATGTACAATATATAAGCAGAATCTCATACATGTGTTTGTGGTGAGGGGCGAAGATTGTTGCTGTAATGAATGAATGGGACTGCTGAATGTGGCTTTCTGTCCCTTTCCCAGTCATTTGGATTCTAGGATCTGGATCTTGGTTAATCGTTTCATCTCTACAGTGTGTTGTGGAGAGACAGCACTGGGGTGGGGTGGGAAGTGGGAGTGAGACCCTTCTTAGACCACAGTCCTCGTGGCAGCTTCTGGGGCTCCTTCCCTTCTCCCCTTCAGCTTCTGCATCTGCTACCTGAGGAGGCTGGCTGCCAGCCCTGCCCAGTCCTGCCGGCCTTGCAGGGGCTTTCATCTGGGGAGATGACAGATCATGTTTACCTAGAAGTCTGCTTAGTTGTTCATCTCAAGAAGAATCTTAGGAGTTTTTTTCCAAATCAGCCCATTTTCTTCAGATTTTGCTTCTTATTTATCTGCCCTTTCCCCTTGGCTGACTCCCTTGACAGTGAGACACAGGGTCATTGGTTTAAGTATGGGAAGGAAATTATGGCCTTGAGCACAGTCAGAAAGAATCTGGCTCCCAGGCGTTTCCTGTAAGCCACCATTAAATTACAAAGACTGGGCCCTGACAAGGCTTTTCAAAGGAGCACCTCACACCAGCACTGCTCCCTGTTTCCGTCTGAGCAGTTGTTTTTCACAGTGCTTCTTACCTCCCGGCAGAATTGGCCTTTTTAAAAGTGGAAGCGCTTATTCAGTCCCATGAGGGTAAGCTAGCAGGACAGCTGGGGAGGAGGATGAGGGTGCGGGCTGCTCTCAGAATTGCCTTCCCAGCCTGAATCTGCCTGTGCCTTCCCTGCTCAGAAGCCTGTGGTTTCTCAGGGGATGAAGGCCAGACTCTGCAACTTGTTGGAGCCTTCCACACACTTGCCCCTCTCCGCCGTGTGTATCTGTGCTCCGTGGGTCTGGTCTTCAGCCAGGGCAGCAGGATAGAGTGGGAAGTGGGGACCTGCGGCACATCAGGAGACCTGGGTCTGTACCAGCTCCATGTCTGGCCAGGTGAGTTGTTTCCCTCCTCTCTGTCCCGGTGGTGACTCATCTGGTTAGGCTTACTGAATTGGGTGGGGGAGAAGAAAGGTTTAGGGACAGATTACAAGACTCTTTAAGACTCTCATCTTTTCTAAAAGCTTGGACATTCACACAGCAAACATCTGAACATTAAGTGCTTTTTTTGAACTACGAAGTTTTTTTAACTTTAAAAAACAACAAGCTGTAAAACTTAAAATTTTGTAACGTGGTACCCCAACATATAAAAGATCCGATTAGACTTGCTCTCTTGAGGGTGCAGGGTCCGACCCGCCACCTGTTGAGCCTTCTCAGTAGCCCTGAGGACCTGCCAGTTAAAGCCAGGGCTCCCCAGGGTGCTGCGTCTCTTCTCACTTGCTATGTAGCTGGGATGCGAGTCTCCTGTGTGGTACAGCCCCAGACCAGCCTCGTGTGGAAGGAGGGGAATGTACCGTAGTGTGGAGAGAATAGGCTGTGCCCTGTCCCAGCACTGCTTGCTAGCTGTGTAGACTCGAGTTTCTTCAGTTCTTTGAATTGTATCCTTTAAAAAAACTGTTTATAAAAGTGTGGAAAGCATGTCCAGTGTGAACAGTTATGAAGTGAATACCCTCGTAGCCACCACCCAAGTCAGGAAATGGAACAGAAGCTCCACTGTGTCCTTTTTCTATTCTGGCCTTTCCTGGCCTCAGGGCAGGAACCTGAAATGGACTTTTCAGATATTGAGGTGATGAATATTTGAATAAGAAACAATAGTATTTTTTATAATAACATTTTTTGAATACTGCCTACATGTAACATCTTTTCAATCAGAAAATCCACTTAATTTTAAACATTAACGCATATATTCATCACCTCTAGAGGAAGATAGGGACAAACAACCTCAATTAGCAGATTTTCAGACCCAGTTAATTGAGCCTTGGACTTGATGTTGTGCTGATTCCAGGGCTCTCTTCATGTTCTGTCTCGCAACTGTTCATTTTTTCAGTTCTCTCATACCTCTGTTTCTAACTTCACTTGAAACAAGGCAAGCATGTAAGTAAATACGGAGGCCAGAAAATGGAAAGGATGAATATGAGTATTGATTTTGCTAGTGTGGATCTTAAATGAGTTCTTTAATTTGTAAATCAAATTGTTCCTACTAAAATTCGCTGAATTTAGAAGGTGGTTCTATATTGTTTCGTTGTGACCATTATCCTTAGCTTCAATATAGGTGCATTAGATAAAATAAAGCCAACTGTTCTTTTTTTTTTTTTTTTTGAGTTAGAGTCTCACTCTGTCGCCCAGACTGGAGTGCAGTGGCCGCTTCCGGCCACCGCAGCCTCGACCTGCTGGGCTCTGGTGATCCTTCCTCCTCAGCCTTCCAAGTAGCCGGAATTACAGGCATGCGCTACCACGCCCGGCTGATTTTTTGATTTACTGTAGAGATGAGGTCTCACTGCCCAGGCGGGTCTCGAACCCTCAGGCTCAGGCAATCCACTCACCTCAGCCTCCCAAAGGCGCGGGATTACAGGCTGAGCCACCAAGCCCGGCTCCAACTGTTCTTTTTAAAAGGTTATACATGTGGTATAACTTTTATTACTTGCGGTAGTCTGTTTTAGGACTGACAATTTCTAGAATAATGCAAATGAGTAGTGAGGAATAATTAGAAATAATGGGCTGAAATCTCACGCCATCTTAAAATGCCATCAGGGGAACAGTAAAACTTACTGTTGGACTAGAAAATAAGCTGACCCATTTTTCCCAATTGACAGAAATGCCTGTTTCTTCAGCACTGTCCTCTGTTGGCAAGGTACATTTGGCTGGATGGTGCCTCCACGTTTCTTGCGTATTCAGAGTCATTTTTATGGAGAAAGTTCTTTCAGAAAGAGCTTTTTTCCTGTGAGGAGTCAAAACCTGAGTAGACCATAAGTGCTCAGAAGCAGCTGCTGGAATAATTTTTTATAGGTTTTATTTACCATTTCAAAATTAGTATATAAAGTACCAGGGCATTTCAAGGTAAGACCAGCTGTTTTTTTGTATCTTGGTTTGGTAAGAATCTCAGCTCACTGCGGTAATAGTAATGTGCTGTGACACCTAGGCGTATTGGAGTGCCTCCAGTTTTGAATTTGCTGTGGTTTTACATTTCCTTTGGCATAGAACATTTTTATACCTTATCAGAAATCTTGGTTTTTGTTGTTGTTTTTCTTACTAGAGGTAACCTGTGGGAATTATGCTAAGTCAGTGGGAGAAAGAGCTAGCTTTTGGTTTGTCTTTGCTTATATTTGCCTTATACTTGGATCAGCTAGCTTGATTAGAATTCTACAGCTACCTGGTAGAAAGTGGCTGAGGATCAAGTTGAAGGAAGTGCGTTTGCTAAAAGCAGTCCCCTTCATCAGGGGAATTTGATTTCATTCTGTGAATAACTTGGCTTAGAAATCTTGTTTCTTTGGGACCAGCTTGTAGAGACCAGCTTTTCTTCACACCTGGAAGCATGAGAACCGTGTCAGAGCGGAGGTGGGCTGTTCGCTGTGTTGTTGTGGGCCAGCTGGAAGGGTTCGAGAGGACTGAGCCCTGCCTTTAAGCCCCGGAATTCAGAAGTACACCTGTACCAGGGCTTGGGT
The DNA here is from genome assembly GCA_027257055.1 of Cephalopachus bancanus. NCBI lineage: Eukaryota > Metazoa > Chordata > Mammalia > Primates > Tarsiidae > Cephalopachus > Cephalopachus bancanus. The sequence goes on from JAPVLO010000932.1 coordinate 74,621, forward strand.
AGAGAAAAACAAATCAAGAGGGATGAGGGGACATTTGCACAATTTATAAATGGAGTGTCAGAAAATATTTCCTAGCTGCTCTTTAAAAAAATAACTTCATGGTAGCGTGTGCCTGCAGTTCCAGCTGCTTGGAAGGCTGAGGCTGCGGTGGCCAGGAGCGTGCCACTGTACTCCGGTCTGGGCGACAGAGTGAGACTCCAACTCAAAAAAAAAAAAAAATCAACTTCAGGTCAGAGTACTTTCAAAAAAGACATTGAGTTACCAGTCGTTGAAAATCTGTTGATCCCTTTGGGTCGTTCTTATTGGGCTTTCTGGAGTGTTGTACATACTTTGAGTTTGCAAAGGGTATATAGTGAGAGCTGAATGCACACAGCCAACATAACCAATGTCCAAGAACAACCCATAGATTACATCTTTTTTTTTTTTTGAGTCAGAGTGTCACTCTGTCACCCAGGCTGGAGTGCAGTGGCACGCTCACGGCCACCACAGACTCAACCTGCGGAGCTCAGGCGATTCTTCCACCTCAGTCTTCCAAGTAGTTGGCACTTTAGGTACATGCCACCATGCCCAGCTAATTTTTTTGTTTATTGTAGAGATGAGGTCTCACTCTGTTGCTCAAACTGATCACAAACTCCTGGGCTCAAGCAATCCTCTCGCCTCCACCTCCCAAAGTGCTAGAATTACAGGCATGAGTCACCATGCCTGGCTGAGATTACATCTTTCAAGACCAGATGGGTAACACTTAAATCAACCTTTCTGAGGATCCAGATAACCCATTCCAGAGATTTCCTGTACCCAGGGTCCTAGAGATATAGTGAGATTCTGTGGCTATGAGGAAACTTTCTCACACCAGATGGGAGTTAGGTATGTATAGTGGTAGTGGAAATGACCACCAGTACTATTTTGGCAAATGTCATTTACTCTTTTTTCTTTGTAAAGCCATGGTTTTGTGTACCAACCCCCCCCCTTGTTATTTTATCATCTTACTTTTACATTTTTTTTAGAGGCAGGATCTTGTTATATTACCCAGGATGGTAGCTACTCACAGGCGTGATCATGGCGCACTGCAGCCTGGAGCTCCTGGGCTCAAGTGATCTTCCTGTCTCAGGAAACTGGGACTACGGGTACTCACCACCGTGTCCAGGCCAATGCCATTATTTTAATTTGCATTGGACTGAAAGTAGGAATATAATTGCCATACTCAAATGCAGTTTTCTTTTATGTAAGGTGATTAACTCCTTAGACTTTGATAATTGGTTGAGTGAGTAGTTGAGGCAGCAGTGTTACCAACAATAAATAATAACCCTGGGGTAAGAGTTTATTTTCATGTTAGATACTCAGGTAAAAATACAGTCTGGGCCAGACATGGTGGCTCATGCCTGTAATATCCCAACACTTTGGGAGACCTAGGTGGGAGGATTGCTTGAGCCTAGAAGTTTGTAATCAGCCTGAGCAATATAGGGAGAACTTGTCTCAAAAGAAAAAAAAATTAAAACATTAGCTGGGCCTGATAATGTTCACCTGTAGTCCCTGCTACTTGACTGAGGTGAAAGGATTGCCTGAGCTCAAGAAATGGAGGCTGTAGTGAGCCGTGATCATGCCACTGCACTTCAGCCTGGGCGACAGAGTGAGACCCCAACTCAAAAAAAAAAATTACCGTCTGAAGGCTGAGCCCCAGCTGTCTTTTTTTGTCTTCTTCTATCTCCCATGCATAAAAACTCTTTTCCAGCCAGGCTTGGTGGCTCAGCCTGTAATCCCACGCTTTGGGAGGCTGAGGTGAATGGATTGCCTGAGCCCATGGGTTCGAGACCCGCCTGGGCAACTTGGCGAGCCCTCATCTCTACAGTAAATCAAAAATCAGTTGGGCATGGTAGTGCGTGGCTGTAATTCCAGCTACTCGGAAGGCTGAAGCGGAAGGATCGCTGGAGCCCAGCAGGTCGAGGCTGCAGTGGCCGGGTGCGGCCACTGCACTCCAGTCTGGGCAACAGAGTGAGACTCCAACTTAAAAAAAAAAACAAAAAACAACTCTTTTCCAATTTGTCCCCAAATATTTCTGGTGCTTTCCTATTTCTGTCACCATTATTCATGCCTTGTTGCTTCTTTAGAATACCTGGGCCACCTCTCCAAACCTTGCCTTTTAAAAAGTCTTTTAAGTACTATTTCAGATTTTACCCAAGCACTCCAGATCTGAATGATCTTCCTTTCTCTGGGTCCCAGGAGATGGTCAGTGCCATTTTTAAGTATATATATTGTATCTCAAGTAAATTATAAGATCCTCATCAGCAAAGACAGTAAGAACCTCATTTTTTGTTCTGTCACATTGTCTTTGTTCTGTAAGTTATGTATTTGATTTTGTTGTTGGACAGTTCAGTTCTCAGTTCTAGATTAGAGTAACACAAAAAATGATTAACACTCCGAAATATAAAGGAAAGAGGGCATTTAGCTGGAATATAACTGGTTCCATCAAGTGGGGACCTTTCTCTTTCATTGAATTTTAGAATCTATTTAGCACTTGTTGGGGTGGGTGGAGTCGCTTCATAAGATAATTCTCACGTGGTAAGCAGATGAGTAGAATAAGGGTATTACTTCAGATTCTGACAGAGATCATGCGCAGAAAATGAGGACACACTCTGTATCTCATTCAGGTTCAAAAATACAATAATTCCTATTTATACCCAAATGCCCTGACACATCATATTTGCATATCACTAACTAGGATTCTGTAAATGATCTGGTTTTTACAGATGAGTGAATTGGATGAAAAAGGATTTTGGACTCTACATCCAGCTTTTCTTCTCTAATTTATTTTAATTCAGAAGGAAAAATAAACACTAAGAAAATTTACTTTAACATTTATTATTATTAAAATAGAAGAATTAGGTTTTTTTAAAAAAATGTTTGCATAGCCGGGCGTGGTGGCTCACACCTGTAATCCCAGCACCTTGGGAGGAGGAGTTGAGAGGATTGCCTGAGCCCAGGGGTTTGAGACCAGCCTGGGCAACTTGGTGAGACCTCGTCTCTACAATAAATCAAAAAATTAGTCGGGTGTGGTGGCATGTGTCTGTAGTTCCAGCTACTTGGAAGGCTGAGGCGGAAGGATCACCTGAACCCAGCAGGTTGAGGCTGTGATGGCCGTGAGCATGCCACTGCACTCCAGCCTGGGCAGCAGAGTGAGACTCTGACTCGAAAAAAAAAAAGGTTTGCTCAAATTCAGTGGTTCAGTAGGCCAGAAAATAGAGGTCTCTTCTTATTGGAGCCCATCCTTGTGGCCTATTTGATAAGCAAATTCCTCTGGAAAACTCTCCTTTAGGGTCTGTCGTACAGAAAAAGTGCTTCCTACGTAGATCGGTTTCAGCTGAGTCTTATATCTACTCAATGCAAACATTTTTGACCAGCTGCTGGTGGTAATTCATAGCTTTGAAAACTCAGAGATTTAAAGTGTTAAGAAATATGAGGGTTTCTTTTTATTTTGAGTTGGAGTCTCTGTCACCCAGACTGGAGTGCAGTGGCTGCTCCCGGCCACCGCAGCCTCGACCTGCTGGGCTCTGGCAATCCTTCCGCCTCAGCCTTACAAGTAGCTGGAACTACAGGTGCGCGCTACCACGCCCCGCTAATTTTTTGATTTATTGTAGAGATGAGGTCTTGCCAAATTGCCCAGGCGGGTCTCGAACCCGCGGGCTCAGGCAATCCATTCACCTCAGCCTCCCAAGGCGCGGGATTACAGGCTGAGCCATCGAGCCCGGCTTTTTTTGTTTTTTTATTGTTTTTTTGAGTTGGAGTCTCATTCTGTCGCCCAGACTGGAGTGCAGTGGTCCACTCCTGGACACCGCCGCCTTGACCTGCTGGATTCTGGCGATCTTTCTGCCTCAGCCTTCCAAGCAGCCGGAACTATAGGAGCGCACTACCACGCCTGGCTAGTTTTTGATTTATTGTAGTGACAAGGTCTCACCATGTTCCCTAGGCTGGTCTTGAACCCACAGGCTCAGACAATTCTCTCGCCTCAGCCTCCCAAAGTGCTGGGATTATAGGCTTGAGCCACTGCACCTGGCCTAGAAATATGAGGTTTTAAGGAGGTTTAGAAAATGCTTTTTGCTTTCTGTTAGTTACAGTGTGCGTTTCCATTTTTTTCCCCTATTGAGACTAAGGGAAATGCTGGTAACAAATATTTTTCTTCCTTTGACAAGTAGCCCTCTATATAGTTGTTTCCTTATAGTATTATTACTTGTGGTGGTCTATGTATATGAGTGTTTGAAACCAAATGTGTTTTTGGAAGTTGTGAAATGTTTTCGTAGGTGGAGACAGTAATTCTGGTTATGGGTAATGGTGGTAGACTTGTGTCTTATGGGGCATTCTAGATCGAGGAGCCCCAAAACATTTCCTACTGTGGGGAGGCAGGGGCGAGGTTGCTGTTAGGAGGATACACACCCTTCCAGGTATATTGTGATAGAGCTATTGACAGTGTGAACTTCAGTAGTCATAGTAAAACTGGGATCACAGTGGCATTTCTGTGTCCTGTGAAATGTGTGCTGTCTTGGGAATGTTACTGCTTCTTGCCCTGGGTGTTTTGTAGAGGTGTTAAAAAGACGACCCTCCTCCCCACCTGCCCGCTCCCTTCTACCTTCTGATTGAGGCACTCTGGTGGAGTGTTGGTGTTAAATCGAAACAACTCTGGATGCTTGGTGACAAGTTCGAAAAAAAGCACGCAGATGTTTGCAGTATGTTTTATTACAGCATGTATTTGTGATAGAGAATTGAAAATACTCTTGAAGTATTTTCCTCTCTGGTGTAGTTGACTCATGGCATAAAATGGGAAAGTGTTAGGTTCTGTGGTTTTATTTTTCTGATCTAGGTAGCTCTGTAAAGCTCAGAGATACAGGTAGTTACCATTGTCAAGGATAATTTTTTCCCCTTCTGTTATAACTCTTCAGTTTTAAAAGAATCAGTAGTGGAAAATTATTAGAATAGACATTCAGATTTTGCTGTGTGAGAATCTTAGTTGCCTATTAACAAAGCCAGTTCCCATTAGATTTAAACTCTAAAGACACTGCAGAGTCTTGGATATGCCCCGACTCCTACTTTCTCTTTCTTTGTGGCCTTCAGATCATTAAATTTAGTGACTCAGCTAATTTTTTTACCCACCTCTTAGAAAAGTGGAACGGGTTTGTGACCAAGCACTTAAAGTTATTTCCTTTAACCAAGTGTTTGGGACGTTTTTAGATTTATAACAGTCTTTGTTTACCATGTAATTCAGTCCAATTGAGGAACTAGTAAAACTGCATTATCCAGACATCAAAGCTTAGAAGAGTATACTTACATCAAGGAACTTATTAGATTTCTAACAAGTGGAAAGTTACCAGGTGTCTAAAAATTAACTACTTCCATGCCAGCTAATTCTCTTTTTTTGATAACTTTTTAGTTGTCAGCAGTATTCTAGGTTTAAAAATCAGTTGCTACATTCTTCAGAGTTGAGTGTTGCTTTCTTTTCTTTGGCAACCTTAAGAAACTGAAATTATCGATGCCATTTAAAGAAAGTCTAACCAAGGGGTTGAATGAGTAATGCATTTCAGTTTATTTCAAACTTGAGCCAATATCTTTATTTTTCTGAGACTTAAGAGCAGGCTTTTGTTTCATTTCCCTGAGATTTCTGTGAAAGGATAGTTTGTTTTTGTTTTTTTTTTTGAGTTGGAATCTCACTCTGTCACCCCGACTGGAGGGCAGTGGCACACTCCCGGCCACCGCAGCCTCGACCTGCTGGGCTCAGGCGATCCTTCCGCGTCAGCCTTCCAAATAGCTGGAACTACAGGTACAAGCCACCATGCCTGACTAATTTTTTGATTTATTGTAGAGATGGGGTCTTGCCAAGTTGCCCAGGCTGGTCTCGAACCCACAGGTTCAGGCAGTCCTCTCACCTCAGCCTCCCGAAGTGCTAGGATTATAGGCGTGAGCCACCCCACCCAGCTGAAAGGATAGATTATTAGACCCACTTTGCAGAGAATGATTGAGTCACAGACAAGGGATGTTTTGCCTGTGGCACACAGCAGTCTCTTGAAGTGGGACCAGTATCACCAAGTTGTATTTCGACATTGGTCAATTGGGTGACCTTGAGACTTACCAGACTCTGGGGTAAGGAAATGATAGGGAAGCACTCTGGTGAGTGAGTACCCCTGGGTTCCTTAAACCTTCATCAGTAGTCCTAGCTGAGGCGCTGTTAAGTGTCCTCATGAATTGAAACAAAATTGTATATGCGTACTGTGAAGTAATTGATTTTGTGCAGATCTTCCCTGTTCAGGTATTTCAGAGGATGTGTGCAAACATGCTTTAGATATTCATAAGCTTCTTATACTTTTGTTTACGTAAGCAATCACTCAGGAAAGTGAAGAATGGGGAAACTTTTTCCTCTTTCCCACAGTTGCCCTGCTTGTTCCTGCAGAAGTCTGGAACTTGGCTTCCTTAGGAGCATGCCATTATCAGGAGACTGTTACCTCCAGTCATTGACATTTTTCTTTTTAAAATGGTCAATTTTCCCATGCTGTATCTAGTCACATTTTGTTTCCATAGAGGGTTTGTCTTTCTTGGATATTGAAGGACGCTCTGGATGTTTGGGAATCTGTGACCTTTTCAGGTTGTCATCATCGGGAAGGATTTTGCTCTCCCATTCATCGCCCTTTTGTCAGTCAGAGTAACGTGTGGTGGTCTGACTTCCAGTGGCATTTTGTACGTGGAAGCTGTGGAAAGACTAGGTTTCAGCCGGGCTCGGTGGCTCAGCCTGTAATCCCACGCCTTGGGAGGCTGAGGTGAGTGGATTGCCTGAGCCCGTGGGTTCAAGACCTGTCCGGGCAACTTGGCGAGACCTCATCTCTACAATAAATTTTTAAAAAATCAGCCAGTCGTGGTAGCGTGCGCCTGTAGTTCCAGTTACTTGGAAGGCTGAGACGCAAGGATCACTGGAGCCCAGCAGGTCGAGGCTGCGGTGGCCAGGAGCGACCACTGCCCTCTAGTCGGGGAGACAGAGTGAGACTCCAACTCAAAAAAAAAAACAAAAAGAAAAAAAGAGACTAGGTGGTTTCTACCAGATATAAGTGAGATTCAAAAGAAAATTTCTGTTTGTTTATTTCAAATTCTCCTGTTTGTGATTGTCTCAGAAGACTATTCATTTGGCTACAGGTTCAGCAGTTGCACAAATTTGAGTGTGTAAGTAAACAGCAATGCATTCTAAACAGTAGTCGCCAGAAGACCATTTATGTTGAGGCAGCCAAAAAACTAGTTATTTTACTTATTTCAGCTGGAACATTGCTAAAGACTTTGTAAGGCATCATAATAACATTTTATTACTTCAACTGTTAGAACTTCAGGTCCTTTGAGGGAGCTATTTGGGGGCCACATTCAGTGGTTCCCCATAGCCTTCAGGAAAGAGCCCAAACTCTTTAAAGTGGTTTAATTCAGTTCCAGACTACTGGCTAATGCATCTGATCCATTCTTTCCTTGCACACACTTTGTTCCTGCTAGTTCCCCCAACTGGCCATGCTCTTTTCCAGGGAGGGAAGAGTCTTTTGCACATTTCATCCCTCTTACTGAAATGCACTTTATACTTCGGATCTCACCTGAGGTGGAGCTTCCTCCAGAAAGGTTACCTAAGTCTAAAAGGCTGGACTTGGAGACCTTTAATATGCTTACTAGTCATCCAGTTATTGATTCCTTCAGTAAATATTTGTGTTAAGCACTGTGTCATAGGTTGAGGACACATGTGAACTAGACAGGGGCAGGCCTTCTTCTTATAGAGCTTATATTCTTGTCAGGGAAGTCATCCCATACTCACCTTGTTAAAAAATTTTTTTGGAAATAATTACAAACTTATAGAAAGTTGCAAAAATAAAAGCAGCATGAAGGAATAACCCATGCACTTTACCCAGATTCACCCGTTACTAACATTTTCCATCTCATTTGTGTTCTCTCTCTCTCTCTCTCTGTGTATGAGTATGTGTATATGTAATATATATATAATTTATTCTTTTTTGTGTGTGAGAAAGCAGGATTTATTAAGAAGATGGAAAAGCTCCCAAGTGGGAGAGGGCCCAAAAGAGGGTTGCCCTATATATAATTTTTTGAGGGGGACCAGTTACATACATATGGCACTTTCTTCCAAAATGTGTGTGTGTATTTTCTAAAAGTGGGCATATTCTCCCACAATAATCATCAACTCTCTTAATTTACGTTGATAAAATACTTTTCTGGTTTATCCTTCCTGGATTTCTTTTTACCCCAGTCTTTTTATTGTGTTCAAATACACATACATAAGACCTACCATCTTAATCATTTTTAACTATACAGTTTGGTGGTGTTAAATACATTCATAATGTTATACAGCTATTACCACCATCTTTCTTTATACCTCTTTCCATCTTGTAAAACTGAAATTCTATACTCATTGAACAGTAACTTCTTATTCCCTCCTTCCCCCCAGCCCCTGACAACCTTACTCTATTTTCCGTCTCTATGACTCTGACTACTCTTAAGTACTGCAAGTGGAATCATGTAGTATTTGTTTTTTCATGACTGCTTATTTCATTTAGTATAATATTAGTGTCTTCAAGATTCATCGAAATTCTGGAACAGAATTTCCTTACTTTTAAAGGCTGAGTAATATTCCATTGTATGTATATACACACTTTACTTACTCATTTATCTGTAGGTGGGCCCCTTAGGTTGCTCCATGTTTTACCTATTGCAGATAATTCTGCTGTGAACGTGGATATACAGGTATCTCTTTGAGATCCTGTTTTCAGTTCTTTTAGATGTATACCTAGGAGCAGGGTTAAGTGGTAATTCTGTATTTAGGTTTTTGAGGAGCTGCCATAGTGTCTTCTACAGCTGGTGCACCATTTTACATTCTCACTGATAGTGCACAAGGGCTCCAGTTTTGCCACATCCTCGCCATCATTTATTTTCTGTGTTTTTGATAGTAGCTATCCTAATGGGTGGGAGGTGATACTGCATGGTAGTTTCGATTTGCACTTCCCTAATGATTAGTGATGTTGAGTATGTTCATGTTCTTATTTGCCATTTTTATATCTTTTTGAAGAAATACCTATCAGATCCTTTGCCCATTTTTTAATATTTATTTGATTTTTTGTTGTTGTTGAGTTTTAGGAGATCTCTAAACATTCTGTATATTAATCTCCAATCAGATACATGATTTGCAAGTGTTTTCTCCCATTCTATGGTTTGCCTTCTTCTTCTTTTTTTTTTAAGAGATGGGGATCTCACTGTGTTGCCCAGGCTGGCCTCAAACTCTTGGGCTCAAGCAATCCTTCCAGATGGTCACCACCATGTCCAGCTGTGTTGTCTTTTTGCTCTGTTGATACATCTTTGATGCACAAAATTTTTAAATTTTTACACAGAAATCCAGTTTATCTTATTTTTTATTTTGTTGCCTATACCTTTGGAGATCTATTTTTTAAAATTGCCAAATCCAAAATCATGAAGCTTTTGTGCTATGTTTTCTTTTTCTTTTTTTTTTTTTTTTTTGAGTCAGGGTCTCACTCTTTTGTCCAGGCTGGAAGACAGTGACATGTCCACGGCTCACCACAGCCTTGACCTCCTGGGCTCAGGCAATCCTTTTTCCTCAGTCTCCCAAGCAGATGGGACTTCAGGCATGTGCCACCACATGGCTAATTATTTTGAGAGAGAGGAGAGAGAGAGAGAGAGAGAGAGAGAGTGTGTGTGTGTGTGTGTGTGTGTGTGTGTGTGTGTGTAGAAATGAGGTCTTGCTGTGTTGCCCTGGCTGATCTGGAGCTCCTGAATTCAAGTCATCCTGCCTTGTCCTCCCAAAGTGCTGGGATTATAGGCATGAGCCACTGCACCTGGCCAGCTTTTGTCATATGTTTTCAAGTAGAATTTTTATAGTTTTAGGTCATACATGTAAGTCTTTGATCCATTTTGAATTAATTTTTGTGTATGGTATTAGATAAGAGTTCAACTTTATTCTTGTACATGTGGCTATCCAGTTTGCCCAGCACCATTTGTTGAAAAGACTGTACTTTCACCATTGAATGGGGGTTTATATGTTTATCTCTCAGTCTGTACCACACTGTTTTGATTACTGTAGGTTTGTAGTTTTGAAATCAGTATGAGTTTTCAAGCTTTGTTCTTTTTCAAGACTGTTTTGTCTATTAGGGGTCCCTTGAGATTCTGAAGGCATTTTAAGATAGGTTTTTCTATTTGTACAAAAAAATGTCATTTGGATTTTGGTAAGGATTTCATTGAATCTCTAGATTGCTTTGGGTAGAGTTGGCATCTTAATAATGTTTTATAACCTGTAAACATAGTATGTGTTTCCATTTATTTATGTCTTTGATTTCTTTTAGCACTGTTTTGTAGTTTTCTTTTCTTTTCTTTTTTGAGAAGTCTCACTCTGTTGCCCAAGCTGGAGTGCAGTAGCACGCTCACGGCCACAGTAGCCTTGGTCCACTAGGCTCAGGTGATCCTTCCACCCCAGCTTTCCAAGTAGCTAGGACTACTGACATGAACCACCACACCTGGCTAATTGTTACTTATTTATTGTAGAGATGAGGTCTTGCCAAATTGATCAGGCTGGTCCCAAACCCCTGGGCTCAGACAATCTTCTTGCCTCTGCTTTCCAAAGTGCTGGGATTAGAGGTGTGAGCCACTGCTCCTGGCTATTTTGTAGTTTTCATTATGCAAGTCTTTTACTTCCTCAGTTAATTTCTAAGTATTGTATTCTTTTCAATGTTATTATGAATGGAGTTGTTTTTGTAATTTTCATTTCAGATTATTCATTGTTAGTATATATAAATACAGCTGATTTTTGTGTATTGACTTTGTGATAAAATACTTTTATCTAATATTGCATTCATAGTTCAGTGTAGTTAATTGACCAAATAATGTCCTGTATAGCCATTCCCCACTCTGGTACAGAATTCAGTCTAGGGTCAAATAATAGTATTTAGTAATGAAGTTTCCAGCCTTCCTTAAGCTGGAGCGTTTACAAGGCAGTTCTTTTTTTCTTTATTTTTTTTGAGACAGGGTCTCACTCTGTTGCCCAGGCTGGAGTGCAGTGGCATAATCATGGCTAACCATAGCCTCAACCTCCTGGGCTCGGGAGATCTTTCTGCCTCAGCCTCCTGAGTAGTTGGGACTACAGGCATGCTAGTTATTTTTGATATTTTGTTAGAGACAAGGTCTCAGTATGTTACCCAGGCTGGTCTTGAACTCCTGGGCTCAAGCAATCTTCCCACTTCAGCCTTCCAAAGTGCTGGGGTTATAGCCATGAGCCAACTCATTCAGCCAAGGGCTATTCTGTCTATTATGAGATTGATATTTTTTGAAAAATGCAGAGCCCTGTGTCCCCACTTTTTTTTTTTTTTAAATAGACTTACACATTTGTGTTTGTCTTATGTTTCCTCGTGATTACATTCAGTTTATGCCATCTAGGCCATAATACTCATAGTGGTGTTGTATCTTCCTGAGGATATCTATCACGTGTGGAGTCCGATGATGTTTTTGTTTCCCTCATTGGTGATGTTAATTTTGATTGCTCAGGCAAGATGTTGTCTGATTTATCTACTGTATAATTATTGGGGTTTTGTGTATGTGTGAGAGAGTGTATGCACGTATTCCCCCTCCTTCCTTGCAACTAATGAGTAGTTTGTCGGTAGATACCTGAATCTCCTGCAAATATTACATTTCCTACCTAGATTTAGCATCCAGTGATGATTCTTTCCTGATCTAGTTGCATGGATTCAAGTTCCTACTTTTTGCAATGAGTTATAATTCATTACCATATTTAATTATTTTGGTACTGAAATTGTCCCAACTTTGGCCAGTGGGAACCCCTTCAGGCCAGCTCCTGTGTTCTTTGAGATGCCCCTTCCTTTTTTTCTTGCACGGAAAGCTGTTCCAGGCTCATCTTATACCTACCTTGTCCTCGCCTTGGAATCAGCCATGTTTCCAAGGAGCTCTCACACCCTTGTTTTAGCACTTAGCTCACTGCTTACTTATACCTTCCTTTATTGGATTAGATTGTACCTTTCAGAGAGTACATAGATATCTTCATCCAGCATAAGGCCTGGCACATTGTTTGCTAAATATTTGTTGAATTAAAAATTTGATGTTTGCTATAGTTCAGTGATTTAAATTGGATTCCAAAATTATGATACTGATAGGTTTTCTTTTTTTTCCCATCTAGAAAGAAATGTTGGCTATTTGGCAATGAGAAGTGGCGAAAATTGACCTCTTGCTGGTGTGTAACACTATGGGACTTGATTTTTTTGCTGCATGTCCAGCCAGCCCTCACTGAAAATGTCAAAAGCTATTTGGTTCACTGGAAAACACTAATCTGATCTTGGAAGTGGCTGATTGTGGCAGGATGTGTCGACGATGATGATGGCAAGAAAGCAAGATGTCCGCATTCCCACCTACAACATCAGTGTGGTGGGATTGTCTGGGACAGAGAAGGAGAAGGGCCAGTGTGGCATTGGAAAGTCTTGTCTCTGCAACCGCTTCGTGCGCCCAAGTGCAGATGAGTTTCACTTGGACCACACCTCTGTCCTCAGCACCAGTGACTTTGGAGGGCGGGTGGTCAATAATGACCACTTTCTCTACTGGGGAGAAGTCAGCCGCTCCCTGGAAGATTGTGTGGAATGTAAGATGCACATTGTGGAGCAGACTGAATTTATTGATGATCAAACTTTTCAACCTCATCGAAGCACTGCCCTGCAGCCCTATATCAAGAGAGCTGCTGCAACCAAGCTCGCATCAGCTGAAAAACTCATGTACTTTTGCACTGACCAACTTGGGCTGGAGCAGGACTTTGAGCAGAAACAAATGCCAGATGGAAAGCTGCTGATTGATGGTTTTCTTCTTGGTATCGATGTTAGCAGGGGCATGAATAGGAACTTTGATGACCAGCTCAAGTTTGTCTCTAATCTCTACAATCAGCTTGCAAAAACAAAAAAGCCCATAGTGGTGGTCCTGACAAAGTGTGATGAGGGTGTTGAGCGGTACATTAGAGATGCACATACTTTTGCCTTAAGCAAAAAGAACCTCCAGGTTGTAGAGACTTCAGCGAGATCCAATGTGAACGTGGATTTGGCTTTCAGCACCTTAGTGCAGCTCATTGATAAAAGTCGGGGAAAGACAAAAATCATTCCCTATTTTGAAGCTCTCAAGCAGCAGAGTCAGCAGATAGCCACAGCAAAAGACAAGTATGAGTGGCTGGTGAGTCGCATTGTGAAAAACCATAATGAGAATTGGCTGAGTGTCAGCCGAAAGATGCAGGCCTCTCCAGAGTACCAGGACTATGTCTACCTGGAAGGGACTCAGAAAGCCAAGAAGCTGTTTCTACAGCACATCCACCGCCTCAAGCATGAGCATATTGAGCGCAGGAGAAAGCTGTACCTGGCAGCCCTGCCATTGGCTTTTGAAGCTCTCATACCTAATTTAGATGAAATAGACCACCTAAGCTGCATAAAAGCCAAAAAGCTCTTAGAAACCCAACCAGAATTCTTGAAGTGGTTTGTTGTGCTTGAAGAGACACCATGGGATGCCACCAGCCACATCGACAACATGGAAAATGAACGGATCCCCTTTGACTTAATGGATACCGTCCCCGCAGAGCAGCTGTACGAGGCCCACTTAGAGAAGCTGAGGAATGAGAGGAAAAGGGCCGAGATGAGAAGGGCGTTTAAAGAAAACCTGGAGACCTCTCCTTTCATAACTCCTGGAAAACCTTGGGAAGAGGCTCGTAGTTTTATTATGAATGAAGATTTCTACCAGTGGCTGGAAGAATCTGTATACATGGATATCTATGGCAAACACCAAAAGCAAATTATAGATAAAGCAAAGGAAGAGTTCCAGGAGTTGCTTTTGGAATATTCAGAATTGTTTTATGAGCTGGAGCTGGATGCTAAGCCCAGCAAGGAGAAGATGGGTGTCATTCAGGATGTTCTGGGAGAGGAACAGCGATTTAAAGCATTACAAAAGCTCCAAGCTGAGCGTGATGCCCTTATTCTGAAGCACATTCATTTTGTGTACCACCCAACAAAGGAGACATGCCCCAGCTGCCCAGCTTGTGTGGATGCTAAGATTGAGCACTTGATTAGTTCTCGGTTTATTCGACCGTCTGACCGGAATCAGAAGAATTCACTTTCTGACCCCAACATTGATAGAATCAATTTGGTTATATTGGGCAAAGATGGCCTTGCCCGCGAGTTGGCCAATGAGATTCGAGCTCTTTGTACAAATGATGATAAGTATGTGATAGATGGTAAAATGTATGAGCTTTCCCTGAGGCCAATAGAGGGGAATGTCCGACTGCCTGTGAACTCTTTCCAAACACCCACATTTCAGCCCCATGGCTGTCTCTGCCTTTACAATTCCAAGGAATCACTCTCCTATGTCGTGGAAAGTATAGAGAAGAGTAGAGAGTCCACGCTTGGCCGGAGGGACAATCATTTAGTTCATCTCCCCCTGACATTAATTTTGGTTAACAAGAGAGGAGACACCAGTGGAGAGACTCTGCATAGCTTAATCCAACAAGGTCAACAAATTGCTAGCAAGCTTCAGTGTGTCTTTCTCGACCCTGCTTCTGCTGGCATTGGCTACGGACGCAATATTAACGAAAAGCAAATCAGTCAAGTTTTGAAGGGACTCCTGGACTCTAAGCGTAACTTAAACCTGGTCAGTTCTACCGCAAGCATCAAAGATTTAGCTGATGTTGACCTGCGAATTGTTATGTGTCTGATGTGTGGAGATCCTTTTAGTGCAGATGACATTCTCTTTCCTGTCCTTCAGTCCCAAACCTGTAAGTCTTCTCATTGTGGAAGCAACAACTCTGTTTTACTTGAACTACCAATCGGACTACACAAGAAGCGGATTGAACTGTCTATTCTTTCATACCATTCCTCATTTAGCATCAGAAAGAGCCGGTTGGTTCATGGGTACATTGTTTTTTATTCAGCCAAACGTAAGGCCTCCTTGGCTATGTTACGTGCCTTTCTTTGTGAAGTGCAGGATATTATTCCTATTCAGCTCGTAGCACTCACTGATGGCGCTATCGATGTCCTGGACAATGACTTAAGTCGTGAACAGCTGACTGAGGGGGAGGAGATTGCTCAAGAAATCGATGGAAGGTTTACAAGCATCCCTTGTAGCCAACCCCAGCATAAACTTGAGATCTTTCACCCATTTTTTAAAGATGTGGTGGAGAAAAAGAACATAATCGAGGCTACTCATATGTACGATAATGTCGCAGAGGCCTGTAGCACCACAGAAGAGGTGTTTAACTCCCCTCGGGCAGGATCACCGCTTTGCAATTCAAACCTGCAGGATTCAGAAGAAGATATTGAACCCTCTTCTTATAGCCTGTTTCGAGAAGACACATCACTGCCCTCTCTGTCCAAAGACCATTCTAAACTCTCCATGGAACTGGAGGGAAATGACGGGCTATCTTACATCATGAGCAATTTTGAGAGTAAACTGAACAACAAAGTACCTCCGCCAGTCAAACCAAAGCCTCCTGTCCATTTTGAAATTACAAAGGGGGATCTGTCTTATTTAGACCAAGGCCATAGGGATGGGCAGAGGAAGTCTGTGTCTTCTAGCCCCTGGCTGCCTCAGGATGGGTTTGATCCTTCTGACTATGCTGAACCCATGGATGCAGTGGTCAAGCCGAGGAACGAAGAAGAAAACATCTACTCTGTACCCCATGACAGCACCCAAGGCAAAATCATCACCATTCGGAATATCAACAAAGCCCAGTCCAATGGCAGTGGCAATGGGTCTGACAGTGAAATGGACACCAGCTCTCTAGAACGAGGTCGCAAGGTTTCCATCGTGAGCAAGCCTGTGCTGTACAGGACGAGATGCACCCGTCTGGGGAGGTTTGCGAGTTACCGAACCAGCTTCAGCGTAGGGAGCGATGATGAGCTGGGACCCATTCGGAAGAAAGAGGAGGATCAGGCATCTCAGGGTTATAAAGGGGACAATGCCGTCATTCCATACGAGACAGACGAAGACCCGAGGAGGAGGAATATTCTTCGCAGTCTAAGGAGGAACACTAAGGTAAGACAGCGATCTGGGGTGAGTCATAGGAGTGGTTTGAGCAGTGACTGGGTGGGAATGATTGATGATGATGATTTTTCAATGTTAACTTATTCTGGCAAAAAACTGGGGGTTGGGGAGAGAGATTTTTTTTTTTTTGAGTAGTAGTCTCACTCTGTTGCCCAGGCTGTTGTGTAGTGGCACGCTCACGGGCGCCGCAGCCTTGACCTGCTGGGCTTGGGCGATCCTTGCACCTCGATCTTCCAAGTTGCTGGGACTACAGGCGTGCACTGCCACTCCCGGCTTATTTTTTGATTTATCATAGAGACGTGGTCTCGCCAAGTTGCCCAGGTTGGTGTCAAACCCATGAGCTCAGACAGTCCTCTCGCCTTGGCCTCCCAAAGTGCTGGGATTACAGGCTTGAGCCACTGCACCTGGCCTGAGAGAGAATTTACTCTTTGATGTAGCATTAAAAAGTTATCTGTGCCGGGCTCGGTGGCTCAGCCTGTAATCCCGTGCCTTTGGGAGACTGAGGTGAGTAGATTGCCTGAGCCCGCGGGTTTGAGACCTGCCTGGGCAGTGAGACCTCATCTCTACAATAAATCAAAAAATCAGCCGGGCGTGGTAGCACATGCCTGTAATTCTGGCTACTTGGAAGGCTGAGGTGGAAGGATCGCCGGAGCCCAGCAGGTCGAGGATGCGGTGGCCGGGAGCGGCCACTGCACTCCAGTCTGGGCGACAGAGTGAGACTCCAACTCAAAAAAAAAAAAAAGTTAGCTGTGTCTGGGCTCGGTGGCTCAGCCTATAATCCCAGCACTTTGGGAAGCCTAGGCGAGCCCGCCCGTGCAACTTGGCGAGACCTCGTCTCTACAAGAAATAAAAAATTAGCCGGACGTGGTAGCATGTGCCTGTAGTTCCAGCTACTTGGAAGACTGAGATGGAAGGATCACCTGAGCCCAGCAGGTCGACACTGGGGTGGCCGTGTGTGTGCTGCTGCACTCCAGCCTGGGCGACAGGAGTGAGACTACAACTCAACAACAAAAAAAAAGTTATCTGTGACTCAGATAGCTACTACTGGCAGCTCTCAAGTAGTTAGGACCTTCGGTAGATAGCCTGAGTTGTCTTTGTCTAAAACAATAGACAAATTAATTACCAAAATGAGCAGATGGTACAGAACTTGTCAATCTCCTGACAAGTAAGTGGTCAAATCAGTGACAAAGTGCTCTTTCTTTACTTCAACACCAGAATCCAGAATTTCATGCCTTACTCTCTTACTGCTAAATGTTACATTTCGTTCATACATCTCTTAAGCGATCCTTTTTCCCCTTGCTACATTTTAGATTAGTGAAAAATTGGATGATGATTTCCTCACAGAAATCAGTGAAGGGCCTTTAAGCATGTACATGAGAAATCAGAATCTTGCCACTGAGAGTTATGAACCTGCTCCATATTTGTAAAATTAGAATGCCTTCTGGCTCCATTATTTTATCTTTCAGTGAGTTGCTGCTATCAGAAACTTGGATTTTATTTAGGGATCACAAAAGAGGCAGGGAGGGAAAAGAGAAAGAAGTTAACTATGCATTCTATACATCAGGCCTGTCTGTCAGCTGTAGCTGCTGTAGTAGTCCCAAATGTAGCAGTAGATGAAGCCTCTTTTATCTTGTGTTGAATTGTCATTTCTAGTTTGCAGGGCAGAGATCTGTAAGCAGTACCCTGTCCTCTTGGGCTTAGGCTTTGAGATAGAAAAAGTATTTCCCAACTTTCTCTTTCTTTATTTGGAGTAGGGGAAAATACAGTACTCCCTCCTCCCCCGACCCCCAAGGCTGATCTACAAATACTTTTTGTTTTTTCATAGAAAGACATTTTGGTGAGATACCACAACCGAGCTGTGTTACATAGTAACCCTCACCCAGCATTATGATATACAGAATGATTTCTCTACATTAAAGCCTTTGCTACTCTCCCTCCCATGAAACGGCAGAGAACAACATCACTTGTCTCTGAAAGTATTGCAGGAACCCTTGGAAAGAAAGGCTGCTAAAAACTTTTTTTTTTTTTTTTTTTTTGAGTCAGAGTCTCACTCTCTTGCCCAGGCTGGAGTGCAGTGGCATGCTCACAGCTGCCAGTCTTGACCTGCTGGGCTCAGGCAGTCCTTCTGCCTCAGCCTTCCAAGTAGCTGGGACTATAGGCGTGTGCCACCATACTCAGCTAATTTTTTTATTTATTGTAGAGGCAAGGTCTCACCATATTGCCTAGGCTGGTCTCAAACTCTTGAGCTCAGGCAGTCCTCTCCTCTTGGCCTTCCAAAGTGCTGAGATTACAGGCGTGAGCCACTGCGCCCAGCCTTAAAAACTTATGTTCTTACAAAATATACCAAATCAGAAGGTTCTAGAATCCACTCTGCCTTGAGAGCTAACAATTCTGTTGTAAAATATAACACGGAGGCCAGTTTGGCAGCCCTTAGGGCACTCAGAGATGGAGGAACAGGGTAGCATTGCCCTCCCTAGGAAATTGCGCTTTGTGTTCCTTCATAGCATACAGAGTCATTCTTAACTTACCATTGGCCAGGAGCTTCCAGAGTTTTTTCACCTATGCAGTGTGAGAAGGGGTAGAGCAGTAGTGTTCTTTTCCCGTCCCCTTCTGTGCTATTAGTATCATAGGCATTCTTCCCTTTGATTTCCCCTTGCCTTACTTTTCCACTTGGAATCCTTCATCTGTCTCCAGTGTTTTCTTCTCCAAAGGTTAGCAGGGGGCAGACCCACTGAAAGCAGTCCTTATGTAGGAAGCCAGAAAACAGCCTGACTTGCCTCCCAGTATTTTCCCAAAGCTCTCCTGTTTAATGATATTGGAATCCAAACATTTTGAACATTTCTTCTTTTCCTCCTCCACTCCCAATGAAGACTGTTGCCAGAACAGCTTTATCTAAATGCTGACAGTCTTCTAATTTGTGGGGGTGTTTGAACACCTGGGAATCAGGAAGGTGGCATAAGAGCACAATGAATTTTAACTATATTCTGAATTCTAGCTACATTTTTAATACTTACTGGAAGTGATACTTTAAAAACACATTCCCAAACAAACCAGGCTTTAAAGAACACACTGTAGTGGAGGCGCAGCAGAAATCAGCTGGTCACAGTGCACCTCTGAGATAGCTGTGATCATGGTGGTAATGAGCACTTCCTAACCTAGGACTTCCTTA
Source organism: Cephalopachus bancanus (assembly GCA_027257055.1). NCBI lineage: Eukaryota > Metazoa > Chordata > Mammalia > Primates > Tarsiidae > Cephalopachus > Cephalopachus bancanus. The sequence goes on from JAPVLO010000932.1 coordinate 93,879, forward strand.
CACAGGTTGCTGGGTCAGCATGCAAGAAGTGTTCGATTTCCAGTCTATCTTTAGTTATGTGGGCCACACCTCTTCAAGTCAAATAAAAATGATACTCCCAGCCCAAGAGCAATCGCGTGCCAGAAGTCAGTTTAGGAATATCCTTTGGAAAGATTGAGTAGAAGGTGAAATTTTGTTTTCCTGCCTTGGAAAATAGTATTTTGAAATGAGGGTAGCTGCTTTGTCATCCCATTGCAGGGATGAGTAAAGCCTTAGTCTCTGGAGCAAACCTCCTATTAAAATTGCTGCTGTTAAGAGCACAGACTAGCGCTTGTTTTACTGGAACGGCAAGATACCATCAGGGCAGAGAATGCCAAACCAGCCCCTATGTGGGGGATTTGGCCTTTGATTTTTATTGGCATGACAAAGCAATTCAATATTTATTTGAAGTGAGGAGGCAGCCAGGCACTCCAAATTTCAGTTAGTAATAGAAAACACACTCGTACCTCCTGCATGCCAGACATCCCTGGGAAAATAGCACAGGCCCTTGTTGCCCAGTTGAGGCAGCAAAGACCTACATGTCAGTGAAAATAGGTCTTCTGCCCAGGGAAGTCTGTGTGTGGGCAGGGGGCAGATCCCACGGAGGGGTGGCTAAGTAGAGCAGGGTGTATGGTTAGGGGCTCCTGGGAGTCAGGGGGCCTGCGGTCAGATCCCAACTCCTCCGCTTCCCCACTTGGACTTAGGGCACATGAGTCACCTCTCCACATTCCTTCTGCAAAAGAGGGAGTGCCCTCGTGGCCTGGTGCATGCTGGATAGGCGTTAGCTCTTACCATTTAACTAGACCTTGACGAATGAGTAGAGCTGAGGAAGTGGCATGAGGTAAGGAAAGACTTGAAGGTGGAAATGTGTGTGTATTCAGAGAAGGGAGAAAACTGGTCTGGGCTCGCTGAGGGCTTTAGGGACCAACACTGACAGTCCTCCTTTGTATAAGTTTTAACCTTTGCATTACTGAGCTGCTTTCTTGGCACTTACTCTAGCAACCGCCCTAACCAAAAAAAGCTATGCTCTGGGTACCAGTGTAGTGTGGAAAAAGAAAAATCCCTCAGTGCCCTTGGCTAATTTGCTAGATCAGGTCTTTACTGGAAAATCAGAGTCAGAGTGATGGGATCGCTTTCATTTCTGCTGATGAAGGTACAGCCTGTAAAGCTGACTTTCATTCTGTGTCCTTTTCCCAGCTGAACCATTTAGCAACCCACTCTCATAGTAGGAGCCTTCCGCACTCAGCTGAATAAAATTGAAAATCTACGATTGCACTTCAGTGGGGTCCATGAATAGATGCTTTGTCTGTAAAGAGTTGTTGTTGCACATGGTCTCTGTCTCCCAGTGCCATGTGTTTGCAAAGACCAGATCAGGATCTCAGAGTCTTATTTTAAAGCCAAGAAACGGGCTAGGGAGCCTTGCTCCACAAAATGCACCTTTTAGGCTTGCTCAGATTGCTGAATTTGGTGTGTTTGACAGCGGATTTAAATAGAAGACTTTATTGGCTATTTACCCTTCTATCTGATATGCTCTTATTTTGGTATTTAAAACAAAACAAAACAAAACAGAATAATAAAGAATATCTTGCACCCACTGTAGCTACCACATGACAAGACAACCTATTGAAAAGCTAACCATTTCAATCATGCATTGTTTGGTCTATAAGGCACCAAGTAACCAGTTTGACAGTTTGTGGCCCCCCTAGTGAATTGGCTTATTTCATTGGATTCAGTGAATTGGCTGGTTGTTGTGGCTTTGTGGGGACACAGCTCTCATTTTGTGAGGCCTAGAACGGAGTTAAAGTTTCTAGTGTGAATAAAAACCAGCTGGGGAATTGGACTGCTTACTCCCCTGGGAGGGATGTTGCGTTTGACAGACAAGCTGAATGCTATGAAATATGAGCTCTTTGTAATGTGCTCAGGAAAGACTCAATGTGTGCTTCAGAAAAGCTAGTCCTACTCAATGAGCTGTAAGACCAAGTAAATACCTCGGTCTTAAAAGTGAAGTGGGCTGCTGTCTTGCCCTTGGATTTTCTGATTCCTGGAAAAATTTTCTTTTAAACTAAGTACTTTGTCTCCAGAGCACAGACTCATTCGTTCTTTTAGGAAGGAAGCATTCAATTCAATGTGGGGGCATTTAGCACTTGTTTTATGCCTGGCATTGTGCTAGGTGCCTATCCTAGGCATGGTAGTTTGGTTCATCTAGTTTACAGTCTTGGGAATGATAGGTTTTAAACATGTGCTTGCCTGTGTTTTGAATATTACCAGAGGGAAGGTTCAAGATACTAAGGCATTGTGTAACAAGGAGGTTTAACTAAACTGGGACATCAGGAAAGCTCCCCAAGGAAATGATATTTAAGGCTATGAGTTTTGAAGAGTGTGTCAGGCAGCGTCAGTGAAGGTGGAGGCTCTGTGGGGGGAGTTTTCCAGGATACACTACAGAATTTGGAACTGAAGAAACATGATATGTTCAGAGAGTTGAAATAAGCCTCATGTGGCTGCTGTGGAGAGGTGAGGGAGACCCAGGCTGAAGAATGGAGGACCGGGGATACCACATGAATCCTTCACATTTTTCTTTTTCAATCTGAGTCTCACTCTGTCACCCAGGCTGGAATGCAGTAGCATGATCTCGGCCACTGCAGCCTCGACCTGCTGGGCTCAGGTGATCCTTCCGCCTCAGTCTTCCAAGTAGATGGAATTACAGGCATGTGCCATCATGCCCAGCTAATTTTTCTTGATTTATTGTAGAGACAAGGTCTCGCCAAGTTACCCGGGCTGTTCTCGAACCTGTGGGCTCAGGCAGTCCTCTCACCTCAGCCTCCCAAAGTGCTGGGATTATAGGTGTGAGCCACCACTCTCAGCCAATTTTGTATTTTCATACATTTATTGAATACTTACTGTGTGTCAGGTATAGTACCAGGCATTTTCATATACATTTATTTCTCTTATCAATATTAATGAAATGGGTTTTTCCTCCTTGCTTTAGAGACGATATAACTGAGGCCCAGAGAAATTAAACACCTTGTTCAAGTTAGTATAACCACTAAGTGGAGGAGCTGAAATTTTTGAACCTTGGCTTTCTGACTTCCACTTCCAGTGGGGCTTTAGAGTCCAGTCTGTAGAAAAGATGCCAATATTCAATAGTCAGGTATCTATATTTAGACCACTCAATCAGTCCAATCAATTTGTTCATTCAAACAAAAGGACTTTGGTTATTTAAAAAAAAATCTATTTCCCCACCCTGTCACCTAAGAACAGCATGGGGCTATGTGTTTCTAGCTTCAGAGTCTGATTGAATAGAGGACAAAAAAGGCATGGAGACATGGAAATAGCAACTGGAACTTTGAGAGATTGTTTCGAACTAGTGTCACTTGATTCTTAGTTTATTTTAAGCCTGAAGAACTTCTGTAGTGTGTTTTTGGTAATAAAAATAGACTGTCTTTAACTGTCTGCCTTAGCTAACAGCACACCTGTTCTCTAAAAAAAAAAATTACAATAGGCAACCCGAATCTGTTTTTCAAAGAACAGAGAATTGCCCTGATGCTTCACTGAGCCAGCGTGTTCTCTTCCATCGCCTGGTGGTACTGAAATACCTTTCTGGGTACTCAGATTCTTTCAACTCTAGTCAGAAATCACCTCAGCTTCCTAGGGAAAGGCCTTCTGAATGGGTTTCACCCAGCGTTTGAGAGGAAGCAAGCAGGTAAAAACTGGCCCACAGCACTGGAAAGTCCAAATTTGGTGTGTATTGAATCCCAGACAATTGTTTATAAAAACCTACCTCAACTAGTGGGCCCTCCCCTCTCTTTGGCCCCCAGTTGCACTGGCCTTGAATTTAGTCTGAGAGAGCAGCAGGGATAGACCCCCAGTTGCCAGACTTCATGCCTTTACAGAGCAATGAGATGACATGTCTTCCTTTTCCCATCACTCAAGAGGATTAGTGATGATGGTATGAAGGCCGTTGTGCTCCTTAAAGAAAGGTGCTCCAAGTTGGTATGTGACGGGGTCGTTGTGCTGACTGCCAATTTACAGGATACCAAATCTAAGCATCTGTGCTTTTTTTTGAGTTGGAGTCTCACTCTGTCACCCAGACTGGAGTGCAGTGGCCGCTCCCGGCCACTGCAGCCTCGACCTGCTGGGCTCCAGCGATCCTTCCTCCTCAGCCTTCCAAGCAGCCGGAATTACAGGCGCGCGCTACCACGCCCGACTAATTTTTTGATTTTATTGTAGAGATAAGGTCTCACCTGCCCAGGCAGGTCTCGAACCCACGGACTCAGGCAATCCACTCACCTCAGCCTCCCAAAGGCGCAGGATTACAGGCTGAGCCACCGAGCCCAGCTGCATTTGTGCTTTAATAATAGATTTTGCCAGTGAGAATAAATCTGCCCTCATGTCCTCTCTTAAACTTGGGCTTGGAGTTTTTCAGAGCCAGACAAGAGAACACTGGTTAACCAAGAATGCAGTTGGGACTTAAGTGAATAACTGAATCTTAAAGGTCCTTTTGAAACCCTGTTGAAAATACGAGAGAGTAATTGCCAATCAGAAAGGTGCAGTGTTGAATATATAAAAAAAGAAAATGAGCTGGGTGTGGTGGTTTGCGCCTGTACTCCCAGCCACTCGGGAGACTGGGGCAAGAGGATCACTTGAGCCCAGGAGTTCAAGACCAACCTGGACAACATAGTAAGACTCCATCTCTAAAAAAAATTTTTAAGCCGGGCTTGGTGGCTCAGCCCGTAATCCCGCGCCTTTGGGAGGCTGAGGCGAGTGGATTGCCTGAGGCCGTGGGTTCGAGACCCGCCTGGGCGGCGAGACCTCATCTCTACAATAAATCAAAAAATCAGCCGGGCATGGTAGCGCATGCCTGTAATTCTGGCTTCTTGGAAGGCTGAGGCGGAAGGATCGCCGGAGCCCAGCAGGTCGAGGCGCGGTGGCCGGAAGCGGCCACTGCACTCCAGTTTGGGCGACCGAGTGAGACTCCAACTCAAAAAAAACAATCAAACAAAAAAAAAATTTTTTTAGTCAGGCATGGTGGTATTCACCACAGCTGCTCAAGGAGGCTGAGGCAGGAGGATCACTTGAGCCCTTGAGTTAGAAGCTGCAGTGAGCTGTGATTGCACAGGTGGTTTAGAGAGAAGCTGTAGTGATGCCGTTTATGGAATCTTTCCATTTTTCTAAGACTCTACCAATTGCAGTTAACAGTGTGCCACCACACAACTTGGCAAGCCATATGTGTGACCCTCTGGAGCTCTGTTTATATTGATTTCACTGTCATCCCCATTCAGATGACACCATCTCTATTCCAGATTACATTTTGTATAGGGTGTTACCTCTTAAAAAAAAAAAAGACAGTGACTCCAACCGCCTGAATTCTGTTTTCTGTTTCCTTTATTAGCTTTGTTGCCAAGCATTTGAAAGGCTGTCTATAGTACACCTATACTACACCAGCTCTAGTGACCATATTTTCTCACTCTAAAATCTGGATAAGTAATTTTACATGTAGAATGGTATATTTGGAGACCAGGAGGGAATATTTGAAGTTGACTACTTAAGGTTGGAGTGCAGTGGCATGATCATGACTCACTGCGACCTTGACCTGCTGGGTTCAGGAGATATTCCTGCCTCAGCCTCCTGAGTAGCTGGGACTACAGGCATGTGCCACCATGCCCGGCTAATTGTATTTATTTATTTATTTTTCTTCTTTTGGTAAGAGATGGGGTCCTGCTGTGTTGCCCAGGCTAGGGTCTCAAACTCCTGGGCTTAAGCAGTCCTCCCACCTTAGCCTTAGCCTCCCAAAGTGCTAGGATTACAGGCATGAGCCACCACGCCTGGCTGATCCTCCTTATCTTTTTTCTTTGTCACTCAGTTGGTACTTCTGTGATATCTAGATCAACTTTGTTTATTGTGGGTATATTTTCTTCTACCAACTATATTGTAAGTTTATTGAGGATGAGAGGTGACTTTGGTTCTATTAGCTCTGCTGCTAGTTTGCTGTGTGACCTTAATTCACTTAAAAAGAACAGTAGCACCCGACTCAGCCTGTAATCCCAGCACTTTGGGAGGCCGAGGCAAGTGGATTACCTGAGCCCGTGGGTTCGAGACCAGCACGGGCAACTTGGGGGGACCTTGTCTCTACACTAAAAAAAAAAAAAAAAATTAACCAGGCTTGGTAGCACGCACCTATAGTTCCGGCTACTTGGAAGGCTGAGACGGAAGGATCACTGGAGCCCAGTAGGTTGACACTGGGGTGGCCGTGAGCAGGACACTGCACTCCAGCCTGGGCAATAGAGTAAGACTCCAACTAAAAAAAAAAAAAAACTAAAAAAAAAACAAAAAACAGTACCAAGATTCTTACCTTCTAGGAACTTAGCCCAGTAGAAAAGTAGTTGTATATGTACATAAATGACTGTACTTCGTTCAGTGCCTATAGGATAGCATAACAAACCTTTATCTGGCTCGTTAAGAAGGGTTTATGATCTATTACTGTCATGTATGAACAAGTTCTGCTGACTCACCTTTCGGCATACTAGTGGGAGCATAGTGTAAAGGGAAGAAAAATCTGTGCCACAGAGATAGTCCTCAGCTCAGCAACATTGGAAAAATAGAAAGGGACGTAGGCCCAGTGCACTACTGGAAACTGAAGCTAATCATCTTACAGACTGCTAGAAAGGCCTGTCATGTGGCTCTTTCCTGTTCCTTGGCTGGCATTCTAGTCTTTTTCTTACCCCAGAGGACTTAGAGAGGGGCTGTGGCATGCGCTTACACTCCGGCAAGGAGCAGTGGCAGTGACAGGTGTAGCTTCCAACTCTGCCACAGCTGGGAGTTTCCCCTTTATGCCTTTGTGTCTGAAAGGCTGGAAGGGCAGAGGCAGACTCCAGCACCATTCCTCCTCGGTTCTCCACTGGCAGAAACTATGATTTATAACCTTTGCCACGTGATTAGTGCCCAGACTAAGTATCAGGTGTGTTTTCAGGAAACCGTGAGGCACAGAGCAATGGACTATCTTGTTCATTTACAAAAATCTGTTTAAAAGGACAAGGTGAAGGTGGTTGCAGCTGCCCAGTTCTTGGTGTGTGGCAGTGGCATTGCTTCATGGCAATAGCTCATGTAGAGGAAGGTGTGGGACTTTGGTGTTCACTGATCCCCAGTGCTGTCAGTGCTGAGTGTGAATCTCTTTGAGCCTCTGTTTTCTCAACTGTAAAATGAGTCTAATAACCCTTACCTTACGTGGTGGTTGTGAAGTTTTGAATAATTGTGCAGAGCACCTAGCACCATGTCCAGCCACTTCTAAGGAATTACAGTTTCATTTTTGGCCTAGTTAGACTCTAAACTTCAAGGCAAAGGTGTGGAGATTGTTCTTGGGGATTGACTTCCTCTGGCTAGATGCTTTTGTCAGTTCAGCCTGCTAAGTAAGTGCCCCTAAAAGAAGATGGATGTTGGGTGGTGTCACTTTCTTCTCTCCAAGGACCTGCTGCTGAGAGTGCTCCCGATAACTCCCTAAAGAGACACACTTCTGACTGGGGACATGAGACATCTGGCAAGCTGCTCAGGAGAATGGCATTCCCGTCTGAAATGTGCCCAGTGACCTTCAGATGCCTGAAGTGTTGGTTGTGGTATCAGCAATCTAGCCCAACTCTTGGTTGGCATGTACCCCAAACTCTGATTTCCTTACTAGGAGGATTTAGAATTAGTTGTGCAAGAATTTAATGCCTAATTTTGCGGCACCCTAGAGAGGCTTCAGTTATCTCAAGGAGGTGTTTTGACATTCTGTAAATCAGAGTTTGTTTAAATCTTAAAAGAGAGCGAACAAGATAGAATCCATGTCATTCAGCAAGGGGATAGGGGGTGGATGCTGTTGCAAAAGCTTATCCTTCATTTCCACACTCGTAAATTGAAGGGTTGAACTAGATCTTGTGCTCTTTGAGGTGAGAGAGATAAGAGCGATTGTCTAATTTGGCCTTGCGTCTCTCTTACCTCTCCCAGCATGACCCTTTGGAGCTAAGCAAAATAGCCTGTTCCATATTCAGTAGGTAGTGCTCAGCTATGAAAATAGCTATCCTAGTGCCCCATTCTTCCCTTTTCCAGCTGAAAGTTCCTGGTGTTTTATGTGAGTGGGCCTTTATTACTTTTAGAAGTCCTCCAGAAAACCAGTGTGTTTGTATTCATTTATTCAATCAACCATTTATCCATTCTGCCTATGCCAAGAGCGTTCACAAGAAGGCTATAAACTGCAGTGATCAAAAGCACAGGTTTTGCAGTCAGAGAGACCTGACTTGGGCAAGCTACTACATTTTTCCAGGATTCGGCTTCTTCCTCTATAAAAATGGGGTCCTGTACCCACAGACCTGTTGTGAGTCTGGAGCCAGATCACGTGCAGCAAGTGCTTAAGCAAGAGTCTGGTACACAGAAAGCCTTCTGTTGCCAGAGGGGACATGTTTTAGCTAACTTAGATTGCTAGAACATACCAGCATCATCTTTTCTGAATATTGAGAGGGTAGGTGGAGACAAAATGAAAATTTCTAGTCTTTTTACTTTCTTTTTTTTTCCTCACACTGCAGCCTTGAACTCCTGGGTTCAGCTGGGACTACAGGTGTGCACCATAACACCCAGCGAATTTTTTAAATTTTTTGTGGAGACAGGATCTTGCTGTGTTGCCCAGGCTGGTCTCGAACTCCTGGGCTCAAGCGATCCTCCCACCTCAGCATCTCAAAATGCTGGAATTACAGGTGTGAGCCACCTCCTTCAGCCTCTTGTCTGTTTACTAGTACTATGGTTAGAAGGTCTTAAGGTGATTAGGAATAGCTTCTTTACAGTTTCCCTCTCAGTCCCTTTTTTTTTTTTTGAGTTGGAGTCTCACTCTGTCGCCCAGACTGGAGTGCAGTGGCCGCTCCCGGCCACCGCAGCCTCGGACTGCTGGGCTCCGGCGATCCTTCCGCCTCAGCCTTCTGAGTAGCCGGAATTACAGGCATGCGCTACCACGCCCGGCTGATTTTTTGATTTATTGTAGAGATGAGGTCTCGCTGCCCAGGTGGGTCTCAAACCCACGGACTCAGGCAATTCACTCACCTCAGCCTCCCAAAGGCGCGGGATTACAGGCTGAACCACCATGCCCGGCTTCAGTTCCATTTTTAATCCTTCACAGCAGTTTATTTGGAAGTCTCGGTTTTATTGAAGAACAATGCTGTTATGTTAATTTTGATGGGCTAATTCTGCATGATTGAGAATGTTAAATACTTGAAAGGTAGAAGATGGAAAGATGTTATTTAAATACAGATGATCAACTGGGCTCGGTGGCTCAGCCTGTAATCCTGCGCTTTGGGATGCTGAGGTGAGTGGATTGCCTGAGCCCGCGGTTCAAGACCTGCCTGGGCAACTTGGCGAGACCTCATCTCTACCATTAAAAAAAAAAAAAAAAGCTGGGCTCGGTGGCTCAGCCTGTAATCCCGCGCCTTTGGGAGGCTGAGGTGAGTGGATTGCCTGAGCCCGCGGGTTCGAGACCCACCTGGGCAGCGAGACCTCATCTCTACAATAAATCAAAAAATCAGCCGGGCGTGGTAGCGCATGCCTGTAATTCGGCTACTCGGAAGGCTGAGGAGGAAGGATCGCTGGAGCCCAGCAGGTCGAGGCTGCGGTGGCCGGGAGCAGCCACTGCACTCCAGTCTGGGCGACAGAGTGAGACTCCAACTCAAAAAAAAAAAAAAAAATTAGCCGGGTGTGGTGGCGCATGCCTGTAGTTCCAGCTATTTGGAAGGCTGAGGCGAGAGGATCACCTGAGCTCAGCAGGTTGAGGCTGTGGTGGCTGTGAGCCTGCCACTGAACTCAGCCTGGGCGACAGAGTGAGAGTCCAACTCAAAAAAAAAAAAAAAAAGAGCTCAGGTTTATGGGTAACTACTGTGTGCAGGGTGCTCAGCTGCTTCTCACACATCTTATTATTCCCCTCATGACTCGCTTGTGAGTGGTTTACTGTCCCTGACCAAAGTAACAGAATTTGTTGGTCAGTTTTCAAACCCAGGCCTGTCAGATTTCACAGTTGAAACTCTTTATGTTGTATTTCGCATTAGTAGAAGATGCTTGAGAGACAGTCTAGATTGGATTAAGTATTTCCTGCAAAGTATATCATACATCATTCATTGGCTTTTCCTTACTCCTTTGGTAAAGAGTTTGAGGTCAGAGCTTATTGGCTTCAGGCAGTCTCTAAGGAGAGCAGGCAGCAGCCCCTGCCCATAACCTGAGTGGCTGTGTCATGAGTTTATGAGGAGTGGGTATCTCGCTGCGGGCAGGGACAGGCCTCACAGAGTGCATGGTTTTTCTCTGGGACCCCAAACCCATCCACATTACAGCGTTCTCCATACGCAGGCTGCATAAGGACTGGATTCTTGTTGTCTGTGGTTGGTCGTTTGAGGTGGTGTCAACCAACAGCCCACAAATGGACCTGCTTTTTCTTGGTGTACATTTTATTCTTGACTTTTTTTTTTTTTGCACCACTTGTTTGCACAGGAAGTCCTCAAAGGATTTCAGACTAAACAGGAAGTGATTTGTTCCCATATAAAGAAGTGCTAAAAGGAATGAGGGTGGACAGGAGAAAGAAAGGGAATGGTTAACTTGTGTCCTGGCAGCTAGTTGTCTTCCTCAGTGGATTTTGTGTAAAATTCCTAAATAACTTACTGAGGGTTATGGAGTGTACCTGTTTCTAAGTAAATCTGCCCTTCTGACTTGGTCTCATCATCTTGAAAATGAAGCCAAACGGATGGAGAGATACCTGGGTCTGTTTACATCGATCCTGTTTGGTTACCTTCCTCTTTTTTAGTAGATATTTTAACAAAAGGCCATAATTTCAATTGTATTTCTTTGGCTTTAGAAAAGTTATCATTTGCTAAGAGTAGTTTTTTCTCCATGTGAGCTTCATAATTAAAGACTGAATAATTTTGTAGCAGAATATCTCAGTATTAATAATGTTAATGAGCATGGGTTTTAGAGACAGACCTTCCTGGATTTGAATCCACGCGCTGTCACTTACTAGTTGTGTCTTTTAGGCACATGAGACTTTTTTCCCTTGGTAAAATGAAATGTCCTGAGGTTTAGAAGAAACATTATTTGGAACTTGCTTAGTGTATAGTAAGTTCTCAGGTAGTTGCTGCTGCGGCTACTTCATGAGGAAGATGACTGGGCAAAGAGTAGACAGGAGAGCTGGGCTCGGTGGCTCAGCCTGTAATCCCGCGCCTTTGGGAGGCTGAGGTGAGTGGACTGCCTGAGCCCGCGGGTTCGAGACTCGCCTGGGCAGCAAGACCTCATCTCTACGATAAATCAAAAAATCAGCCGGGCCGGCTACTCGGAAGGCTGAGGCAGAAGGATCGCCGGAGCCCAGCAGGTCGAGGCTGCGGTGGCCGGGAGCGGCCACTGCACTCCGGTCTGGGCAACAGAGTGAGACTCCAACTCAAAAAAAAAAAAAAAAAGAATAGACAGAAGAATTGTTGTATTTGTCTTGTTTGATTAGCTGGCTTTACCCTTCCCTAACGTGAAAGCCATTGAGAATAACTCTAGGCTAATGTATCAAAGGGAATTCTCGTTTGGGGCTATCAGTCCTAGCAGAATGCATGTTCTCTCTCTTTTCTAGAAAGGGGAAATTATTCATTTTTCATTTCATCTTATCTTTTTAAGATTTCGGCCATCCTTGAGTATATAACATCTATTATCCATGGGGAGAGTTTGGAAAACTTCCTGTTTATTCCAGTGCATCTCTGATGAAGGATGTGGATAATCATATTGTTATTTTATTAAATAAACATGGCTTACTTCTTATAAACATCTTTGTTCTAATGATACAGTCTCACATTCAAGGTGCGACTATGTGGCAACTTTCTGGCATCTTGTGTGATATTTGGAGGCCAGAAGATAGAAAATTAGTGAGATGAGCAAGTGGGTCTTTAAAGTCCTTTTTGAAATCTTTCCAGCAGTTTCCACACCACTGTGAGTTTCCCTCTGGAAGCCTTACTGATGTTTAAGTTGCTTGTTGATACTTACTTTGCTTTTGTGCTTCCTTTTCTCTTTCCTGGACAGAAACCAAAGCCCAAACCCCGGCCGTCCATCACAAAGGCAACCTGGGAGAGTAACTATTTTGGGGTGCCCTTAACAACTGTCGTGACTCCAGAGAAGCCGATCCCCATTTTTATTGAAAGATGTATTGAGTACATTGAAGCCACAGGTAAGCATGTCTCCACATAGCAGTTTATGCCTTTCACTGTCCACAGGGTACTTTCTGGAGGACTAAGCTGTCTGGAGATTCCGAATCAGTTGTTGAGTGTGAGATGCTCTCGGAGAAGGAGCCAGGCAGTTCTGACAGCTGTCAGACTTGTGGGTTTTCCGCTTTTGTGTCATTTTGAGGCTGCTGTGGCTTGTTAGACCTTGGCACATGCGGGAGCGGCTCTGTCCTTAAAGTTGCAGTTGTGGCTGGTTAGGTACTTTATCCATGCTCCCGCCACTCTCCAGCCTCTAGTGTGCAGCATGCTGTGTATCAGTTGCCTGTCTGTCTGTGTTTCTGCAGATACATAAGCTACTTGTAGGTTGTATGTTTGATCTTGTCCTCTGTGCTCTGCTAGATACACAGTACACTTCAGTTTAAAAAAAAATGAAAGAGTATTGTGATTGTTATAGTCCTTAGCATTGATCTGGTGCCTGAGACTCATATATTGATAGGATTTTTTCTGAGGTTAAAAAAAAAATTAGGATGCTTGGGATAGCTACTGGTTATGCAACTGAATTTTAGCTCCACTGACAACTTGGTGTTATCTCAAAGGCAGACTGTCTTGAAAATTTTTCTGCATTGTTCTTGAAAGAATAAAATTGTACTTGTATTAAAGCCATTTGTTTCATTCTTGTACAGCTCCCTTGTGTTTCTTTGGCCTTCCAGTTTCCCACTGCTTCCTTTGATTTTTCTCCTGGCTATTTTGAGAGCTGATGGGTTTTTGTTTGTTTGTTTGTTTGTTTGTTTGTTTTTTGAGTCAGAGTCTCACTCTGTCGCCCAGGCTGGAGTACAGTGGCTCACTCATGGCCACCACAGCCTCAACCTGCTGTACTCAAGAGATCCTTCTGCCTCAGCCTCTCAGATAGGGTGGAACTACAGGCGTGTGCCACCACAGCCAGCTAATTTTTTGATTTATTGTAGAGACGAGGTCTCCCCAAGTTGGCCAGCCTGGTCTCGAACCCTTGGACTCAGGCAGTCCTCTTGCCTCTGCCTCCCAATGTGCTGGGATTACAAATATGAGCTCAGCCTGGCTGAGCTGATGGTTTTGAAGAGAAGGTGGTGAGGCAGGCACATGCTAATGTGGATTCTCAAGCATTAATAGTTGAGCTTAAGAATACAGGGCTTAAATGGAACGAAATTAAGGTAGGGATTACTGCCTCTCCATGTTCTTTCTAATTCTGTTGTTGTCTGTAGGGTATTAAGTATTACTTAGTGTGGGCGGCCTACTAGACTCTGCTGCTGATTTCAGCAGCAGCATGTGAAGCTGAGTGACATTGTTATGTTTACTTAGGGTATTACAAATCGGGGAAAACAGCTTTTGAGTTGAAGCCCACCCAGGACTTTGTAGTTACTTCCAGGATTTTCTCTGTGGCACCCTGGGGTGAATCTTAGCATGCACTGTGCGTAATCACAGCATACCATAACTTTGTCTTGGCCCATTCCATACCCAGAGCCGTTTCTCATTGTCAATCTTTTTGACGTTGGTTTTATATTAATTTCTTCCTGGCATTTCTCTCCCGGACAAGGAGAAAACTGAAGCAGCAAATCTGAGTAGTTGTAGCTGCTCTTTCTTGCTGACCCCACTCTTCAGAGAGGATGTGTCATTTTTATCAGGGGAAGTGGAGAGCCTTTTTTCCTTAACTTTTTATTTTCAAATAACGTCTGAAATATAGGAAAGTTACAACAATTGGAAATTGTAATGAACGGTAAGTTACAAAAATTCCCAGGTTCCCTAAATGTCAGCATGTTATTATATTTGCTTTATCATTCTTTCTCTATAGTGTCTTTTTTTAAAAACCTCTCTCTGTATAAAATGTTTGAAAATTGCAGATATGATACACCTTTACTTTTAAATACCTCGTGGACATTTCCTAAAAGCATCCTCTTACAGAACCACCATGCTGTTATCAAAATTAGGAAGTTAATATTGACCCAGTACTAATCTATCTGTAATGTAAACTCTAGACATTTTCATTTCATCAGTTTTCCCACTAATGTCCTTTATAGCAACAGACAAAATTTTGATTTGGTACAGGACCTAATCCTGGACCACATGTTATATTTCGTTGTCAAATCGCTTTAGTCTCCTTTAATCTGGAACAGTTTGGTAGTCTATTTTTCATGACCTTGGTAGTTTTTTTGTTTTTTGTTTTTTTTGAGTTGGAGTCTCACTCTGTCGCCCAGACTGGAGTGCAGTGGCCGCTTCCGGCCACCACAGCCTCGACCTGCTGGGCTCCGGCGATCCTTCCACCTCAGCCTTCCAAGTAGCCGGAATTACAGGCATGCGCTACCACGCCCGGCTGATTTTTTATTTTATTGTAGAGATGAGTTCTCGCTGCCCAGGTGGGTCTTGAACCCGCGGGCTCAGGCAATCCACTCACCTCAGCCTCCCAAAGGCGCGGGATTATAGGCTGAGCCACCAAGCCTAGCTTGACCTTGGTAGTTTTAAAGAGTACAGATCAGTTCCTTTGTAGGATATTCTTCAGCATGGCTTTCCTTTTTGTTTTTTGATGTTTTGTGATTAGATTCTGGGTGTGCACTTTTGTTAGGAATAGCAGGGCAGTGATGCTGTGTCCTTCTCAGTGCATCACATCTGAAGACGTGTGATGTTGATCTGTGCCATCCCTGGAACTGTTCACTTTGATCATTTGATGAAGGTGGTATCTGTCAGTCTTCTTCACTTTGAAGCTACTTCTTTCCCCTTTGTAATTAAGATGTATTTTGTAGGAAGATGCTTTGAGACAGATTTCTCCTGATACTTTCACCCACTAGTTTGAACATCTATTGATGACTCTGGAACTGTGGTCGCCATAGCTCTTCTAAATCCCTGATTCTTCCTACACTTACTAGTTGGTATTCTGTCAGGAAGAGCTTGCCCTCCCAGGGGGTGCTTTTGTGAATGGCCTCCTTGAGCGACTCAATGGACTAGCATTGGGTGTTCAGATGTTCCCACATGCCCTCTAGCTGAGCGCCTCAATGGGCTTGGCCTGCCTTGCTTCTCCAACTCTTAAACTTTCCACTCGGTGTAATTAGCCTTTTTTTTACATCCAGTGATGGAATGATACCTCTACTTGCTGTTCTATTTTTTAATCCTTCCAGCTACCAAGACCTCTTCCACCGCCTCTACCTAGTCACCAGCCACCACTAAGCTGCTGCTTCTCTTGAAGCTCAGTTATAGTGAGTGCTCTGCTCTCTGCCCTGTCCCCAAAACAGTTGACGTTTCAGGGTCATCTCTGATGTGTCTTATCAGATCCACGTCTGTCATTTGTACTTGACCATCTCTTGACTCTGTGTCCTTACTTCATTTCCACTGCCCTGCCATCACCCACCTTCTCATCCATTCTGCTTAGGTGATGGTTCCTCTGCCAAGAAACCTCCTCCTACGTCCTCATTGCCTACCAGACGCAGGCTACACTCTTGCCCCTTGCACCTGTCCGCAGGACAAGCAGGACTATGACTATGCCATTATCCTCTGCCTGCCTTTCTCCCTTCTCTTTTTTCTTTCTCTCCTTCCCTTCTTTTCTGTCTTTCCCTCCTTCTGTTTTATACTACTTGAAGCATTAATTTTAAAATTGTTCTCTAAGAATACAAACAGTACATCAGAGAATGTGGCCCTTTTGTATGGTTCGAAATGTGTTCCCACACTCCTCCTTGCCTCTGGAACTCGTTTCTGTTCTTCTAGAGTGCCCCCCCCCAGCAGCACTTCAAATTTAACCTCCCTAGTAGTTGTTAGGCAGATTTTACGTCCTGAAAACAGGATTCTCTGTTTTCCTTTCCTTGGGAGAGCATAATTATTGATTGAATGAGTGGTTTTCAATCTGGACTGCCTTCATTCCATGTTTTCTTCTTTTTTTTTTTTTTTTTTTTTTTTTGAGTTGGAGTCTCACTGTGTCGCCCAGACTGGAGTGCAGAGGCCGCTCCCGGCCACCGCAGCCTCGACCTGCTGGGCTCTGGCAATCCTTCCGCCTCAACCTTCCAAGTAGCCGGAATTACAGGCATGCACTACCATGCCTGACTGATTTTTTGATTTATTGTAGAGATGAGGTCTCGTCAAGTTGCCCAGGTGGGTCTCGAACCCGCGGGCTCAGGCAATCCACTCACCTCAGCCTCCCAAAGTGTGGGATTAGTTCTCCTGTTGTACTTAAAATAAAGCAGAATAGCTAGGAGAAGCCTGTTGGAGCGATGACAGAGCTTCTGATCTGCAGTCAGACATGGAGTAGACCCTTTGCGCTACCGTTTGCTCTTCTGTGCAATGAGGGTGGTGACAAGACCTGCCTCATAGGGGCACTGCGAGGAGTCTCAGGGAGCCTTGCACATGAAGTACTTAGCTTGGTACCTGGCACATACATGTGCTCAGAGCACCAGTTGTTACTGTTGGTTTCCCCAGTAGTGCGTTTGGTCTTTTCTTCTTGTTAATGATCGGACTTTACTGTTAGGTGTAAATGTTTGTGACTTCTTTTTTCCCTTTTTTTTTTTTTTTTGAGTTGGATTCTCACCCTGTCACCCAGGCTGGAGTGCAGTGGCTCGCTTACAGTGGCATTGACCTGCTGGGCTCAGGCGGTCCTTCTGCTTCATCCTTTCAAGTAGCTGGAACTACAGGTGTGCACCACCACGCCCCGCTAATTTTTTTTATTTATTGTAGAGACATGGTCTCACCAAGTTGCCCGGTCTGATCTCAAACCCGTGGACTCAAACAATCCTCTTGCCTTGACCTCCCAAAGTGCTGGTTTTACAGGTATGCACCACTATGCCTGGCTTTTTCCCAACCTTTCAATCTGAAGATGGTAAAACCTCCTGACAAGTTGAAAGAGCTGTGCAGTGATCACCCAGTATTCACCAGTGGTTCCATCTTGCCATCATTGGCCTTCCTTCTCCGATTTTTATTCTTGTTAAACCATTTGAAGGCCAGCAGCAGGTGCCTGTCACCTTCTTCCCCAAAGCCTTAGCATATATCCTGATACTGAAGAACTTCTTCCTTCAGGACTACAATTGGATATTATCACTTTTAAGAATATTAGTATTAGTTCAGTAGTTGGACACAGTGGCTCATGCCTGTAATCCCAACACTTTGGGAGGCTGAGGCAGAAAGATTGCTTGAGACTAGAAATTTAAGACCAGACTGAGCAACAGAGCAAGATCCTGTCTCTACAAAAAAATAACAAAAATAGCAAGATGTGGTGGTGCACACCTGTGGTCCCTGCTACTTGGGAGGTGGAGGCAGGAAGATCTCTTGAGACCAGGAGTTTGAGACTGCAGTAAGTGCAGCGTACACTAGTGAGACCATGTCTTAATTTTTTTTAAGGAATGTTAGAATTAATTCAGTAGTATAATTTCATATACAGTCCATGTTTAAATTTACTTAGTTGACGTAAAACTGTCAGAACAGCTGAGTTTTTTTGTACTAGAATTCAATCAGTATTCATACTGCATTTGGCTGTTGCGTCTTTTTTTTTTTTTTTTTTTTTTTTGAGTTGGAGTCTCACTCTGTCACCCAGATTGGAGTGCAGTGGCCACTCCCGGCCACCGCAGCCTTGACCTGCTGGGCTCCGGCGATCCTTCCGCCTCAGCCTACCACGCCCGGCTAATTTTTGATTTATTGTAGAGATGAGATCTCGCCAAGTTGCCCAGGCGGGTCTCGAACCTGCGGGCTTAGGCAATCCACTCACCTCGGCCTCCCAAAACGCAGGATTGCAGGCTGAGCCACCGAGCCCGGCTGGCTGTTGTGTCTTTAGGTAGGCTTTCAGTAAAGAACTGTCCTCTCTTCCTTTTTTTTTTTTTTTTTTTTTTTTTTTTGAGTTGGAGTCTCACTGTGTCGCCCAGACTGGAGTGCATTGCAGCCTCGACTTGCTGGGCTCCGGCGATCCTTCCACCTCAGCCTTCCAAGTAGCTGGAACTCCAGGCACGCACTACCACACCCGGCTAATTTTTTATTTATTTATTTATTTATTGTAGAGATGAGGTCTCGCCAAGTTGCCCAGGCGGGTCTCAAACCCACGGGCTCAGGCAGTCCACTCGCCTTAGCCTCTTAAGGTGTGGGATTACAGGCTGAGCCACCGAGCCCAGCTCTCTCTTCCTTTTTTTAAAAAAAAAGTAATGGTGACCTTTATGAAGAACCTGGACAGTTGTCTTAGAAAACGTCTCCTTCATGTGTTGTGCTGTCTGGACTTCTCCATCTTCCTCAGCTACTTTCCGGGATCCCCTGTGATCCCCTCAGAGCGTGGCCTTGACTGACTACCCAGTAATGGTGGATGTGGGACTACTGCATCTCTCTGGACAGGCACTTGTGTGAGTTGGGCTCCCGGGGCTCTGTAAGATGTTGTTGAGTGCCGGGCTCGGTGGCTCAGCCTGTAATCCCGCGTCTTTGGGAGGCTGAGGTGAGTGGATTGCCTGAGCCCATGGGTTCGAGACCCGCCTGGGCAACTTGGCGAGACCGCATCTCTACAGTAAATCAAAAACTAGCCGGGCATGGTAGTGCGCGCCTGTAGTTCCAGCTACTTGGAAAGCTGAGGTGGAAGGATCGCCGGCGCCCAGCAGGCGAGGCTGCGGTGGCCAGAAGCGGCCAGTGCACTCCAGTCTGGGCGACAGAGTGAGACTCCAACTCAAAAAAAAAAAAAAAAAAAGATGTTGTTGAGTAATTGAATTAATTGTTGGCTAGTGTCTTCCCAGCTCTGACTGACTTACCCTGAACTTGTACTTGGCTTAGGGAAAGCCGATGCTGCTGCCTTCTCTCATCCCCCTCTCCCTCTCTTGTACTTGGTGGGAATGGCTGTATGACCACACAGTTTCCTTGTGGTAGTCTAGGCAGGCACTCCTAGCAGATTGGAGGTAACATTCCCAATGAAACTTGTTTGCCAGACCTGGTCCAAGCAGTCCAAGTCAGAAGTCATTGTGTCCCTGTTTTTGTGTCCATCTCATATACCTTGGCACTTTGAGACTTGTCCTGGAAAATAAAACATCGCGTCATCACTTGTGAGTGTGGGACTTGGGACTTCACCCTCCTACAGGCAGGGGTGGGAAAGAAATCCATACCTCTCAGGGCCTTCGAAGTTGCCCATCTGCCTCTCAGCACAGCTAGCAGGGGTGTAGAAAACAAACAAGACCAAAACTTGTGCTGGAGAGGAGAGTGGCACAACCCATTTATGAATCAGGACTTGAACCGTACCATCATCTTCAGCGTGTTTTTTTCTAATTACTAGAATAAAATACTTGCTCACTGAAAGACAAATCAATCATTTTATATATGTGTGTGTGTGTGTGTGTGTGTGTGTGTGTGTGTGTGTGTGTATATATGTATGTATGTATGTATGACAGAAAATGAAAGTCCTTTATAAAGCTGAATCTCCAGAAGTAACCTCCATGAATATTTGCATTACGTTTTCTGCTAATACTAGCCCCCACAATGCTTAAAAGCATGAGATCATAGCAATACTGTTCCGCAGCTTGCTTGCTTGTTTCAGCTTAGCATTATATACCCTGGGCAACATCTTCTTGGCTCCATCTCCAGGCCAGTTGCATTTTAGTTTCTGATATTAGGAGAGGGAGGCAAGAGTATGAGAAGGCAGTCTGTGAGAGTGTGGGGAGAAGAAGCCTTGTTTGCAGAGGTGGCATGTGGCAGGTTCCCTTGACTGCTATAAACCCTCCCCATAATTTGTGAAGAAATTGCCAACTCCCTCTAAGCACAGCTCACAAGAGGCTCATGGCTCTCTTACCTTAGAATTTGCCACTCCTAGTACCTATAGCCCAGGCTCTGTGCTAAGACTCCTCCCCATGTTTCCCTTCTTAGGTTAGCATCTACACTGGGGATGGAAAGTGCTTCTGGTTTGCACCTGTCTTCTTCCTGAGTTTCCTGACCTGCTCATTTACCCTTGTTTCATATTTCTGAAAATTGGAATGTGGTCAGCAATGACCAGTGAATAGAACAGCTTTCTGATTGATCTGCAGATGCTTTTAGGCCAGCCCAGCCCAGGGCAGCCTCTGTGCTTGCTGTGCTAATAGGATGTTAGACTTTCACTCTCTCAGCTCCGGTTACATGGGAGGCTGGAGACAGGCATGTCACTAGCGCAGCTGCTCAGGGCCCTCCACTGAGAGTGGGGAGGGGAGAACCTCCGGAGCCAGGCTAACTTGATATTTCTAAGTCAAATGCTTTTTTCTCCAGTTTTCATCTGTGTGGAAAATTGGTCAAGGCAATGGAGTCACTGCTCCCCTGTACAGTAGTGTGACTCCTAAGTGACAGAGAACATTGACTAAGCGAATCTGAGCTCCTGATGCATAGCAGGAAGTAGAAATATTCAATTCCATTTATCTCACTAGAGGGTTACTTTTAGAGCCTGCTTACAATCCTCCCGAGAATAATTTCTCAGAATAAAGTACACTATCTTTGCATCTCACAGTGGTCACAAGACCAAGGTTTTAAATCCTCAGTCTCATTGGGCACAGGGGCTCATGCCTGTAATCCCAATACTTTAAGAGGTGGAAGCGAGGGAATTGCCTGAGCCCAAGGGTTCGAAACCAGCCTGGGCAACTCGGAAGGCTGAGGCGGAAGGCTGACCTGAGCCCAGCAGGTCGAGGCTGTGGTGGCCATGAGCGTTCCACTGCACTCCAGTCTGGGCGACAGAGTTGAGGCTCCAACTCAAAAAAAACAATCCTGGGTCTCAGAGCCAAATTTGAGTCAGGTCTTCCTGTGATTCAAGAAATGTCCGTGTCCTGCAGCATAAGAACCCCCCAAAGACACTTCCAAATATCAGTGCCCCCACCTGGGAAGATCTCATGTCCTGGAGATGGAATGCTGAGTGTTGCTCCCCTGCTCTTGTGCCCCAGGCCGCAGCCTCCGCACAGCCTCACTTGCTAGCCATTTAATAAAAACTGGCACTCTCCAGGTATGGTTTCTTTGAATATGTTGAGACTGGACCTCCTTGCTCCCTCTTTCTGCGATTTGTAACCTCTTTGTCTTGGCAGTGAGAGAGGCTGGGCCACAGTGACCAGAATGTTTTGCCTTGCAGTTAGACCTTTTCTTAGTGGATTTGCTTACCAGCAGGTGACTAATCACCCACACCTGCAGCAAGTGCTGCAGAGGCTGAGAAGAGGAATTGTCCCCAGGGAGAAGCTGCTTCTCTGGGGCAGAAGGCACCTTGAGTCACAATGTATTCAGGCTATTCCATACTAATAACTGGTAGGTCATGGGTTTGTTATTGCGTCTTAATTTCAGTTAGCCCCTATGGAATGAAAAATTCCCTGAGGCCGAGGAAGCCCTGGCAGTCATTGAAAATTGTAGTGCCAAAGATGGTTTGCCATCATGTTCCCTCACCCCACTTTCTGTTCCTTACATATTTCTTGAGCGTTGACATGATCCAGGCATGGCTCTGGGCACTTAGCATATGTGATCTCGTTTCATGAGAGATTGTTTTGTTGCTCTGAGATGTGGTGGGAGGCTGGCCCTTGGGTGTGGGCTCAGGGTATGTCTCAGTCTTTTGTCCCTGTAGGGAGGACTTCAGTATCAGCAAAGTGTGGACTTCTTAGCCTGACTGGAAAGAAGGTGGTAGCATCTACATTCCATTTCCCTGTTCTCTGTCCTCTGGAGAAGAATCCTGTACAAAAACTGGAGACAGAACCCTGCCTCTGCCTCTCATTTTAGCCCCTACTTGGGCACAATCTTGCAGCTGAAGTTCATGTTTGGTTTTTTTTTTCCTTATTTATTTGTTTTTCTTAGAGACGTGTCTCAGTCTGCCATCCAGTCTGGTGAGCAGAGCCCCGCCTCCTGTCAGATCAGCATTAGAATCATTAGCTCAGCATTAGAACGTGTACAGTGGCATGTTCATAGTTCACTGCAGCCTCGAACTCCTGAGCTTAAGTGATCCTCCCATTTGAACCTCCTGAATAGCTAGGATTACAGGTGTGAGCCACTGTGCCCGGGGCTGGAGGGCCTAAACAACCCTGTCTTGGGGTTTTAGTGTCTGTGCTAAGCAGGCTGTGTGATGCAAGTGGTGCCTTTTTTATTTGCCTTCCAGGGCATTATGTCAATGGGCAGCATAATCAAGTCAACCTTGACCTCATCACTGGTTGAGTGGAGAAGTCCCGGATATAGGACCACGTGGTTGTAGGAGGACAGACTTCCTGATAACACATTAGTAGGTCAAAAAATAAGTAGCTTACTGTCTTTTTCTTGTTGGGAAAGGAGTGGCATATTTTATTCATTCAAGCACTTGCTATATGTCTGCTACGTGCTATGTTGAACTCAGGTTGCCTCCATGGTGTGCGGGGTGAGAGAGAGAGACATGATCACACAAAGGCAAAATCCGACAAAATACATTTTGTTGTTGCTGTTTTGCTTTGTTTTGTTTTGGAGTCAGATATTCACTCTGTTTTACAGGCTAGACTGTGGTGGCACAATCATGGCCACTGCAGCCTTGACCTGCTGGGCTCAGGCAATCCTTTCTCAGTCTTTCAAGTAGCTGGGACTGTAGGTGTGCCCTACCATGCCCAGCTAATTTTTTGATTCTTTGTAGAGACAAGGTCTTACCAAGTTGCCTAGGCTGGAATCGACCCCTGGGCTCAGGCAATCCTCTTGCCTCCGCCTCCCAAAGTGCTGGGATTACAGGTGTGAGCTATCACACCTGGCACATTATTGGATTTTAAGGTCACTGGGGGAACAAAACAATTGACAAGACCAAGTGTTGGTGAGGATATGGAGCAATTAGAACTCTCACACACTACTGAGTGGGGAATGTAAAAGGGTAGAATGGCTTTGGAAAACGCTTGACAGTTTATTAAAAAGTTAAACATACACTTCTAGATATTTGCCCAAGAGAGGTGAGAACATATATTCACACAAAGACTATTACTCAGTTGTTTCTAGTAGCTTTGTTCACGAGAGTCCAAAACTAGAAACCATCCAAATGTTCAATGTTTGTCAGCAGGTGAATGAACAAATTGGTACATCCTTCCAATGGAATACGACTTAGTGATCAAAAGAAATTAGTACTGCTACATGCAACAACATAAGTGAATCTCAAAATCATTCTGCTGAGAGTGATAGAAGTCAGACACAAGAGACTACACGGTGTGATTCCATTTCTATAAAGCTCTGGAAAATACAGACTAATTTTTAGTGATGGGAAGCAGATCAGTGATGGCTTGGAAGCTTGGGTGACAGGAAGAATTGATCACAAAGCGACGTGAGAAAACTTGGGGTGATGGAAATATTTCATGTCTTAGTTGTGGTGTTCATTTCACTCATGAATACATAGTTCAAAATTGTCACATGTACTTTAAATGGATACAGTTTATTGTATATAAACTATACCTCAATAAAGTTGATTTTTAAAAACTAAAACAAATCATGGGGGATGGTTTCGAAGGAACTTGATATTTACGTGGTCCCAGCACAGTTGCTATTGATTACAGAGGTACCTTGGTACTGGTGAGGTCTTAGGGTTACCACCTTACCAGAGGTTTACCCCAGCATCTCTAGTAGCAGTTCAGCCTGACATATGTGCCTCCTTGCCAAAAATATCTAATCTGAATCTTACCCTGAGGAAACCATCAGATTCATAATGTGGTACGTTGTATAAGACAAGTAGCCTGAACTCAACAAAAAGGTCAGTGTCATGAAGAAGAAAAGAGTTTGGGGGCCTAATGCTACTCCTCTGTTTGTAGCATGAATCTCTTTGCCTCTGGCATAGCCAAGTGTTGAGTCCATGAGCTTTGGAGACACACCTGGCATCCTGACTTTCCCGTGCAGTAGTAGCCGGCCAGCGATATGCAAGAAACTTGACTGTCTAAGCCTCAGTTTTCTGTTGCTTTAAATTGGGAATAAACCTTAGCATAGTGCTTGGCACACAGTAATGACTCAGTCCATGGTAGCCATTATTTTGGTGTCTTGTATCGCTGACTTGCTGTGGTGATGGATATCCCAACAGGGCATTTCCCCAGATGGTGATAGGTGAAGTTGTGCAGTGTCTTTAGACATGTATAACATCCACTAAGAAAAACACACCCATCGTAAGTACAACCCAATGAGTGTCTATGATGGGGCATGCCTGTGCAGCCAGTACTCAGAGCAGTACACAGAAGGTGACTCCCTACCAGCAAGCCCCTTTGTGGTTTCTCCCCTCAACAAAGATAACCAATATCCTGGCTTCCGACAGTACAGAGTAGTTTTACCTGCTTTTGTATCTTAAAAATGGAATCATACCAAATGCACATTTTGGGGTCTGGCTTCTTTCAGTCAACATTATGTTTGTAGCCGGGCTCGGTGGCTCAGCCTGTAATCCCGCACCTTTGGGAGGCTGAGGTGAGTGGATTGCCTGAACCCGCGGGTTCGAGACCCGCCTGGGCAGCGAGACCTCATCTCTACAATAAATCAAAAAATTAGCTGGGCGTGGTAGCGCACGCCTGTAGTTCCGGCTACATGGAAGGCTGAGGCGGAAGGATCGCCGGAGCCCACCAGGTCGAGGCTACGGTGGCCGGGAACGGCCACTGCACTCCAGTCTGGGCGACAGAGTGAGACTCCAACTCAAAAAAAAAGAAAAAAACATTATGTTTGTGAGACTCAGCCACAGTTAAATCTATAAGTTCAGCGGTCCCCAACTTTTTGTCATAGAAGACAGTTTTCATAGAAGACAGTTTTTCCACAGAAAGGTGGGAGGGAGCAGGATCATCAGGCATTAGAGTCTTATGAGTGGGCAACCTGGATCCTTCACATGTGCAGTTCACAATAGGGTTGTGCTCCTATGAGATTCTGATGTTGATCTGACAGGAGGCAGAGCTCTGCTCACCTGCCGTTCACCTCCTGCTGTGGGGTCCCTCACCTCCTGCTGTGTGGCCCAGTTCCTAACAGACCATACCAGCCCATGGCCCAGGGGTTGACGACCCCTGCGTAAGTTCATCTATGGTTGTGTGTGATTGTAGACTGTACATTCTCGTTGCTGCATACAATTTCGTCATGTAAATATTCCACCATTTTTTATGCTCTTCCTGAATATTTGGGTACTTTCCAGTTTGGGTTAGTTATGAATAGTGCTGCTTTGAACATTCTTGTACATGAATTTTGGTACACATGTGTGCACTTACGTTGGCATATTCCTAAAAGGGAGGCAGTTTTGAATAATTCATTTTAGAGTGTTGAACATAGTGATTTAAATGCTGTCTTGAAGCACACGTCAGTCCCAGAGGGGGTTATCATCTATGAGACTGATGGCTGAAGCAGTGAGGGGGGGTTCACTGCTACCAAGCTATGGCTACGTGTTTTTATATCTTCAGTGTTGAAGGGGTGATTCTGGCAAGGAAGAATGGGGTACGCCACAGCTATCTCACATGTTCTCATAGCAGCTGGATCATTCTATTTGCCTGGACCTCTGTTATTTGTGATGTTCTTCTCATGGCTGTGGCTCTCTCTGGTTTTGAATTGAGACTGTGGCTGGCATGCATCTTGATAACCCCATAGTTTTTACTTGCCGGACCATCGGAGGGCATTGCTCTCTGATTAAATTTTGGCCATTTGTGGCACAGATAAGTAGGTGTTCTTGCTAACACCCAGCAGGGAGGCTAAGACACCAGAATAAAGGGTTCAGTCTGTGGGCTGTTAGGGAGGAGAGAAAGGGAGAATAGAGTCAGGAAGCAAGGCGCTTATCCCCAGTGTTTCTTCAGGGTGGGCACGGAGCCCTGAAGCCATGACTTGAGGCTGTCAGTGTCGCTCAGTTTGTCTGCATCATTTGCAGGTCAGGGGTGAGCCACAGCTCCTCAGCTGCAGATGTAAGCCCTCTATAAAAACGGCCTTTGACAGAGTACTTAGAGCTGTGACCTTCCTCCTGATTTAGCTCATTTGCCTGGGTAAATGAGTAGAGTGCTCTCTGCATGGCAGATTTAAATTTCACCACTAATTGCTGGGAGCATCTTTAGGGGAAAACGCTTGCCATTAGATCAGAGGCCTTTGGGAGATCAACCTCGCAACAAATCCATCCAGGACGGGGTGGGGATGGGAGTACAGAATGCCACTGCCCAGAAAGTGGCTATGGAACATACCTTAAGAAAGTCACATGAGAACTTCTGTCATGTGCCCTGGGGACCATATGCATGAGCAGTGTGTGTTGTATATGTTTTTGGTGGCCTTTTTTTTCTTGCCAGTGTACATTTCATACAGAATGAGTCCAGAGCCAAATTACCTGAATTCAGACCTCAGTTCTGCTGCTTATGAGCAAATGTTTAACTTCTCCATGCCTTCGTTTCCTTGACTATAAAATGGGGATAATGATAGCACTTGGAGTCACTGAGATGATGCAGTATGCTAAAGACCTTATAACAGGATCTGGCAGGCTGTAAGCAATCAGCTGCCGATGCTGCTATTCCTGACATATTATCTAAGGTGCATCTTCCACTATAACTGGACCTCTGTGCTGGCTGTAGCCCTCATGTGCCAAGTCCCCCTCTGCAGAGGCTCCCAATCTCCAAGGTCCAGCACAGGCTTCTTCCAGGGAGAGAAGCCCACATGACTCGCTCGCTCTTCTGAGATCCATAGCAGGGTGGGTCAGAGGATGAACTTTGGAATGGGTGGAATTGGTTTAAAATCCCAGCAGAGGGGTGTGGGGGCATGAAGAGAAGTTGGTTAATGGGTACAAAAATTCAGTTACAAGAAATAAGTTCTGTTTGATAGCACAGTAGTATGACCGTTGTTAACAGTAAATTGTTAAATGTTTTTAAATAGCTAGAAAAGAAGATTTAAAATGTTGCCAACACAAAGAAATGATAAATGTTTGCACTGTTGTGTATCCTAATTACCGATTTGATCACTGCACATTGTATGTCTGTACCAGAATATCACATGTACCTTGTAAATATATATTATTATTATATATCACTTTTTTAGCATTCATTTTTAGAGCAAAATATAACTCAACAAGACTATGAATACTCAGGAAGTTTTGAATGAATATCATTTATTGTATTAATTGTACCATTCAGTTTAAATTTATGTTTATGATCCTCCAAATATGATGTCAAAATATGATTTGAAAGAAACAGCTATTATTTATCTTATGAAAAAATAAGCCCAGAAATAAAAAGTTCCATTATAATAATCTATAATTGTGTTTACATTACATAAATGATTTGCTGTTTCTCCAAATAGCATGTAAGAATTCAGTAATTATCCAACGTGCAAAGCATTTCCATGTGTTTAATAAGAAAACTATCCAAAGCAAACAAAAATTACAGCTCTGTCACTTATCTTGGCTGAACTGCTTCACATCTCTGATCCTCTGTTCTTCCTCTGCAAAACGCAGCTAATGGTAATGCCCACCTTATTAGGACTGTGAAGATTGAATGAGATCATGCACATGAGAGATGTGCCCTGACCCATAGTAAACACTCAGAACACGAGAGCCATTGTTTTATTGTTGTGAAATTTTCAGTTTTATTTTACCTTCTTGTCCTCTGATTATTTCACAGGTAGGTTTTGAATCCTCATTTAGGAGTTCACTCCTGCAGTCAGGGATCTTGGGTGCGTGTTCTTTTCAGTCTTCTTTCTGCTTTGTAAGTCTGTAATGAACTTGGGGGGGGTCTTTCTCACAGAGCTTGCCTCCATTTCACCTCACTCTTTAAGGAGTCCTTTGTGTGTTTGTTTCTCTGTCTGGTTCCAGAGAGCCAGAGATGGAGTGCCTCGAGCAGGATTAGTTTTTCACTTATTCTGCAAAGATTTATTGACCACCTTATATGAGGGATGACCCAAAGAGACATGGAATCATTTCTTGGAGGGCAGGCCCCTTGTAAATAAGTCCCCTGCTAGGTAAGTATTCTAGGAACCCATCGGCATCAGTGTACCAGCTAACGTTGTTGTGAGGGGCTGCATTTGGCTTCTGTGGATTTTTTTTTTTTTGAGATTCTTTCAGCACGTTTGCCCATTTCACAGTGGATAATTCATGAGTGCACCTGCCCACATCTCAGTGTGCAGCAGTTTTTACCCCCAACGGCCTGATACCCACGCCCCACCCTCCCTATTCACCTGATCTTACCCCCAGCGGCTTTTTTGTTTATTTCCCTTGAAAAAAGTCCTCAAAGGGAAACATTTTGCCCATGTGGAAGAAGTGTGACAAAATAAAGGCAGAAGCACTAAAAGGCACCAAAATGGACGCGTTCAAAAACTGTTTTGAGCGGTGGAAAAAGCATCTCAATTGGTGTAGCGCATCAAACAGAGAATACTTTGAAGGTGACTGAAGTTTAAACATGTAAAAATAAATACACAGTTTTTTGTAAATGAATAAATAAGGGGTTTTTTTTTTTAATCCCCCTCATGCTGTGTGCTATGTACTGTTTAAGACGCTGGAGATCCAATATTAGACAAAAATCCTTTCTCCTGTGCAACATACATTACATTTTAGTGGGGCAGACAGATAAGTAAAATCAAAAGAATCTGACTGAGCACGGTGGTTCACACCTATAATCCCAGCACTTTGAGAGACTGAAGTGGGAAGATTGCTTGACAATAGGAATTCAAGACCAGCTTGGGCACTATAGTGAGACCTCATCTCTACAAAAAATTAAAAAATTAGTTAGACATGGTGGTGTGTGCCTGTAGTCTCAGCTACTTGGGAGACTGAGGCAGAGGGATTGTTTAAGCCCAGGAATTCGAGGCTATGGTGAGCCATGATCATACCACCATTCTCCAACCTAGGTGGCAAAGTGAGACCCTGACTTAAAAAAAAAGAATAAAAGAATCTTAGTGATTAGTGCTCTGGCAGAAAGAACTGAAGCAGGCAAATAGGATGTGGAATGTCTGGGATGAACGTTAGCATTTACATATGGAAGGTTAGGGGAGAATGGCTTTTGAGAAGGGCCTGAAGGAGATGAGGAAGGGAGCCATGCCATTTCCTGGGGAAGAACCTTTCAGCCAAAGAGAAGAGCAAGTGCACATGTCCAGAGGCTGGAACATTCCTGACATAGAGATTGGCCATTGGGGGGTTTTGAGTGGAGGCGCAGGACGTGGCCATTCTTTAATAAAATAACCCAGGCCACCATGTGGAGAATAGATCTGGCCCTTGAGGACATGAGTGCTCCTGCTCTGGCTGTTTTTCTGCAAATTTTCTTCATTCCACTCCTCTTTCTCTGGATGCATACCCAGACTCCCGTATTGCCAACATGGGTTCGCCCAGACCCTTAGTTCAGACCTGAAAGGATGCAGTGATGCAGTTGGTGTTGGAGGTGGCCTGGGTTGGAACCAAAACTGGAAAAACAAGGGCAGAGAGCAGACTGGTCAGTTCCCAGTCCTGGCCTGTCTTTCCAGCCTCGTCTTTCTTCCACTGGACTCCTTTTCACTTTTCAAGCAGTGTCATGCCTCCATGTCGTTGTACCCCGCACCGTTGCTACTCCTCTTTCTTTCTGAAGCCTTCATACCCCACACGCGCCTCTGTCAGAGCTCATTTCCTCTTATGTTAGGCATATTTGTTGCCACTTGTAAGAAGACATGAGAGAGCTCACTCTCTTCTCTCTTCACCATGTGGGGACACAGCAAGATGGTGGCTCTCAGCAGACCAGGACGAGAGCTCCCCCAGAAACCGAATAGACTGGCCTCTTGATCTTAGACTTCCCCAGGCTTCAGAACTGTGAGAAAATAGATAGCTGTTGTTTAAGACAGATGGCAAGGTGATCGATTCAGGCATCAGAACACCCAGGATCCTTAAGGCAGGGGCCAATCCTTTCTTCATGTGTGCGTCTCCAGGGGACCTGGCTTTCCAGAGTCCTCAGTCAGATGTCTCTGTGTCCGCATGACCAGAACAGAGTAATTGGGTCAGCAGGAATGGGAATTGAGGCAACTGAAAGTCAGAAGGACTGAAACAAGTGGGTGAAGACGTGGACAAATACCACTTGAGAACCCTGGTCTGAAAAGATAAGCTCGCTCTTTTGTGTAGTGCCTGGCTCTCAGGTGGTTTACTGGTTTGAAATGTAAGATGACTTGGGTATCAGACAATTGAATCCCACTTTCTCAAACAAAGATGGTGCAAGGCCTTGTGATTTCACTTGCTTGCGTTCTTTCACTCTTGGCTGGAATCCTTTGGCTATTTAAATTCGGTGGCCTCCCAACAGTTTTTTAAAAACAAACAAACTCACACAATTTATCTTTTCATGTAAGCTGCAATTTGATTGAAACAAGACCTTTCTAGTATGTAGTCCAGAGCTCCTGATAAACTGGAACTACAATCAGTGTTTCTGTTTTGTGATCTGTTTATTGTGTTCTCAAAGCCACAACAGAAAACTCTTTCTTCTGTTAAGGTTGTCAGGAGCCAGTGTTTGGGCTGGAGCAGCAAGAGAGTGTTTTTTGTAGAAGCTTAATCTGTAATGAGGTATTTCACTTCCTGGAGCTGGGCACATATTCCTCTGGAGTTCATAAAGGGAATGAAGGACCCCGAATCGGGGTACATTTACAGTTTATAGTCTTGAGCTTGGTTCTAGCAGGATCTGACTTGAAAAAGTAGGTTGTATATTTGTTGGTTTTGGTTTTTTAAGATATCGCTAAGATTAAATGAGGAAACATAAGGAAAAATTCCCTGTCCTGAACTGAGCTGCATGCACCAATTCCTGATTCTAAGCTCCCCCATCCTATAGTGACAGGCGCTGGCGGGGAAGAGGGTGGGACAGTGCAGCAAGTGATGATGAGGTAGCGTCGGCCGGAAACCATGAAAATGAGCGAGAAGTATGAGCGTGGATGACAGGAATGTGATGGCAGCTGTTTAATAACCATGAGGATGACTGACGTTTGGAGGCATGGTCCTAAGCTCTTGATAAGCATTATTTTATTTTATCTTCCTCATGAGGCAAAGAACCTCAGAGGAGTTGTCTCTTGTGCACACACAGCCTGCCTTTCGGTCGACTTCTTGGCAGCAATTATAGAAGGCTGACAGTGTCTTCCTAATCTGAACATCACTAATATTTCCTGTGCTTTGGGTAAGAACGCTTTATCTTCAGATTGATTTTGTTTTGTTTTGTTTTAGAGATAGGGTCTTGCTTTGTCACCCAGGCTGGAGTGCAATGGCACAATCATAGCTCACTATAACCTCAAACCTCTGAACTTGAAGCAATTCTCCTGCCTAGGCCTCCCAAGTAGTTAGGGCTACAGGTACATGCCACCACATCTGGCTAATTAAAAAAAATTTTTTTGCAGAGATGAAATCTTGCTATGTTACCAAGGCTGATCTCAAATTCCTCAAGCAATCCTCCCACTTTGGCCTTCAAAGTGCTGGGATTACAGATGTGAGCCATCATGCTCAGCCCAGATGGATCTTTGAAGAAAAGGATTTATTCAGTATTTAAATAATATAACTGGCTGGACTTGGTGGCTCAGCCTATAATCCCAGCACCTTGGGAGGCCAAGGCAAGTGAATTTCCTGAGCCCGCAGGTTCGAGACCAACCTGGCAACTTGTTCGAGACCTCATCTCTACAATAAATAAATTTTTAAAAAATTAGCCAGGCGTGGTAGCATGCACCTGTAGTTCCGACTACTTGGAAGGCTGAGGCGGAAGGATCGCTGGAGACTAGCAGGTCAATGCTGCCTAAGGTGGCTATGAGCATGCCACTGCACTCCAGCCTGGGTGACAGAGTGAGACTCCAACTCAAAAAATAAATAAACAAACAAATAAACAAAATAACCAAGATAACGGGAACCCCTTAAGCCACTTAAGAAAAAAATATTTTTTTAAAAAATGGGAATTGCTGTTATACTTTTATTATGAATTATTATCATACTTTTCCTCTTGAAAGATATAAAAATAAAAAACAAAAATGATCTGTAATACCTATACTGATAGGTATAGCTATCATTTAATAAGAGAGATATAGGTTAGACAACCCTAATCCAAAATGTCCCAAAATCTAAAACATTGAGCACCAACATGTTGCTACAAGTGGAAAATGCCACACCTGACCTCATGACAGGTCAGTCAAACCTTGTTTTATACACAAGACTATTGGAAATTTTGTGTGGGCTCTCCATTTCTCCATCATTCAGGAAAGACGTTGGTGTTGAGGCTGACATAACTGTCGAGGACAGTAACTGCCATGACTTCTGATGCTTTGACGAAACCTCAGATGCGTGGCCTTCTGGCCAAATGTCTGTGATTGTATATTGTTTGAGCATTCATTGTCTCCCTGGGGGTTGCAGCTTTCTATAAGTTTGCTGTGGCTGAACCAAGAGAGAAGGCATATGTAGCTTTCTACGGAAATTATGATTCCATGAAAGATTTTGAGGAGATGAGGAAGGCTGATATCTCAGAGTGCAGAGTGATTTGGGAATATAAAGAATTTCTTTGGATTGAATTACATGGAAGTTTGTCACTGAGTATGTTCCTTAACTATGAAACATGCTCTGTAGGCTAAGTAGTAGTCTCTCTTAATAAATAAATAATTAACAAATAAAATAAAATATTGCATGAAATAATAATAATTGTTATTATTATCTTCTCTTTTTTAATAAATGGAGATGTAGTCTTGCCATGTGGGGCAGGCTGGTCTTGATATCCTAGACTCAATCCTCCTACCTTGGCCTCCCAAAGTTCTAGAATTATAGACATGAGTCACTGTGCCCAGCCTAAAATATTGTATGGAATTCAGGCTATGTGTATACAGTATATGTTAAATGAATTTTGTGTTTAGGCTTGGGTCTCATCCCTAAGGTATCTCATATATGTGCAAATATTCCAAATCTGAGAAACTTCTGATCCTAAGTTTTTCAGTTAAGGAATACTCAACCCTATTTAAACCTCAGTTTACTCATCTATTAACTGGGGATGATGATAACAACAATATTTTATATATGCATATATCCTCTTAAGTTTAACCAGCAGTTTCTAGTGAGAAACACTTGTTCACAGTTCTTATCTTATTAATTACATATACTTTTTAGTTGTTCTTAAAACAACATCTAGCACTGCTGTTCAGATTGTACCAGCGTTCATCTTTTTTTAAAAGTGTGATTTAAACTGTTAAATATGTGGCTGAAATGATCTCTTTGTCCAGGTAGACTTTCTCAGTGACTTCACATTTGTGAAGTTGGACATGGTAACCATTTTGGTGTGGCGACAAGGCGACTGATGCTGGCATGAGAACACACCTGACTGTTAATTTGGGATCTGTCATTCTCTCGTTCTTGCAGTGAAGATGCTTATGAGCCTCTTCAGTAGGCTAGAGGACAGTGACCAGGACGTGCTGCCTGCTGCTAGGAGTTAGGAAATGAAAGTGAGGAGGCAGGAGGTTTCATGTGTTCAGAAGACTATGAGGACCCAAGGTGGGAGCTGGAGTCATTTCGCCTCTCTTATCCTTCTTTTTTTTTATTTTTTTTTATTTTTTTATTTTTTTTATTTTTGAGTTGGAGTCTCACTCTGTCTCCCAGACTGGAGTGCAGTAGCCGCTCCCGGCCACCGCAGCCTCGACCTGCTGGGCTCCGGCGATCCTTCCGCCTCAGCCTTCCGAGTAGCCGGAATTACAGGCATGCG
The DNA here is from genome assembly GCA_027257055.1 of Cephalopachus bancanus. NCBI lineage: Eukaryota > Metazoa > Chordata > Mammalia > Primates > Tarsiidae > Cephalopachus > Cephalopachus bancanus. The sequence continues at coordinate 127,606 of JAPVLO010000932.1, forward strand.
CTGTCACGCCCAGCTGATTTTTTGATTCATTGTAGAGATGAGGTCTCGCTGCCCAGGCGGGTCTCGAACCCGCGGGCTCAGGCAATCCACTCACCTCAGCCTCCCAAAGGCACGGGATTACAGGCTGAGCCACCGAGCCCGGCTCCTTCATTTTTTAAATGCAGAATAGAGATCCGGTTTGCCTTGCCTGTGCTCCATGTTGGTGATGCTGAAGATCAAAAGAGACATGCATGAAAATGTTTTGTAAATTATAAAACTTTGTAACTATTCTTGCCTTGAGGTGTGTTCCCCTAAACTAAAAATAGAGCTTCCTGCTGTTCTTGAATTTGGTATGTACTAAGGGCTGTATCTCACCTGATCTTTACAATAGTCCTATGAGGTAGACAGTCTAAGAATGCTATGAAGACTGAAGGCGATTAGCAGGCATGCTCTCCCAGGTAGGGAGCTGAATTATACAAAGTTTGGTCTTATTTCTTACATATCTTGCCTATTAAGAGGTCGTCAGTTTACTATGACCTCCACTCCAGTGGCTCCCAGACTTACTGATTTGGTGGACTAGTCCAGTTACCCTTAGCATTTTAGGGGTGACAGAGGGTCAACAGTTTTTTGTTCTGCCAAGCAGGGATGCTACATTTTGGAAAACAAAACTATCTTTTATGTCTGTTATTTCGTAAAAGTGAATACATTATCAACTCCAAAGTGGCAGGAAAGATCATTTCAGAATACAGGCTAGCCTGTATTAGTTTTTCAAATCATGAGTTTGGCACAAAATGCAGGACAGGAAGCAGTGACCAAGTAAGCCTCCCTCTTAGACTTCTACCCCAGCCTCCTTAGCTAGCAAACTCCTTTGGCCTGTAATATATGTTGCAGCTGTCTTCATTTATTTGACTTTATCCGTGATCTTTCTCTCATGTGGAATGTATTCATTTGTTTGTTGGTTTTTGTTTTTTGGTAGACAGGGCCGCCCTATGTTGCCCAGGCTAGTCTTGAACTCCTAGACTCAACTGATCCTCCCTGCTTAGCCTCCCAGAGTGCTGGGATTATAGATGTGGCCTGACCTGTATGGGTTTTTTAGTTGAATTTTCTATTGCTTTTGGCTTTTGGGCTTTTGATATATTTAGGAAGGACTACCTTGCTCCCAGATTATTTTTTGAAGTTTCCCATAGTTTTTTCTAGTGCAATAACATAATTTTTAAGGTTATTCAGTTATGATATTGTTTATTGCATGATGTGTTTTCAGTCCTCTGATTTAAAAGCCACTTCTAACATATACCAAATTCCTATGTGTATTGGAGTATATTTGTGTACACTCTCATCTCATTGGTCTGGCTAGCTAGCTTACCCATGCATCGACGTACCAAAACTTTGCAGTTTTAATTTTTGTCGGTTTGTAGGTAGCCATTTCGAATTTTTTTTGGCTTTTCTAGCTTGTTTATTTTTCACTATGTACTTTAGAATCTGTTCAGTTTTTAAAATAAACCTTTTGAGTTGCTATTGGGATTATATTAAATCAAACATTAAATGTTGATATTTTTCTAAAATGTTTGTTTGCTTGTTTGTTTGTGTAGACTCGGGGTCTTGCTGTTGCCAGCCCTGTAGTGCAGTGGCACCGCAGCCTCAATCTCCTGGTCTCAAGTGATCCTCTTGCCTCAGCCTCCCAAGTGCCAGGACTACAAGCACATGTCATTGTGCCAAGTTATTTTATTTTTTGTAGAGATGGAGGTGTCTCACTTTGCTGGTCTGGAACTCCTGGGATTATAGGTGTGAGCCACCATGTTCAGCTATGATATCTTTATGGTGTTGTATCTTCTTTTGTGTCCCTTAGTTTCATTTTTATGTTTCCTCATAGCTCTGGAACTTTTTTGAAAATGCACAATTAAAAGAGACTACTAGATGGGTGTTTACAAAGAACCTTTGATTTCTGCATGTTAACTTTGTACCCAGACACTATGCTGAATTTATTAATTGCTATAAGTTTTCCAAATTAGCCACTCAATTTTATTGAGATAATCAACATACAGTGAAAAATCCCTATTTTTAAGTGTCTACTCAGTGAATTCTGACAAATGTATGTTGTTGAATAATCACCACAGTTAAGATACAGAGCTTTTGCTGGGTGCGGTGGCTCACGCCTGTCATTCCAGCACTTTGAGAGGTAGAGGCAAGAGGATTGCCTGAGCCCATGGGTTCGAGACCAGCCTAGATAACATGGCGAGACCTTATCTCTACAATAAATCAAAAAATTAGCCGGGCATGGTGGCGCATGCCTATAGTTCCAGCTACTTGGAAGACTGAGGTGGAAGGATCGCCTAAGCCCAGCAGGTTGAGACTGCAGTAGCCATGAGTGTGCCACTGTACTGCAGCCTGGGCAACAGAGTGAAACTCCAACTCAAAAAAAAAAAGAAAGAAAGAAAAAGAGGCTGGGCTCAGTGACTCAGCCTGTAATCCCAGCACTTTGGGAGGCCGAGGCGAGTGGAATGCCTAAGCCCGTGGGTCCAAGACCAGCCTGGGCAACTTGGCAAAACCTCGTCTACAATTAAAAATATGTAGAGAGAGAGCTTCTTGAAGTTTTAGGTAGGTAAATGGTAAATAACTTATACCATCTGTAATTAATGACAGTTTCATCTCCTTTTTCCTATATTTATTTCTGTGATTTCCCCCCCCCACCCTCTGGACTAATTATATTGGCTAATACTACCTCCAGGACAATATTAAATAATGCTGGTGATATTGCATATTCTTATCTTGTTCCTTAATGGCTTTTGGAGTAAGATAAATGTATGTTTTCAGTTTGAGGACTTACTTATCCATCTTTCTTACTAAAATATTTTTGTTTTTTGCCAAGAATGGAGTTAAATTATATCAAATGCCTTTGAGTGTTTATGAAGATACAGTCATAATTTTACTCTTTAGGTCTGTTTAGGAGTGCATTAAATTAATAATTTCCTACTATTGAATCCCACCCCAGCAGTCCTGGAATAAATCATACTTGTGTCATAGAATATTATTGTTACATGTGCTGCATTTAATATTAATAAGTACTATTTGCTAATAGTATTTACATCAGTATTTATAAATGGGGTTACTCTGTAGAGTGTTTTTCTTTTCCTCCTGAATGCTCAAAATATTTATTGTTTGCCAGGTGTGATGGCTCACACCTGTAATCCCAGCACTTTGGGAGGCCAAGGCAGGAGTATTGATTGAAGCCAGGAGTTTGAGACCAATCTAGGCAACAAAGCAAGACCCCCCCTCATAAAACAGTAAAATAAAATAAGTTAGTCAGGCACAATGGCATGTGCCTTTAGTTCCAGTCTCTCAGGAGGCTGAGGAGGGAGGATTCCCTAAGGAGGGAGATTGAGCATGCACTGAGCTATGATCACACCACTGCACTTTAACCAGGACAACAGAGTGTGATCCTGTCTCTAAATATATATATGTAAGTCTTCATGTTCAAATGGCAGCTTTGATGGATATAAAATGTTTGGTATAGGCTTTCATTCCTTGAGGACGTGATAGGCTTAGCTCTGCTGTCTTCTAGGGTAGACTGTGCATTGGGGACATCGGAGGCAAACCTATATTTTGCATGAATGCCCCGGTCTTCAAGTTCAGTAAGTGTACTAGGATAGATCTTGTTAATTAAATTTAGTCCATTTTTCCCAGAACATAGTGAGCCCTTTTAATCTATAGATTCAATCTTCTTTATAAGATTTTCTTAAGTGGTTTTTTTCTTTAGGTGTGTTAGTGATGTTTATGTTGGTTCTTCCTCATCTTCCAGTTTCCATATTGGAGCTGAAAACTGCCTATCTTCCAATCTCTGATTTTTTTCTCTACTCCTTTTAGACTATTTTCATTTTCTTTTGTTCACTCTCCTAATGTCTGTTCCACATGGCCCTTACTGGGTTTTTGGCAGTGTCCCAGACATTTTTGTCTTCCACACCTCTGAGCCCTGTCCCCAAAATATTGTCCCCACTTCTGTTGTCTCATATCTTTTCTTAGTGTTTGTGTCTCTGCTTTACATCCTTTGTTTTATAGAGTGATTGCATCATTTGCTTTTTTAATTCACGAAAATTGTTTTTTATGCATGGCAACACTTTTTGATGAATGTTTGTTCTAGTTTATGTCTGGTTTATCTTTTTTTTTTTGAGTTGGAGTCTCACTCTTACCCAGACTGGAGTGCAGCTGCCACTCCCGGCCACCGCAGCCTCGACCCACTGGGCTCCGGCGATCCTTCCACTTCAGCCTTCCAAGTAGCCGGAACTACAGGCCCACGCTACCACACCCCGCTAATTTTTTTATTTATTGTAGAGATGAGGTCTCACCAAGTTGCCTAGGTGGGTCTCGAACCTGCGGGCTCATGCAATCCACTCACTTCAGCCTCTCAAAGTGCTGGGATTACAGGCTGAGCCACCGAGCCCGGCTGTGGCTTATCTTTTTTTATAACTTCTTTTTGTTTGCTGGTAGTCTTCCTGGAGATTTTGTGCTGGTTCCTTTTTTTAAAAAAAATATGGTAAAATATATATATCATCGTAATGATTTTTAAGTGCACAGCTTAGTATGTGCTGGGTCCTTTATAATTCCTTCCTAGTCCAGTAACTCTGTAGAAAACTATTATGGGAGATGGCCTGGCTTAGTGGGAGTGTTGCTGAGAATTTTGTATGTGAATGGTGCCACTGGCCTATCTTGTCCCCAGACATCTGGAATTGGCCACTAGAGAGTCGCTTCAGGCAATTGCTCTCCTTGCCCGACCTCATTGACAGACTGCTTCCTGCAGATCTCACTTGTGCATGTGATGTTCTGCATCTGACTGGTCTGAGGGAGGCTCAGTCGCCTGTCCCTAAGCCACTTCCCACTGTTTGAAACAATAGTTTTACACTCTGACAGTGAGGCATTTACTTTTGTGAAATGGCATTGCACGTTCTGTCCAACATCTGTAACAACAGGCGTTCTCTTTCATTGCTTTCCCACACCCTTATTTGACCTCTGCAGCATTCAGCCCTTCTTTCTCATATATTGGGGTTTGGGGTCACAGATGTCTCCAGTTTTGTCAGAGATGTGACATTTCCGTTTCCCATTCTCCTGGTTGCTTTTATGTGATCCTCTAGAAGAGGGGGTAAAATCTTTATTCTGTGATTTTTTAAACTAAGCACACGTCTTTAAATACATTTCGCATTCTGGAAAATTTCTTGATTTTGATCCTTATATTTTGCCTGCTGATGACAGCTTTCCCAGTACCATTGGCTTTTGTGCCATTTAAAGGTAACCTGATCTGGTTGAGGGAGTGGCTTGAGGGTTCTGCGGAAGGAACATGTATGTCATGCCCTTTCCTGCCTTCTGTCCATTAGCCTGGCTGCTTCTGCCTTTCATTTGACTTAATGAGTGTCCCAGTCAGGTCTCTGTCCTTAGGTGCTCATCTTCTTGGGTATTCATATGTCCCTCTGCTGAGAAACCTAAGGAAGATATGTCTCCCCATGAGCAGGCGGCGTGGCTGCAGGAACCAGTGCAGACCGATGCAGTCGGTCAGACAGGAAGCTTCTTTGTGAGTCTGCAGGTGACAGACCTCAGATCCCTGAGACGTCCTTAGGTCTTGCAGTGTATAGAACTTCGCAGGTTTTCATTCTTTGGTCTACATAAAGAGAAGAGAGCTCCTCTTTAGAGAACAGCTTAAAGAAAACTAAGATTTCCACTTTTTATTTCATGTCTTTCTGTATTGTATGAGAAGTAATTTAGCAATAGGCACGGATTACTTTTGTAAAAAAATTAAACTATAGAATTGTTAGAAGTAAAAAGTAAAATCACTTTCTCATTTTCCAAAGTTACCTGCTATTAAGACTTTGAGTTGTACCTTCAAGTTTTCTGTGCATGTATTTATGTACATAGTATGTATCACATGCTGCTTATTTTTACACAAGCAGAGCAGCACTAAATGCATGTTCTATGATTGACTTTTTTTCCACCTAGAAATATATTGTGGACACTATCCCATAATGATAGGTTTAGATAAACTTTTTTAAAAATTTGGCTGCATAGTATTTCTTTGTCTATATCATAATTTATTTAATCAGTCTTTGGTTGAAGGACATTGTTTCCAGTCATTTGTTCATACAAATAATGCAGCAGTGGCCGTGAACTAGAGGTGTGTGTGTGTATACATACATATACACGTGTGTGCAAGTACATCTGTAGGATAAATACCTCAGAATGGAATAAATGGATGGAGGGTATGTACATTTTATGTTTTATTTATTTTTTGAGTCGGAGTCTCACTTTGTTGCCCAGGCTGCAGTGCAGTGGCACGCTCATGGCCACCACAGCCTCAACCTGCTGGCTTCAGGTGATCCTTCCTCCTCAGTCTTCTAAGTAGCTGGAACCATAGGCACATGCCACCACGCCCACCTAGTTTTTTTATTTATTGTAGAGATGAGGTCTCACCAAGTTGCCCAGGCTAGTCTTGAACCCATGGGCTTAGGCAGTCCTCTCACCTCAGCCTCCAAAGTGCTGGGATTATAGGCATAAACCACCATGCCCAGCCTCATTTTATATTTTAAAGGATATTGCCAGCCGGGCTTGATGGCTCAGCCTGTAATCCCGCGCTTTGGGAGGCTGAGATGAGTGGATTGCCTGAGGCCACGGGTTCGAGACCCTCCTGGGCAACTTGGTGAGACCTCATCTCTACAATAAATCAAAAAGTTAGCCGGGCGTGGTAGCGCGCGCCTGTAGTTCCAACTACTTGGAAGTCTGAGGCGAAAGGATCGCTGGAGCCCAGCAGGTCGAGGCTACAGTGGCCGGGTGCGGCCACTGCACTCCAGTCTGGGTGACAGAGTAAAACTCCAACTCAAAAAGAAGGATATTGCCAAAATGCTCTCCAGCATACCTTCATCACCAGTGTAGAAGGGAAGCATTAAAAGGACAATAAAAGGACAGTATGTTAGAATTTGAAGCCACCTTCAAATCTTCTAGTCTACCTCTCTACAGCATGGGCGAATCTCATGAACATGTTGAGCAAAAGAATTTAAATTAAAAGAATGGATATTTGTATAAAGCAGAAAGCCAGGAAAAACTTACCTGTGCTATTAGAAATTAGGATAGCGGATATCCTTGAGGAGGGAATAAGAACTGATAGGGGGCACAGGGAAGCTTTTGGAATGCTGAGATGTTCTGAATCTTGATCTGTGGGTGCTATTACATGGGTGAGGTCAGTTGTGAAAATCCATCACCATACACTTCTATGTAAACTTCTAAATGTGTATTATCATGCTCACTTCGGCAGCATATATACTAAAATTGGAATGATACAGAGATTAGCATGGCCCTGTGCAAGGGTGACACACATGTGTAGAACATCTCATATTTTTAATCTTCGTGTTCATTTTAGAACACAGGTTTGGTGGCTCAGCCTGTAATCCCAGCACTTTGGGAGGCCAAGGCAAGTGAATTGCCTGAGCCCATGGGTTCGAGACCTGCCCAGGCAACTTGGCGAGACCTCGTCTCCACAATAAAAACCAAAAAATTAGCTGGGTGTGGTGGCGTGCGCCTGTAGTTCCAGCTACTTAGAAGGCTGAGGCGGAAGTTCATCTCTGGAGCCCAGGAGTTCAATGCAGGGGTGGCAGTGAGCGTGCCACTACACTCCAGCCTGGGCAATGGAGTGAGACTCCAACTCAAAAAAAAAAAATGAACACCTGGGAAACTGCCCAGGCCATCAAAGTATGCACATATGAAAAGCCACCAAGTATCTGAAAGATGTCACTTTATACAGTAGTATGTGCTGTTCTGACACTGCAACATTGGAGTTGGCAGGTGTGCTCAGGCCAAACAGTGGGGCTGGACACAGGGTCTCTGGCCCAAAAAGGGTGCTGAATTTTTGCCACATCTGCTTAAAAATGCAGAAAGTAAGCCAGGCTCGTTGGCTCAGCCTGTAATCCCACGCTTTGGGAGGCTGAGGTGAGTGGATTGCCTGAGCCTGCGGGTCCGAGACCCACCCGGGCACTTGGCGAGACCTCATCTCTGCAATAAATCAAAAAATTAGCCAGGCATGGTAGCACACGCCTGTAGTTCCAGCTAGTTGGAGGGCTGAGGCAGAAGGATCGCTGGAGCCCAACAGGTCGAGGCCCGGCCACTGCACTCCAGTTTGAGCAACAAAGTGAGATTCCAACTCAAAAAAAAAAAATGCTGAACTTAAGGGCTTAGATGTAGAGTCGCAGTCATTGAGCACATCCAGGTGAACAAAGCCCCCAAGAAATGCCACCGACCTACAGGGCTCATGGTCAGATCAACCCATACATGAGCTTCCCTGCCACATCTAGATGATCCTCACTGAAAAGGAACACTTGTTCCTAAACCAGAGGAGGAGGTTGCATGGAAGAAAAGGGCATCCCAGAAGAAACTGACAAAACCAAAACTTAGGGCATGGGAACAAATTCAGTGTGAAATAAATGCAGATAAAAGACACAGATAGATATTACCAATAAAAGTTGGTTTCTTGGCTGGGCGCAGTGACTCATGCCTGTAATCCCAGCGCTTTGGGAGACAGAGGCAAGATGATTGCCTGAGCACAGGGGTTCGAGACCAGCCTGGGCAATTTGATGAGACCTCTACAATAAATCAAAAAATTAGCCAGACGTGGTGGCACACACCTGTATTTCCAGCTACTTGGAAGGCTGAGGTGGGAGGATCACCTGAACCCAGCAGGTCAAGGCTGCTGTGGCCGTGAGCTTGGCACTGCACACCAGCCTGGGCAACAGAGTGAGACTTCAATGAGACTTCAACTCCAAAAAAAAAAAAAAAAAAAAAGGCATCTAGTCCCAAGAGTTGAAGGTTTCCTCCCTCTTTTGCCATATGTAGTTGAGGTTTTTCTGAGAGCTTTGTGCTAGAAGCCAGAGCCCTGGCCTGCCTTGCCAAGATTGGGCTAGTGATGCTGTTGGCACTTGGAAAGACTGTGAATGTGTGACAATGTCTCTTACCTTGAGGCCCTTGAAGGACAATTGAGTGTCTGAGCGCCAACTGATGTGTCAAATGGAGTTTCTGTTTTTATAGCTTATGCTGTTGTGTTTGGAGAAGAAATTCTCACACAAGTCCTCACACCCAGGTGAGAAACAAGCGCTGGAAGATTTTGGATGAGAAAAAGTTCTCCAGTTCTATTATTCCAGCCTACCTCTCGCTCATTCATGATTTCTCCTACCTGATCCTTCTCACTGCTTCTTCCTAATGGTTTTCAGGTCAGCCCCTTCCAGATAATTGTACCTTTTTTTAGTAAAATTATTTGCTCAGAATAAAAGAAAACAGATTTCTGTTTCATTCTTCCTGGGCGGCCTGCTCTGGGAGGGCAGTGGAGCAGTAAATTCCAAGGGATTATTTGCATGGTGTGCGACTTTGAGGTGGGAGATTCTCAGCATCCAGGATTCCTTTACTTTTCCCTCTGGAAACCTTCAGTGAGTCAAAGCATAGTTTGATGTTTGAGCATTTCCTGTGGTCAAATATTGTTGCCCTGGGTTTGCACTCACCACGTGCTCCGAGTACTTGCCATCCTGCACACACCCGCTGTTGACTTGGCTTGGGCTGGCTGCACAGCTGTGGGGATGCCCACACACGGACACTCTCCATAGGAAGTTCTCAGGTTAGACCTCACTCCAGGCCCAGTAAGTCCCCTCTTCACTTCCGTCCCTTTTGTTCTCCTCCTCTTTGTGCCTTCACGCCTCCACTCTGGCCTCAGCAAACCTCATCTGTTGTCAGAGACCCAGCTCGAAGCCTGCTTTTTCACAGACTTAGCCTTGCTTGATTGGCTTTGCCTTCCCTCCTGGGCTTGTGTGCTGTTTCTGGGTCCTCTGTTTAGCAGTCACCATGTCCTACCTTTTGTCTGATCTTTCCTTATGTTTGTTTGTTTGAGTCAGAGTCTCCCTCTGTCACCCAGGCTGCAGTGCAGTGGCACACTCACGGCCACCAACTGCAGCCTCAACCTGCTGAACTCAGGCAATCCTTCCACCTCAGCCTTCCAAGTAGCTGGAAGTACAGGCACGCGCCACCATGCCTGGCTAATTTTTGGATTTATTGTAGAGGTGAGGTCTCACCAAGTTGTCCAGGCTGTTCTTGAGCCCCTGGGCTCAGGCAGTCCTCTCACCTTGGCCTCCCAAAATGCTGGGATTACAGGTGTGAGCCACTGCGCCCAACCTCTTTCATTATCTTTAAACATGATTTTTAACTTTCTCCTTTACCTTGTCTCCTGAAGTAAGTTATCACCTCCTGAAGGGACATGACAGTGCTGTTAATTTTTATATCCTCCATAGGGCTTAGTATAGTGTCAGCCACATAGTATGCTTTCACAAATATCACCACATGTCATGCCATATCATCAGAGATAAAACTATTATAAATTAAAATTTCAGTCTAATTTATTTTGTGAACCTGAGCAGGTGACATCATTCTTTTAAGTCTTCCTTTATATCATAGGCCAATCCTTTATTGAAAGACTGAAGCCGGGCTCGGTTGCTCAGCCTGTAATCCCAGTGCTTTGGGAGGCTGAGGTGAGTGGATTGCCTAAGCCTGCGGGTTGGAGACCCACCTGGGCAACTTGGCAAGACCTCACCTCTACAATAAATCAAAAAGCCAGGCTCGGTGGCTCAGCCTGTAATCTCGCGCCTTTGGGAGGCTGAAGTGAGTGGATTGCCTGAGCCCGTGGGTTCGAGACCCGCCTGGGCAGGCGAGACCTCATCTCTACAATAAAATCAAAAAAATAGCTAGGCATGGTAGCGCATGCCTGTAATTCCAGCTACTTGGAAGGCTGAGGCGGAAGGATCGCCGGAGCCCAGCAGGTCAAGGCTGCGGTGACCGGGAGCAGCCACTGCACTCCAGTCTGGGCAACAGAGTGAGACTCCAACTCAAAAAAAAGAAAAAGAAAAATTGAAAGCTTGCATAAATGAACAGTAGCCTGTCCAGATACAGAGCATGGATTTAAGGTGATTTATTTCCCCCTCATGTTTATTCATTTGTCATAACGCTATCTTTTGATGTCTTTTCCTATATTTTGTGACAATTACTTTATCAAACATTACATTCTTTTTTTTTTTTTTGAGTTGTGGTCTCACTCTGTTGCCCAGACTGGATTGTAAAGGCACAGTCATGGCTCACTGCAGCTTCAATCTCCTGGACTTAGGTGATTCTTCTGCCTCAGCCCCCTAGTAGCTGGGACTACAGGCATGCCATCACCCTGGCTAATTTTTTTGTATTTTGTGGAGATACGGTCTTGCTGTGTTGCCCTAGCTGGTCTCGAACTTCTGGGCTCTGCCTCCCAGAATGTTGGGACTGCAGGCGTGAGCTACTGTGCCCAGCCAAATATTAAACTCTTAAAATTGAGTCTTTCCTAAGATTTTGTTTTACTGATTTCACTTTTTTGTTTTTATACCAAAATCATGTTTCCTAAATTTTCATTTTATACAGTATTCTAACAGCTGGTAAAATTAATTTTTTTTTTTTTTTTTGAGTCGGAGTCTCACTCTGTCACCCAGGCTGGAGTTCAGTGGCACCTTCATGGCCATTGCAGCCTCGACCTGGGCTTAGGCAATCCTAAGATTTCCGGCCTTCCAAGCAGCTGGAAATCTTCAGGTACATACCACCACGCCTGGCTAATTTTTTTTACTTATTGTAGAGACACGGTCTTGCCAATTCGCCCAGGCTGGTCTTGAACCCCTGGATTCAGGCAGTCCTCTCATCTCCACTTCCCAAGGTGCTAGGATTACAGGCATGAGCCACCAAGCCCAGCAATCTTTTTCAGTACCGCATGTCATTCCCCTAATAACTCTTTTTGCTAGAATATTTTATAGCCTCATGATGTTTAGTTTTTACAATCCTAAAGAAGAATTAAGTACCTGTTATACACCAGTTCCATTAGGTGCAGGAGGTTAAAAGATGAATAGGACAGTTCACATTGCCTTAGGACTCTCAGCCTGGAGAAAACTATCCCTCCACAGCCTCAGTGCCCAGCTTCATTTATACATTTAACAGTCCTATGGTCTACTCTGCCACCTTCCAACTTGCTGCTGCCTATGGGGGGGCAGGGGGCGGAGTTTGGGTGGAGTGTTTTTTTGTTTTGTTTTTTTTGAGTCAGGGTCTCGCTCTACTGCTCAGGCTGAAATGCAGTGACACAATCACAGTGATCATGGTATCATGGTTCATGGCAGCCTCAACCTCCTGAGCTCAGGTGATCCTCCCGCCTCAGCCTATCCTCCCACCTCAGCCTCCCAAGTAGCTGGGACTACAGGTATGTGCCACTATGTCCCGCAACTTTTTTTTTTTGTTTGTTTGTTTGTTTTTTGGTAGAGACAAGGTTTCACTATGTTGCCCAGCTGGTCTTGAATTCCTGGACTCAAACATCCTCCCACCTTGGCCTCCCAAAATGCTGGGATTACAGGCATGAGCCACCATGCTTGGCCCCATGTGGTATTTTCTATTAGATCTCTTAAAGATATTTTTCCTTTTTTTTTTCCCTTTTTGCAAAATATCTGGCACAGTGTGGTGGCTCATGCCTATAATCCCAGCACTTTGGCATGCTGAGGCAGGAGAATCGCTTGAGAGCAGGAGTTTGAGACCAGAATGAGCAACATAACAAGACCCCATCGTTTTTAAATGTGTGTGTGTGATTTTTTAGAAATTATTTTATTTAGTGCATTTTAATCGTTCCATTGAGATATTTATTTGGTTTATGTTTAAAATGCAGTTAAACATCTTTGTAATATGTGGTCTTTCATTCTAAAGTCATGATACAGAGGTATACAGTGCTCGCCCCCTTCTCTTTTGTTCATATGCAGTCATTTCAGTTGTTTGCCTTACCTTCTTGGGTTGATGGGATAGGGTGAATAATAAATTAGTTTGTCACTCTGTAAATATTTCCGGGCCTATCAAGCAGAGGACGTTTTCACTGCCAAGACGCTCCTGAGGACCGCTTTAGGAGAGATGACTGCGTCGAAGAGAAAAAAGTTCATGGCAGTAAGTTTGCCCAACACCCACGAGGCTGCAGGGTCAGGTGGTGCGGAAGTCAGGGAAGGACGAAAGCCCCTGGAGCTTGCTTCACGCTTGTCTGAGGTGGAAGCTTAGCTTGAAAGATAAATTGGATTCTCTAACAGAGAGAGTGGGAGGAATCTTTTTTTTTTTTTTTTTTTTTGAGTTGGAGTCTCACTCTGTCGCCCAGACTGGCGTGCAGTGGCCACTCGCAGCCTCGACCTGCTGGGCTTCGGCGATCCTTCCGACAGAACTGATTGAGGAGGCTGTAGAGATGAAGTCTTGCCAAGTTGCCCAGGCGGGTCTCGAACCCGTGGGCTCAGGCAATCCACTTACCTCAGCCTCCCAAAGGTGCAGGATTACAGGCTGAGCCACCGAGCCCGGCAGGAATCTTCTAAGTTGGGAAAGGCAGGAATCTTCTAAGTGGGGAAAGTCAACGAAATGAGAGGTGTAGAGATAAGAAGATTGTTGATCACATAGCTGTGTGCCTTGACTCTTTTGAATATCAAAACCTCCAGTATTGGGACTTGACCTGAGGTTCTCAGATTCCTTTTCTCAGATCCCTAGAATTCTGAGGAAGTGCTTCTGCATGAGGAAAGGTCAGGCCACCAGGACGCTAGATCCTTCAGCCTTAAGGTTCAGTTTAAGATTTCAACCGGGAATCAGCCGGGCGTGGTAGCGCATGCCTGTAATTCCGGCTACTGGGAAGGCTGAGGTGGAAGGATCGCCGGAGCCCAGCAGGTCGAGGCTGCGGTGGCCGGGAGCGGCCACTGCTCTCCAGTCCGGGCGACAGAGTGAGACTCCAACTCAAAAAAAGACTTCAAGCCGGGCTCGGTGGCTCAGCCTGTAATCCCGCGCCTTTGGGAGGCTGAGGTGAGCGGATTGCCTGAGCCCGCGGGTTCGAGACCCGCCTGGGCAGCGAGACCTCATCTCTACAATAAATCAAAAAAAACCAGCCGGGCATAGTAGCGCATGCCTGTAATTCCGGCTACTCGGAAGGCTGAGGCGGAAGGATCGCCGGAGTCCAGCAGGTCGAGGCTGCGGTGGCCGGAAGTGGTCACTGCACTCCAGTCTGGGCGACAGAGTGAGACTCCAACTCAAAAAAAAAGAAGACTTCAACCAGGAAAAAGGATTTTGTCACTTCTGAGAAAGCTGGTCACCCCCACCGTTACCATTAGTGGAAAGGTGGAGTTTGGAGGTTTTCCTCCTGGAGAGTTTGCTGACCTGTGGCAGCATTCCTCCTTTGGGGGCAGGAGGTGGGCCTCTCCCTGTCCGTCCCACACCAGTCAGCCTCCTCAATCAGTTCTGTCGTTTGTGCTACCTAAGTGTGTTTTGATTGTGGCCCTGCCGCTGTGTGTGGTCTCTCCCTTTCTTCTTGCTTTACTGTCGCAGCCACTTAGTAATTGCTCTTTCTGCTTCTGGCCTCGTGTCCTTTCACTTCCCTACCCACACTGCTGCAAACATCTTTCCAAAATAAATGGGATTACGTCAACTTCACCTGTTTAAAATTCTCCAGTGGCTCTCCGTCACTCCGGGTGAGCGTTCAGTGTGCTTCCTGACCAGCAGGATGTGATCCCCGCCCATTGTCTAGCCTTGCCTCTTGCTGTCTCCTCCATCCACTCTAAACTTCAGTCTATAGATCAAAGCTACCCACAGCTCCTTCGGCTGCCACCGTGTTTCTCACCCATACTGGTTTTCCTTGCTGTTCCATTTTGCGAGTCCCTCCCAGAGTCCTTCCCCGACCTGCCATCTGAGCCAGGCCCCACCCTGTGCTCTGCCATGCCCTGTTCATTCCTCTGTGAATACTTAGTACACTGGACTCAGATTGTCTTCCTTTCTCAATAGATCCTAAGTTCCTTGAGGGAAGGGACCGGGTCTTCATCATTGTTTCCTGCAAACCAAGTACACAGGGCTCTAGTAAATGAGCATGAATGACTGAATGGTGTCAAGACACTCAAAAGACTTCTTCTCTCAAAAGCTCCATTCAGCAGTGCAAACGTAGGATTGTGTACATAGAGAAGGAGAAGGGAAAAGAAGCATGTAATACTAAGGTCCGGAGCAAGGTTGCAGCATCTGGGTGGAAACAAATGTCCTGTGTTTTTAGTGTGAAGGGTGGAAGGTGTGTATTCAGGAAGTGTGTGTGAAACTTTTAGGTAGGATATCTAAATGCATGGGCTTGGAAGAAAAGAGGAGGGAGTCAGCTGGCAGGACTAGTGGGAAACTTGGCACCCCCAGGCTAGGGCTGGCCACAGTGCATCTTTTCTGAGCTTGAGGAGATATGTGTAGGTCACTTTAGAATTTAGGGTTCAGGCTGGGTGCAATGGCTCACATCTGTAATGCCAGCGTTGGGAGACTGAGGCAGGAGGATCACTTGAGGCCAGGAGTTTGAGTTTGAAACTAGCCTTGGCAACATAGCAAGACTCTATTTCTTTAAAAAAATAAAAAAAAATAAAAAAAAAAAAAATATATATATATATATTAGCTGGGCATGGTGGCACACACTTGTAGTTACAGTTAATTAGAGGGCTAAGTGGGAGGATTGCTTGAGCCCAGGAGTTTGAGGCTGCAGTGAGCACCACTGTTCTCCAACCTGGGCAACAGAGCAAGGCCCTGTGTCTTTTAAAAAAAAAAAAAGAAGAAGAAAAATTTAGAGTTCAAAATAGTATGGAGACTGCATTATTCATAATAGCCAAAAAGTGGTAACAACCCAGATGTTCAGCTGATGAATGGATAACACAATGTAGTCTGTTCATACTGTAAAATATTATTCGGCCATAAAAAGGAACAGAGTACTGAGATATGCTACAAGGTGGGTGGACCTTGAAAACTTTATGCTAGGTGAAGTAAACTAGTCACACAATATCACATAGCTATGATCTCTTTTATTGAAAATGTCCAGAATAAGCAAATCAAATCAAGGCAGAAAGTAGATTAGTAGTTGTCAGGAAGGAGAAATTTGGAGTGGTCACTCATGAGAATTTTTTTATTTTTTTAGAAATGAGGTGTCTTTTTTTTTTTTTTTTTTTCTTTTTCCTTTTTGCATCGGAGTTTCCCCGGCTGGTCTCAAACCCCTGGGCTCAAGCAATCCTCTCACCTCAACCTCCCAAAGTACTGGGTTTACAGGTGTGAGCCACTGCGCCTAGCCATATGAGTAGTTTTTTGGGGGGTTGATGATAATGTTCTAAAATGGATTGTGGTCATGGTCACACAAACCCTGACTATGCTTTAAAAACCACTGAAAGCCAGGCTCAGTGGCTCAGCCTGTAATCCCATGCCTTTGGGAGGCTGAGGTGAGTGGATTGCCTGAGCCCGCGGTCGAGACCCGCCTGGGCAGACAAGACCTCATCTCTACAATAAATAAAAAAAAAATTAGCCAGGCATGGTAGCGCACACCTGTAGTTCCAGCTACTTGGAAGGCTGAGGCAGAAGGATCACCAGAGCCCAGCAAGCGAGGCTGCAGTGGCCGGGAGTGGCCACTGCACTCCAGTCTGGGCGACAGAGTGAGACTCCAACTCAAAAAAAAAAAAACAAACTGCTGAATTATATACTCTAAGTGGGTGAACTGTGTGGCATGTTAACTATATCTCAGTAAACTGTTGTAAAATAATAATAGTAAACGGAGCCTAGATGGATAGATGTTTTACCTGGGTTTCGTGCTTAAAATTTCCCATTGAATTCAGAGCAGCCTGTATTAATTTCGAGGTGGTCCTTAGAGAAGAGATCTGCTCTAACAAAAATTCCTCATCACCTGGTGATTTTTCTTGTCTCACTCATGTATCCTGGGGCTGCTTGAGGCCTTATTCAGCTCTGGGAAGCAGCCAGGGGCTGGGGGCAGATAGCATTAGCATCTTTTTTTTTTTTTTTTTTTTTTTGAGTTGGAGTCTCACTTTGTTGCCCAGACTGGAGTGCAGTGGCCGCTCCCGGCCACCGCAGCCTCGACCTGCCGGGCTCCGGCGATCCTTCCACCTCAGCCTTCCAAGTAGCTGGAATTACAGGCATGTGCTACCACACCCAGCTGATTTTTTGATTTATTGTAGAGATGAGGTCTCGCTGCCCAGGCAGATCTCGAACCCGCGGACTCAGGCAATCCACTCACCTCAGCCTCCCAAAGGTGCAGGATTACAGGCTGAGCCACCGAGCCCGGCTAGCATTAGCATCTTCAGTGAACATCTGTCTCCAGGCCAGTGTGAACAGCAGTGGACAGACCCTTTGAGAACTCTTGCTTCCTTCAGAAGCCTGAGGACCAAGGGTTGGGCCAGTCCTGTCCTGAATAACCACTGAGTGAGTTGTGGTCTGTGAAGTGTTATCAGCCTGAGAGAAGCAACACAATTGTTCCCTTTTAGTCCTCTGAAAGAGATCCTCTCACACCACATTTAGATCTGTCTGCTATAGGGATTGCTGGACTGGGTGCAGCCTCTGAGTTATTTCCATGTTTGCTTTTCTACCTACCCTCCATTTTCTGGAGAATGCCCAAAGGCAAGATCCCACCTACCCAAAGGCAAGATCCCACCTGCCCAAAGGCAAGATCCCACCTGCCCAAAGGCAAGACAAGGTGTCACCCCTGGGAGAACCAGTACCTCCCTGTGACACCCCTCTGGTAGTGGTACCCCACTGCACTAGCTCTGTTGCTTTGCTTTTCTGTTTCCCCTACTGAACTGTGAGAAACTTTTCCCCTCACCTGGCACGGCACCTGACCCATCATAAGTGCCCAGGTATTTATTGAAGGGAATTGGTCTTTCTGTGTACTAAATAAGGTAGATTAGGGCAAACAAGGAAATAAAGTCATGAGATGCAGGAGGAATTCTTGGGAATTGATCACTTTAAGATTTCCTCTTGGCCAGGCACGATGGCTCACACCTGTAATACCAGCACTTTGGGAGACCAAGGCAGGAGGATTGCTTGATCCTGGAGTTGGAGGCCAGCCTGGGCAACTTAGTAAGACCTCCTCATCTCTACAGAAAAAAAAAAAAACTAGCTGAGTGTCATGGTACACACATGTAGTCCCAGCTACTCGGGAAACTGAGGCAGAAGGATTGCCTAAGCCTAGGAGGTCAAGGCTGCAGTGAACTGTGTTTGTGCCACTGCACTCCAGCCTGGGCAATAGAGTGAGACCCTGACTCAAAAAAAAATTTTTTTTTTATTATTTTTTTTCTTGGTTTGACTCTGTCAACACTTTTTCCTTACCCAGGTTTAACTATTTCCATTGATAGTATTTTGCATACAAGTTTTATTTGCCTTGTAAATGCTATAGTATGTTGCTGCCACAAGGGTCGTCTTTGGCACTTGCTTAAATATTTGAGGGATCTAGAACAGTGTAGAGCAGGGGACTTGGAGGAAAGGAGTTTCTCAGACCCCTGCAGTCTAGAACTTGAAGGGCTGTACAAGCAGGCATATTTTTTACTTAGAGGTGCTTAATCTAAAGTCTGTGGATAGGCTGTGGCAGTCTGAAGCCCAGAAAATGACTGCAGAAATCATGTGTGCGTGCTTGTGCACACAACATACCCACACATTGTGGATGGAGCCGAATCCATAGCCTTCATTAGGTTATAAAATTAGGGGCATCTCCTCCCCACAATAGGTTCATCCACTATCCATCCAGAGTGTTTGTGGATACCTCCCATGATCCAGAGCAGGCAAAGATGATACATCCTTGTTCTTGAGGAGCCTATGAGCTGACAAAAGTAGAGACTGAGCCCTGAGACACTTGGAGCTCACAAAAGGCACCCATGAGGGCTGGGAGGTAGAGTTGTGGGAACTCAAGGGCGAGCGCAGTTGAAACGAGGAAGCCCAGATCCAGTCGTTTTCTCCTCACAGCTCTCCAGGACAGCAGAGCTCATGGCTTCCCGGTGCTTCCAGGGACTTCAGAGGGGTTAGGGTGACTTCCAGCTTTACTGTGCCCATCCCCTGCCATTGGATCCTTTCCAAGGTCGAAAGTCATCCTCATGTATTCTCACATGACAAGCAGCGATAATAGCAACCAACAAAACCGTTTGTTTCCCTGTGGTAGTGTGTTGGCGCCTGGCTTGATTTCCAGTGTGTCACCTCCATTTTATGGATTTGAAATAGACAAATTGGTGTCTGGATGTGGGAGTGTCGTGCCTCCCTCAGTCTCATCCTTCCCCACAGAGAGATGGCCTTGCACACATCTGTCTCCCTTGTGTGTTGACATGACTGTGGGAAATGACTTCCAGTGCTAGGGAACACATCGGTGGGTGATGCACAGGTCTTCAGAAATATCAAGCCCATTTTTCCTGGAACTGCCCTCCAAAAAAAGCCCCACCAGTAAATGGAAAATGGCTGCTGCTAAGTGTTTAGAATAAGTAATATGCATATATTTTCGACTTTGTAACTGACCGAGAGCAAATCACAGTGTTGCCCTGATGGAGACCACAGGACAAAAGGCCAACTCTTACTTGAGCTGATTTCCTCCAGCTGTTGTGAACTCCCAGATTGCTTCATCTCCTTGGGAAACACTCTTCATTTAGACCCAGCATGCAGCACAGAGTCTTCCGTGAGAGGTCCCAGACCAGCATCCACGGGCAGCATGGCAGGCGTGACCCTGAGCAATTTCCTGCACTTCTGCATCTCAGTTTTCTTGACTGTAAGATGAAGATGAAAATAATACTTATGTGTACTAAAAGAGACAGTGTGTGCCCAGCGCCAGGTTGGCGCTCAGGCCCCATGCTAAGTGTTTCCATGAGGCTCATTTAGTCCTCATAGCAACCATATGAGATAGGTGTGATTTCTAGTTTTCCAGTAAGAAAAATGGGATTCAAGTCGGGCTCGGTGGCTCAGCCTGTAATCCCACGCCTTTGGGAGGCTGAGGTGAGTGGATTGCCCGAGCCTGCGGGTTCGAGACCCACCTGGGCAGCAAGACCTCATCTCTACAATAAATTAAAAAATCAGCCGGGCGTGGTAGCGCATGCCTGTAATTCCCACTACCTGGAAGGCTGAGGCGGAAGGATCGCCGGAGCTCAGCAGGTCAAGGCTGCAGTGGCCAGGAGCAGCCACTACACTCCAGTCTGGGCAGTCTGACAGAGTGAGACTCCAACTCAAAAAAAAAAAAAGAAAAAGAAAGAAAAATGGGATTCAGAAAAATGAGGACAGAAGCTGGGACACCTAGCACCACTGCTCTCCTAGCCATATTGCCTCCCCTCACAGGATGACTGGAAGCCTACAGAAGACAGATCGGGGAGCAGCGGGTGCCTGGCAGCTTGTGGGAAAATGGAATCAGGCCAGAGAGTGGTGAACTCTACTCTCCTAGCCAAAGATCTCCCCACCTCGCCACCTGCCTGAGACATTGGCCTCCTGACACCAGATGTGTGTCTCTTCTGACCTCGCTTCTCCGCTGGTCTCCACCAGCAGTTCACTTCAATTCTGACTCTGATTCCCAGAGTTAGCCTCAGACTCCTCAAGTATAAGGGCTCAGTCCCACAAGACTGCCCTTGCTTCAGACACCAATGCATGTATTGGGTGACTAGCCAGAAGCTGGCTCACCCACACTAACATCTGACTTGCCTACGAACTCCAGAGTTACCACCTCACCCACCTCCACCCCCACCCCCAGTTCGATAATTTGCTAGCGTAGCTCACAGAACCTAAGAAAACGCTTTGCTTACATTTACTGATTTATTATAAAGGATTCAACTCACTGGCCAGGCATGTGGCTCACGCCTGTAATCCCACCACTTTGAGAGGCTGAGGTGGGAGACTTGCGTGAGGCCAGGAGTTCGAGATCAACCTGGACAACATAGGAAGACCCCATCTCTCTAAGAAAATGAAAAACAAAAAAGCCGAGTATGGTTGCACACACCTGTAGTAGCCGTAGTCCCAGCTACTTGGGAGGCTGAGGTGGGAGAATTGTTTGGGGGTGGAGACTGCAGGAGCCAAGATTGCGCCACTGCACTCCCAACTGGGCGACAGAGCAGGACCCTGTCTCAAAAACAACAACAAAAAGATACAACTTAGGAATAGCCAAATGGAAGAGATGCAGGGGGCAGGGGAGGCATGAGGAGCTTCCATGCCTCCTCTGGGCACACCACACTCCCAGCACCCTGATGTGTTCACCAACCTAGAAGCCCTCCAGACCCCCCATTGAGGGTTTTTATGGAGTTTCCACTATGAGGACATGACTGATTAAGTCACTGGCCATTGGAGGTTGAGCTCAACCTCCAGTCCCTCTCCACTCCCCAACCCCCATCCTGAAGTTATCCAGGGGCCCACAAGTTTTTTTTATGAGTTTTTAATCATAAACCCAGGTTTGGTTGGGGAACTAAAGACACTCCTGTGGTTTGAGGAGGGTTTTAGGAGCTCTGTGCTAGGAACCAGGGACAAAGACCAAATATATCTTGCCTCTTGTACCACACTGTCCCAAACCCTCCCCACAGGGTTCCTAAATTTAAGACCCTGCTGGTGAACTTCCTTCATCCTTCTGAGGGTACTCAGGTGAGGAGGCTGCCAGCCTCTAACGTCAGAAGGACTGCCAGGAAGAGTCTAGTCTGGGCCTGGTGGCTCAGGGACCAACATGCCCTATGCTAGCACAGTGAAAACCCTGTGTTTGTGTGGGGTTTTTCTTCGCTTTGCACCTTCTACAGTTTATTAGCTAATCTTCCCTGAGCTGGAGGATGGTATTAATCCCAAAGTAGCACTAATCCCTTTTTACAAGAGGAAACAGAAATCCCAGAGTCTTCTGGGCAGAGGCCGCTCACAGCCCATCGGAATGGAAAAGGCCTACCTTCCAGTACCTTCTAGCCCTGTCTTCTGTGCTTTAGACTGATGAAGCTGTGAGTTTACAGCATCAGACTGAGCGGATTCAGAGTTTTACCAGATTCCTTCCCACTTAGGAAACCACCCTCCAGAAGTATCCACACCCACCGTTGCCACTTCCTATAGCTTTCGTGAGGAGAGTTGGTGGGACGAGCACTGTTGAATTCTGTCAGTGTCTCCTGCAGGCAGAGAACCTGGATCAGAGAAGGCAGCTAATTTCAGCGTAAACGCTCCCTCTACCACCATAAGAGTTTAATAGGTGCAGTTACTGCTTGAGTACACAGACAGGCTTGATGTGAGTAATTGCCACATTTGCACTGCTTTGAATTGATGATAAAGCACTAAAATAGGAGGTCTGGTTTTCTGTGCTATGATTTTTATGGGGGTTCTATGTTACCAATCTCTCCTTCCACCGTAATTCTAGGTTTATTAATGAATTGCTTTGCCATAATCCCAATAGTTTTAAAACAAAGCTTCAGTTTTGTATTCCCTCCAGTGCGCCCATTCCTTACCACCCTCCTGTTCTTCTGCTTGCTTGTAAGTTAAGCAACAGTCACTTGCATTCCAGAAATTCCCCATTGCCATAAAGGCAGGCAGTCAGCTTGCCAGCTCTGGCCTGTTCCAGATAAGCAGAGTTCATTTAGCTTGTGACTCGGTGGCATTGCTAGCGGATTTCCTCAGGCCCCAGTGCCCTGATCAGAACAGTGTGCCCTGGCATGCTGCCCAGAGAACCCAGCAGCCAAAGAGAAGTCTAGCTTGTTTCACAAAGTAATCCTGCCCTTCCATCCAGGACAGAAATAGTCTGGGTGGCAGCCCAAGTCCCTGAGACAGTTCCGACAGGCTGCACTTGCCCTCTCTGCAGTGGAGAGCCCTGAGTGAATCAAGAGGAGAGGACAGGCAGGAAGGTACAGAGGGGCAGGTGTCCTGGGAGAGTGGTCCAGAGAAGCAGTACCCACTGTCAGCTGCAGGCCCTTCTCCGCACGTGCCTCCTGGAGCTGGCCTGACTACCCATTGGACAATTTCCTGTGGAGCTCCCTTGGCCCTTGTTCTTGCTCTGTGTCTGTCTGTCTGTCTTTCTGTCTCACACTCAACCCAGTAAACCCTCCCCCTCCATTTCTATAGATAGGAGAAGGTGGAATCCCCACAGGTGCTGATGGGGTGGCAGGTGGTGCTGCCACTGCCCTGCTGGATGACAGTTTCCAGTGCTTACCAGGCACAGTGCTGGGTACTTTCTAGGCAGAAATGCATTACATCCTCACATCAGCTCTAGGATAGCAGTTCTATTATTGGTGCCACTTTTCAGATGAAGACACCGAGGTGAATTAATTTGCCATAGCCAGGCTGCTCCCACGTCCCCTGCCCTGGGGAGATAGGCTGTTTCTCTCTTTTCCTGTTCCTTTCAGCAAAGCTAATACCCCTATATGAAATAGTCTCTCTTCCTCCATGTTAGACCTGCCATAAAAATATCTAAGGCCTGTAGACTGTCAGTCTAGGAGGGTTGAGCACCGATGAGAGGGAGCTGCTCAGCCCATCAACAAGAATTGGGCCAGCTTCTGTGGAGGGGTGTGGCCTTCCTGGGGAATCCCAGCCGCAGCCAAACCATGGCTCTGCCCTGTGAAAGTTAAACAGCCAGACCTGGAGACCAGACTTAGAGGAGCACATGACTGACTGGAGTGAAATAGTGAATCCATGAAGTCCCTAGTGCAGTCACTGGGAGGAAGGGGAGGCAGGAAGTCTTCTGGGGAAAGTAGGACCGCAGCATATCCGGAAAGGAAGGCAGGCGTCGGGGGCTGCACTGCTGTGAAGCCCCTCCCCCGCGGACCAGCCTGAGGCCTTCTCCTCCCCGTGCCACAAGCCGCTAGGCCCTGGAGCACAGGCTGCTCATCCCCTGCCTCCCCAACTCCAACAGAGCAGCTCTGCGCCTCTGTTCCTCCTCTCCTGCCTCCCAAAGACGGGTGCTGAAAGCCTTCTCTGGGTGCTCGTTGCTGTGCCAAGCCAGGTCACAGAAGGCCATCAGAAGACACAGCCTGCTCTCGGGGACTGTGGGGGCTGCTGGGTCACCAGGAGTAAGTAAATAATCACACAACTGTGCAGTGACTTTAAAGCGTTGCTCGGAGAAATGCTGTACAGGAAAAGTATGGAGGTCGTGTGTGGTGATTGCTCAAACCCAGGCTCTGGAGTCAGACTGCCTGGGTTTAAATACCAGCCTTGCCACCTGCTGTGTGGCTCAGTTTCTTCAGTTGTAAAATGGGAAGACGAGTAAAGGTAGACTTCAACTCACAGAGCTGTGGTGAGGACTTGGTGAGATGGTGCACATAAAATGCTCGTGGCTGTGCCTGGCCCGGAGTACAAGTACTGCATAGGTGTGAGCCGCTGTTATCGTCATCACAGGGAACTGGATTTAGGCCTGGGACCAGCGAGACCTCTCTGAGGGAGGTTGTTAGCCAGACAGAGAATGGTGGTAGAAGCAGAAAGCCCCGAGGCCTGAATTGGTAAGTGCCTGAGGCCCTAGTAGTCACCAGGATTGGCTGAAGTAGGTGGAGGTGGGGATGGCAGGCTTGACCCTGGTGACTGGAGCCCCTGAGGCCACATGTGGAGAAGTTTGGATTTAAGCCTAGATGTTATCCTCCATTGCAGTGACTAGGATCAGCTTTTCTGCAGGGGGCTTGCAGGCTTCTGACTATAAAAAATGCTCTATCTTAGGTAGGGAAGAGAAGCTAGGAAGGGAAGGTCACTGGACTATGACTGGCGACAGCTTTGCCTGCTTTGATGGGTCACTGGGAATCAAGAACCTAAGGGAAATTAGCCTCACCTTCCTTAAGACTTGGGAAAAGTCTGCCTATGCCCTCAAGGGCCTCCCTGCTCAAGGGCTGCTGTGGGAAGGAAGTTGACGTCATATGTGTGGCTAGTGATGGTGCCATGCACCTGTGTGCTAGCAGCCAGCTGTTTCTTTGTCAGTAGCTATTTGTTTAGCCAGTAAGACACCTCACTGCGGTGGCCCCAGCTCTCCTCAGAGCTACACTCCCATCACCCCTGTGCCACAGGCTTGCACGGGTGTACTGGTGAAGTCACACTTCAGAGCCTGGAGAAGTCTCATATTCTTGGCAGGCGGGATCTCCCAGCTGCTCCTGGCTTTGAACATTCATTCCTGTTTTCAGGGTGCAGTCTGCTCACCTCAATTATGATCACACTCCACTCCCTTCCAGAACGAACAGGGTGTCAGCCCTCGACTGGCCTAAAGTTCACTTTGCCAGTGTGGTGGTTGTTTTTTTTTGGGGGGGGGGGTTTAGTTAGAGTCCTACTCTGTCACCCAGACTGGAGTGCAATGACCGCTCCCGGCCACCGCAGCCTCAACCTGCTGGGCTCCGGCGATCCTTCCACCTCAGCCTTCCAAGTAGTCGGAATTACAGGCCCACGCTACCACACCCCGCTAACCACGTCCGGCTGATTTTTTTGATTTATTGTAGAGATGAGGTCTCGCTGCCCAGGCGGGTCTCAAACCCGCGGGCTCAAGCAATCCACTCACCTAAGCCTCCCAAAGGCGCAGGATTACAGGCTGAGCCACCGAGCCCGGCTGCCAGTGTGGTTTTTAATACACAGTGTGGGATATGTATTTTCCTGAAGCTCAGGGGGAAAACAGAGCCCCCTGTTTAGCTCAGAGCAGGTCCAGAAGCCCTACTTCCCAGCCAATGGCAAGAAATCCACGGGCAGTATATCAAGGACCAGCCAGATGCTAGAGCCATCTGATGCCCAGACCTGCTGTGCGGTTTTCATCTCCTCCCTTCCAGATCTCTGCCACCTTCCTCCTCGGCCTGAGATGTATGACATGGGGCTGTGTGTACATATGAATGGCATTGGGAACATATAAAGCCACAGTGCCTACTTGTGAGGCTAACACCCAGTCAAGCAGTCATAAAAGAGTGTCAGCGGCCTTCTGTCAGGGGGAGAAAGATCTGACGTTGGCAGAAGCAGGTCTTGATTGACAGGGGAATTACCCAGAAGACAGCTAACAAAGGGGCATGGGAGGGGCAGCGTGACCCTAGTGTTCAAGCAAGAGGAGCCAGAAAGTCATTCCAAGCACATCCTGAGCAGAACCGCAGCAGGGAGAGCTGTTGGGGACTTCAGCGACATCAGCAGTGGAACTTTGTCGGAGAAATAAAGCAATGAAACTCTCCCGTGGCCGCATGGAAAGGAGTCCTCCTTGGGCCAGACCTTCTCGGCCTCCAGTGCCCAGAAGAGACAGTGGAGCCAAGTATGAGCACATCCAGCCAGATTAACAGGGGACAAGTAGAAACTCCTTATGATCCTAGTGGAACTGGCCTTCGTGGAACTGTCCCACACAGTGTCTAAAGGACAAGAGAACAGGGAGCTGGCATTGGAGGTAGCAGTGTAACATCAAACGCACCATCACCTGAGACAGACTTGGGTTAGCCAGTTCAAATCCCAGCTCCAGACAAAAAAATGAATAAAATATAATCAGAGGAAATGGGACCCCAAAACAACAAATTCCAGCCCCAGATCTATGGACATGGGCAAACAGCTTGGCCTCTTTGAGCTTCCATCTGCTGCCTTTAAAATGGGAATAAAAATAGTATTTACTGCCAGGCGAAATGGCTCAAGCCTGTAATCCCAGCACTTTGGGAGGCCGAGGTAAGAGAATTGCCTGAGCCCAGGGGTTCGAGACCAGCCTGAGTAACTTGGCAAGACCTCGTTTCTACAATTTAAAAAAAATTAGCCTGGCGTGGTGGCGTGTGCCTGCAGTCCCAACTACTTGGAAGGCTGAGGTGGAAGGATTGCCTAAGCCCAGCAGGTTGAGGCTGCGGTGGCCGTGAGCGTGCCACTGCACTCCGAATCAAAAATAATAATAATAATATTTACCAGCCAGGCATTGTTGGCTTACTCTTGTCATCCCAGCACTTCAGGAGACTGAGGCAGGAGGATTATTTGAGCCCAGGAGCTCAAGACCAGCCCAGGCAACACAGTGAGACCTCATCTCTACAGAAAATAAAAATCATAGCTGTGTGTAGTGGTATGCACCTGTAGTCCCAGCTACTCAGGAGACTGAGGTGGAAGGATCGCCTGAGCCCAGGAGGCCGAAGCTATGGTATGCTATGATCGTGCCACCACACTCCAGCCTGGGTGACAAAGTGAGATGCTGACTCAATAATAATAATAATAATATTTACCTCAAAGAATTATTGGGAAGATTCACTGTGATATTTCTCATGAAGAGTTTAGAATAGCACCTGGCATATAGTAGCCCCTCAGCCAAATGTTAACTATCCTTATCATTACTGTCTTACTATTATTATTTCATTGTGCCATTCATTTACTTTTCTTTTTTTTTTTTTTTTTTTTTTTTGTGTTGGAGTCTCACTCTGTCGCACAGACTGGAGTGCAGTGGCCGCTCCCGGCCACCGCGCCTTGACCTGCTGGGCTCCGGCGATCCTTCCGCCTCAGCCTTCCGAGTAGCTGGAATTACAGGCATGCACTACCACGCCCGGCTGATTTTTTGATTTATTGTAGAGATGAGGTCTCGCTGCCCAGGCGGGTCTTGAACTCGCGGGCTCAGTCAATCCACTCACCTCAGCCTCCCAAAGGCGCGGGATTACAGGCTGAGCCACCGAGCCTGGCTACTACTAGTTTTCATTTGTGTGATCGCATTTACTCTTCACAACATCTTTTTTTTTTTTGATTTGGAGTCTCACTCTGTCACCCAGACTGGAGTGCAGTGGCCGCTCCCGGCCACCGCAGCCTCGGCCTGCTGGGCTCCGGCGATCCTTCCGCCTCAGCCTTCCGAGTAGCCGGAATAACAGGCATGCGCCACCACGCCCAGCTGATTTTTTGATTTATTGTAGAGATGAGGTCTTGCTGCCCAGGCGGGTCTCGAACCCGCGGGCTCAGGCAATTCACTCACCTCAGCCTCCCAAAGGCGCGGGATTACAGGCTGAGCCACCGAGCCCGGCTTCTTCACAACATCTTAACAGAATCTTTTTTTTTTTTTTTTTTTTTTTTTTCTTTTTTTGAGTCGGAGTCTCACTCTGTCCCCCAGGCTGGAGTGCAGTGGCTCACTCACAGCCACCACAGCCTCAACCTGCTGGGCTCAGACGATCCTTCCGCCTCAGCCTTTCAGGTAGCCTGGGACTGTAGGCTCTTGCCATGTTGCCCAGGCTGGTCATCTCAGGAGCCAGGGCCAGTGGCAGTGACTGCAACAGAGCCATCAAAGGGCTACAATACGCCAGGCTTTAGCCCATGGGAAGTCCTTGCCAGTTTGCACTGGTGGACTCAGGCAATCCTCTTGCTTTGGCCTCCCAAAGTACTGGGATTACAGGCATGAACCACCGCTCCCAACCTTGATAGAATCATTAATTATATTTTTACCCTGTTTTTGATGGAGAATTCCAAGCCCTTGAGAAGTGATGTGATTTATTCTCAGACATCCAACATAGCTGTAAGACAGAGTTAGGATCAGGACCAAGGTCACTCTGGTGTCAAAGCCCATGCATGTTTTAAAGTATTTTTCTGCAAACTGGCTTATTTTGGCTGAGCTCTCAGAGCAGGCCATGCCTACAGGCAGGTGCTGTTGTTGAGACTTGTTAAGAGTGTGGAGAAAAGAAACAAATAATGGCAGCATTACATAGTGGGCTCTGCATAAGTTATCTCATTTATTCTGTTGTACGATCAGATGAGCAGAGGTCAGGGTCAGGATTTGAACACAAGTCTCCCTTCAACAGAACTGAGGCACTCATTTGCTCACCAACCTGCTTTCCACTTAGCTCATTAGGATGATAACCACTCTGTTAGCTCTGTGCTAGGTTCTCGTTAAATACATGCCACCCCGGTGAGGTAGAAACTGTTATCTCTGTTGTACAAAGAAGGAAGTGGAGACAGTTGCTCTGATTTGACCTGAAGCTTCTCCTGCCCCCTTGCCCTTTCTGATCCATTGAGGTGGGGGGGGTCACAGTGTGATTGTGATCCTGAAAAGGAGATCCCGTAGTATTCTGCTAGCATTTGACCGAGGAGAGGGCGGTCCCCTTCAAGGCAGTGTGAGTTTGATGCACAAGAGCTTTCCTCCTCCCAAGTTCTCAGCACCCCTCCAGCCCTGCAGCTTAGCCCGCCCTCCACTCAAGTCTTGCTTGCGAAAACAAGAAGGGGAATGGTGTACTAGGTGCTTTCAGCCTCCAGAAAAGTCAAAAAAAGTCCTGTCTGGCATGGGGTGTGTTAGAGTACTAGCAGCGCTGGTGAACTTTTTTTTAAAGGAGATGAAGTGCTGAGCTTTTATATCTAAATATAGAAAGTAGAAAATAAGTGAATCTGAGTTTGTCTCGGAGGAAGTATTGATTGCTTGCTCGAAAGGAAACTTCGGAGGAACTGAGTTCTGGTGTGACCAGCAGAGGTGACACCCGCCCCGGGCCAACTGCAGAGAGACTTCTGACCGAGAGCACTGGGCCTGAGAAGGGCTTGCTTGGGATCCAGTAATACAAACTAGTTTGTACAGGTCAGAAAATCAGGCCCACATCAAAGCAGGAGGTGGTCTCCCCCGTGGTTTCCAAGCTCCTGTGGGCACCCATCCATTTTCCTAGTGCCCATCCCGCCGAGGGCCACAGGCATCTCAGGAGCCAGGGCCATCAAAGGGCTAAAATACACCAGGCCTTAGCCCACAGGAGGTCCTTGCCAGCTAGCATTGGTGGGCTCTCTAGCCTTTTTACCAAAGTATTTCTAAGGAAGACCAAGCCTGAAAACTCTGTAAAGGAACCTACCTGCCATGTGGATGCTTAGTAAATATATATTGAAAGAAAGAATAAGACCTCTTTGCTTTTGTCAGCAATTTTTTCAGATGTTTTATGAAAATCATACATGGCCATGGTTCAAATGTTAAGCAATGCATAAGGGCCTTCTTACATATAAAAAACAACCATTTCCATACTTTTTGGAAGCACTTTGTTCCTAAAGTGTCTGGTATCTACTTTGTCTGGTGTGTTACCCCCTGATTTAATTGAATTATAACATTCAGGAGTCAGAGAGACCTGGGCCATCTTCTAGAGTGGCTGTTCTCCCTGACCCAGCATCACCTGGGAATGTGTTAGAAATGCAGATTCCTGGGCTCCCCTCCAAACCAGCTGAATCCAAAATACTGGAGGTGGGTCCTGGTGCATGCTCAATTTTGAGAACTAGTGATTTAGAACATAATAGAAAAAGAATGGTGGCACTAGAATCATGTGGGGTTCAAAGCTCATCTGTGCAACTCGCTAACTCTCTGACCTCATACATTTTACTTTACATCTTAGCCTCGGTGTTCCCATCTGTTAAGTGGGATTAGTAATGACCTATCATATTGGGTTATCGAGAGAACTACTGTAAAAAGGCATGGTGAGCACTTAGCATCACACACCTCATACATAGTGAGCATTCGGTAAATGGTTCATCATCGTCATTATTGTTACTAGCTATCTTCTTAGATCAGATACTAACCTTTTTAAACAGAGTCCCAGTCAGATGTTTGCCTGGTAAGGAGGGGATTCAAAAACTCTGGCCCATTCCAGTGAATGGCAGCTGTGGCTATGAATAGTTATTTTATATATTGAGAGACTGTTTGCCATCCTGAAGTTTCCATTCTTAGTTGTAGCTCTGTTCCCTAGAGTCATTGGAGCAAGACTGTTCTACATGGCAGTTGT
This sequence comes from Cephalopachus bancanus, assembly GCA_027257055.1. Taxonomy (NCBI): domain Eukaryota; kingdom Metazoa; phylum Chordata; class Mammalia; order Primates; family Tarsiidae; genus Cephalopachus; species Cephalopachus bancanus. The sequence goes on from JAPVLO010000932.1 coordinate 158,031, forward strand.
TCAGATATTTGAAGATAGAGACCTTGGCCATTCTGAACTTTTTCTTGTTCTATTTCCAAAGATTAATTTTAAACATAGAAGATATTTGAAACCAGTAGGGTTTTGTTTTGGTTTTAAGAAAAAACAAAAGCAAAAAAGCCTATTGTTGAGACTATGCTTTGGCCAAGTGGGTCTTTGGAGATTTCTGATAGGCAAGGATGCCTCTGAGTTTCAGGCTGAAGCTTTCTCAGATTTGGGCACCTGCAATAGACACAATGGGTGGAGGTTACACTTGGTAAGAATTCTGGTTTTTGCTGACAGACGTGAGCCAGAGTCACTCCTGGAGTGTTTGTGTGGGTCTGTGGGTGCCCCAGGACACAAACCCTTGAAATCCAGCGTCTCTGCCCGGGGACCTGCCCCAGGACCCTGGCCCTCTTCCTGCTGCTGTGGTCTCGGCTCCTTGGCAAGCTGCCCGTGCTCTGTCCAGCATCCTCATCCTCACCTGTGCTACTAGCTCCCTGTTCACTGGCAGCCTTCGTGGTGCTTGCAGTCTGCTCTCAGGGTTTTTTAATTGATGTCTAATTAGTAGTTATGATAAATTGTACCAAGTAAATGATACCTTTCCTAAATTATGCCATGGTATTGTGTACGACAGCAGCAGGATTGCTATTTTAAAATGGGATTTCATAAAATAAATATGTGCCCAGATTACAGGAAATACTAAGTTGCTGATTAATTGATGCTCTGAAGCCAGGCTCGTGCTTTCTGATGCTTCCATTTTTGTGATGATCCAGTTGTGGTGTTTCAGCAGGCCCACGCCTCTGATCATTTCCAGATAGCTGATTTGCAGTTGGTTTCTGTCCTCTGCTGCCGGGGCAGGGGGCCATAAGGAGGCAATGCAGAGGAATTCACCGTCCTTGCTGAGGCCCAGGTTGCCAGAAGGTGACGCGTGGCCTGCGGCTGTGAGGATTGTTTTCAGCTCAGAGAGAGAGAGTGCCTCTCCCTTCTGAAGCTCAGAAACCATGACATTGCTACACTATCCTGGACTTTTTAAGGCTCCTGCCATTTGTCCCATCATTTTCTCTGCCTTTGGGAGGACTGATTCTCAGGAAAGGGGAGAAAGAACTTAGAAAATAGTTACTTTTTTCAAACTAGACAATGAGAACTTGAGCCTGCTGACACATACCCCGGGCTTGCCAAGATGTGGGTGATTTCATGTGTAAGCATGTGATGTGTCACCTGAGATGTAAAATAGGTGGAAGGTTTAAACATGTCTGAAGACAGTTCAGAAAAGCCACTGCGGATAGAATCCATGGTAACATCACTAACTAGGGATGGTGAGCAGGGTCTTGACAGCTTGGCGTGGGGGGTGCCATCTCAAAAGCTACCCAGAATGCTCAGGGCCATTGGGCTTCACTCAAATGTGGCATTTCTTCTGGGGCAGGGGGACTTTGGTCTGGACCTCACCCTGGTGGAGTAATAAGCATAAGCCTGAGCCGGGTGTCTTTTGGGAACAGTATGGAAACAGAAGAGGGGCAAAGGCCCTAGACCCAGACCACTCTACCTCTTAGCAGCTCTGTGGTTTGGGACAAGGATTTCCCCCCTCTGTACCTCGCTTTTCTCATCTATTCTCTCTACCCATCTAGTAGCCCCTCCTGTGAGGAGGGAGGATCAGATGGCATCGTCATTCACTTAGTAAGCATGCGAATGGTGGCTGGATATGGGCAAGTGCCTAACTCAGTGCACAACATAGTGACGGCTCAGGTTTGGAAAGTATCAACCCTTCTCCCAGGCGGATACAGCAATGGCACTCCTTTGTAATGAGGCATTGCATGGTAGGGTGTCCTGGGGACTGGTCCATTAGTCCCCTCCTCTCTGGGGTGAAAGAAAGGCCTTTGCGCAATTAGCAGCTTTTAAACCAGGGAGTGGATGCCTTTTGCTCCTATGTTTCTGAGAGTTCACCTGCTACCGGTCTGGGACCCCAGAAAGCAGGCAGGCTGATTGCTTGTATCGCTCCCGCTGGCTGCCTCTCCAGAGCAGCAGCTGCAGTGGTAACCAGTAGGTCCACTTGGCCTGCAGGAGCCAGTTCTCTCCGCTGCTCACACGACTTGTGGTGTTCGGTGGTGGCACCCAGCATACTTCCTCTGTGCCACTCAAAGCCACAGCCTTCAGAAGGGACCCAAGTTACTTTAGCCATGCTATCCCATCTCAGTTTCACAGTGACTTCACATCCTTCAGATCTTGGCGGTGTACAGTGGGTTTTCCTTCCCTAGGACAGGGAGAGTGGGCTCGGTAGACAGTGCTTGGAATCTTCTCCAAGCCAAGCAACATTTCTTCTGCCAGGTGTGGTTGGGGAGTCAGTAGGTCTTTCACTTGATACTTTATATACTTCTATGTTGTTTGTTTAATTGATTTGTACTACTTTTTCTCTCACCTCATACTATACACCAGATAAGTTCTAGAATAATCACAGAGTTAAATGATGGGGTTTTGGGTTTTTTTGTTTTTTTTTGAGTCAGAGTCTCACTCTGTTACCCAGGCTGGAGTGCACTGGCACGATCATGGCTCACTGTGGCCTTGACCTCCTGGGCTCAGGAGATCCTTCCACGTCAGCCTCCCGAGGAGCTGGGACTACAGGTGCATGCCACCAAACCCGGCTATTTTTTTTTTTATAGAGAGGGTCTCGCTATGTTGGCTGGGCTCAAGCAGTCCTCCCACCCCAGCCTCTCAAAGTGCTGGGATTATAGGCATGAGCCACTGAGCCTAGCCTAAGTGATTTTTTTAATGATAAAAGAACAAGAAGGGGGAAAAAAATATCTACTGTAGAAAGGGCAAAACCTATTCTAAGTATGAAAACATCATAAAGAAAATGGCCGGTCCTGAACACTTAGAATTTTTAAATTATGTACGTCAAAAAATTAAAAACCATAATTAGAAGACAGGTAATAAGAAAAAAATCTAAATCTATATAACATTGGTATAGTAACTTAATATTCATAAACCTCTTTAAAGAACAAAATAAGAATCACCCCAGTTGGGATATTAACAAGAACATGAGTAGGATAGCCACAAAGTAAGAAATATTTATTTTCAAGAATGTATTGAACTTACTAGTTGTCAAAAAAAAAAATTGTGAATTACTTCTAACAGTAAAAACTTGGAAAAACCTAAATGATTAATGAAATGACTATTCTTAAAGTTACTGTGTACTATGGTGTCTTTAAAATTATGTTGTAAAAGAATAAGAACATTTGGCCAGGCACAGTGGCTCACGCCTATAATCCCAGCACTTTGGGAGACCAAGGTGAGAGGATTGCCTGAGCTCACAGTTTCGAGACCAGCCTGGGCAAGAGACCAACTTGGCGAGACCTCATCTCTACAATAAATCAAAAAATTAGCCAGGCATGGTGGTGCGTGCCTGTAGTTCCAGCTGAGGTGAAAGAGTCGCCTCCAAGCGACTGAGCCCAGCAGGTCGAGACTGCAGTGGCCGTGAGTGTGCCACTGTGCTCCAACCTGGGCAACAGAGTGAGACTCCAACTCAAAAAGAAAGAACAGGCCGGGCTCAGTGGCTCAGCCTCTAATTCCAGCACTTTGGGAGGCTGAGGCGAGTGGATTGCCTCAGCCCGCGGGTTCAAGATCCTCCCAGGCAATTTGGCGAGACCTCGTCCCTACAATAAATAAAAAAATTAGCCAGGCGTGGTAGTGCATGCCTGTAGTTCCAGTTACTTGGAAGGCTGAGGTGGAAGGATCGCCTGAGCCCAGAAGGTTGAGGCTGCAGTGGCTGGGAGCATGCCACTGCACTCCAGTCTGAGCGACAGTGACTCCAACTCAAAAAAAAAAAGAAGAAGAAGAACATATAGTGATTAGAATAAGTTCACAACATACTTTGTAAATTAAAATAGTGGAGCTGGGCTCGGTGGCTCAGCCTGTAATCCCGTGCCTTTGGGAGGCTGAACCTGCCTGAACCCGCAGGTTCGAGACCCGCATGGGCAACTTGGCAAGACCTCATCTCTACAATAAATCAAAAATCAGCCGGGCGTGGTAGCGCGTGCCTGTAATTCCAGCTACTCGGAAGGCTGAGGCGGAAGCATTGCCGGAGCCCAGCAGGTCGAGGCTGCAGTGGTCAGGAGCAGCCACTGCACTCCAGTCTGGGCGACAGAGTGTGACTCCAACTCAAAAATTAAAAAATTAAAATGGTGGGTTACACTATAGTATTATCTCTATTTTTAAGATAAGTGAAAAATTCAACAGTATACACATCAGAATGTGGACAAAAGTTATCTTTAGCTGCTGTGCTTCTATATATTTTTAAATTTTTACCCCAAAAAAAATGCTTTAAACTTTTTAAGTGAAAAAGAAAATGAGGAGAAAGTGGGTTGAAGCATCTAGAAAAACCAAAGCAGAGTGTGTTGGCCTGCGCCTCTCACGGTGGGCGCCTCATGGACTCTCCTGGCACTCTCCGTGTTTCCTCAAGCCCGGTTCTCCACATTCTCTGCTCTTGGGTTCTGCTCCTAAGACCCCTGCTATTTTCTCCCCAGGATTGAGCACAGAAGGCATCTACCGAGTCAGCGGGAACAAGTCGGAGATGGAGAGTCTACAGAGACAGTTTGATCAAGGTAAGACACGGCCTGGCCAGTCATCACAGGCTGGAGCCAATAGAGGCAGGCACAATACCAGGCTGTCTGTGGGGACTCTGGGTACTCTTGCCTCCCACAGACCTACAGCCAAGAGATGCTGACTCAGTGACTAAGGAGGAGACCACATTTGGCCCCAGTTGACTCTGCCTCTGGTCGCATTGTGACGGAGGGGAGGGGGCCAGGTCTCATCAGTGAACCAAGGCACCATGCCTGCTAAGGCTGCGTCAGCCAGCTGCCCCCACATCACAATCCACAAACTCTCTGTTCTAGGTTGCCCTGGCACAGGCCTCACCGCTGAAGGACTTTGCCGCCATTGGCCTGCAGTGGTAGTCGCAGGCACGACACAGAAGTCGGGCTGAGATGATGATCCTATTTTGCCAGGGCCCCATGAGTGCCCTCAACCACAACTACTGTCCCCACAAAGTCCCTGCACAAAAGCGAGGGGACATTTTGTGATGAGCTGAACCTTAGGACCCAGACCCCTAAAGCTGAACTCGTAAGAGGTGCAGAGACTCCCTTCTCCTAAGCCAGGTCAACACTGAGAGACCTAGAGCCCGCCAGGCAGCCAAACTCTAACTCATTTTTGTTTGTTTGTTTTTGTTTTTGTTTTTTGAGTCGGAGTCTCACTCTCTGTCACCCAAACTAGAGTGCAGTAGAATGCTCTCAGCCACCGCAGCCTTGACCTGCTGGGCTCAGGTGATCCTTCTGCCTCAGCCTTCCAAGTAGCTAGAACCACAGGCATGCGCCACCACACCTGGCTAATTTTTATTTTATTTTATTTTTTTGAGTCAAAGTCTTGCTCCGTTGCCCAGGCTGGAGTGCAGTGGCACACTCTCGACCACCGCAACCTCAACCTGCTGGGCTCGGGTGATCCTTCCGCCTCAGCCTTCCAAGAAACTGGAACTATAGGCGCGAGCCACCACGCCCAGCTAATTTTTTTTTATTTATTGTAGAAACAAGATCTCACCAAGTTGCCCAGGCTGGTCTCGAACCCCTGGGTTCAGGCAATCCTTTCACTTCGGCCTCCCAAAGTGACAGGCGTGAGCCACTATGCCCGGCAAACTCTGTCTCTTGAAAGTGTCCATGCTGCAGGGTGAGAAGCCATGTCCACCAGTGCCAGAAGCAAACAAGCCAGAGCTGTCAGTGTTCCCAGCTGTCAGTGGCCAGGGCAGGAGGCGAGCAGGGACGCATGGGGCCAGAGAAGGCCCAGCGTGGAGCAGACACCAAGCCCGCCCACCCAGGCAGGCAGCTTCAGCACTTCGCAGCAACACAGGCTCAGCCAGCTGACAGTAGGCAGAGATGACCACACAGGAAAGGGGATATTTTTGTATATATGCAAAAAAAATTCATTTGGGGATATATACTTGGATGTGTGCAAGAATCTGTAATAACTTATATTCCCCAAAAATGGAAAGTGGTAATGTCCATCAGTCAATGGTTTCTTCGTAACTAGGAATGCAATAAGGTTTGTAAAAAGAAGGAAAGTAAGAGACAGGGAACAGTGATGCTGTCAGCATTAGTCTGTTTGTACCACCACCCCGGGAACAAGGATGGAGGCAGCAGCCAAGATCCCTGGTGACATTTTTGCTACTCACCTGAACAGTGAGCCAGCCTTTCAGGAAAGCCTCCTCCTTTCTTCCCTGGCGAGAGGGGAGAGGAGTAAGGAAGAGGGAGCAACACGTCAAAGCCAGTTGCAGGGAAGTGGAGGCACAGAAAATCAGGATGGGGTGCAACTCCTCTACCCAGATGACAGCTGATGGGGCAATTCAGCAAGCTCAGCAAGAGGAGTTGGGTGTCAGCTTATGTCTGTGACTCTCAGAACTCATTTCAGCAACACCCAGGGGTGCCACCTCTCCAATCCCTGCTAGTCCTGAGGGTCCTGCCCAGGCTGTAGGCCATCCCTGGGCAGCGTCCTGGGTCTTGGAAGTTTCCCTGGATTCTCTCAAGCCCTGGGTTGGTTCTGCCTGGCTTAGATCAGTTTGGCCTCACTCTCCTGACTTGCTTTCAGACCACAACCTGGACTTGGCAGAGAAAGACTTTACAGTGAACACTGTGGCCGGTGCCATGAAGAGCTTTTTCTCAGAACTGCCAGATCCTCTGGTCCCCTACAACATGCAGATTGACTTGGTGGAGGCTCACAGTGAGTACTGCTAGCCCAGGGTTGCTCAGTCTGGCACACACCAGACTGACCCTGGGTTGTGTGGATGGAGGGAACAACGGCCCAACACTGGAGGAATGGGGCCTGCCTCGAAACAGACCCTGGCTCTTGGAGCTGCGGTTTGAAACATGGAAAGAAAGGGAATTAGCCAAGTAGCATCAGCGGACTTGCAAACGGGCCCCCTGCCTTTGTGTAGGGATTATCAGAGTTATACCAAGAGAGCTGCAGGTTTCTCCCAAAACTCTTGCAAGTGAAGAGTGCGGTTTTGGTGTCAGACTCAGGTGCAGTCCCTGCTCCTTCGCTTGTGGCTGACAGCCTTTCCCGCCCCTGAGCTCCCTACTGGTGTTGCTGTCCCACCTGCTGTTGATGGGATGGGATTAGGAAAGGGCTCGAGGTGGGAGGCTGTTAGAGACCTGTTTAATAGTGGGTTGTACTTTCCCTTTTCCTCTCTCTTCTTCCACCTGTCACTTTTTTTTTTTTTGAGTTGGAGTCTAACTCGGTCGCCCAGACTGGAGTGCAGTGGCCGCTCCCGTCCACCGCAGCCTCAACCTGCTGGGCTCCGGCGATCCTTCCTCCTCAGCCTTCTGAGTAGCCGGAATTACAGGCATGTGCTACCATGCCCAGCTGATTTTTTGATTTATTGTAGAGATGAGGTCTTGCTGCCCTGGCGGGTCTCGAACCCGTGGGCTCAGGCAATCCACTCAACTCAGCCTCCTAAAGGCACGGGATTACAGGCTGAGCCATCGAGCCCGGCCACCTGTCACATTTTGATGAACGTGTGATCTTGTGCCACACAGCCTCTTAGGAAGGCAAGAAACAACTCAGTGACTCTGGCCTTGTGATCACTTGGCATCGCAGCAGATTAGCACCTCTGGTTTTAATGACAACCTGTGTGTGCCATCCCACTTTGCCCCGTCGGCGGTTCTGTCCTGCCTGCCTTTCTCTGGAGTGTCTGTCCCACGGGCCAGCCTTTCCCTGGGCTTTGCATAGTGCCACAGGGGTACCAGACCTCAGAGCCTCCCACCATATGGCCTCCCACCATATGGCATCTTGTTGTTGCCCAGTTCAAAGGACAGGGTTTTAAACGAGCACAGTTTACTCACAAGGTGACAGTGTGGACAGAATTGTCAGTCCTGGGTCACTGACTCTTGGTGGCATCTAAGGGAAACAGGTGCTGGAAGCCCATCCCCAGGCTGTGGAGGTGCTACTTGGGAGCCCGCGTGCTGCCAGCACCACAGGGCCCCCAGGGGCAGCTTTCCAGGGTCTGCCTCCCCAAGTTTGTTTCCACAACCTGGCTGTCGCCGTGGCCTTATTCTGTCTACACAGTTTGAGCTGACTGGAAGGTTCACGGCGCCTAGCCTTCTCTGAGCCCACCAGGCATGGGGCAGGAGAGTGTAGTACTCCTGGGACTGTCCAGGGGTGGCCTTGCCCTCTTTCCCATCTGCCCTCTGGAGACAGGAGTCAGGCCTTCTCCAGGTGAGTTGCCGGGGAGGAGTTGCTGGCTTCCCCCCATCCAGCTGTCCGGTGGCAGAGACTCTCCCAGCAGGCACTTCTCCCGCAGGCTCCAGGCTGGTCCACATGTGAAGCTGCATGGGAAATCTCTCTCAGAGACAGCTTGCTCCCTACCTGAGTCATCTCGGAGCAGGAATTATAAAGAGAGGGTGGTGAGGCCTCATACCTAGCTTGCTGGAAGCCCTGATTCCTTTCGGCATTTGTCTTGACGTGGCGCCATCTAGAGGCTGGTAGAATCCCGGCACCCAACAGGATCCCATTGTTTCTGCGGGAGCTGCTGACATAGCATCTTTTTGTTCTGGGGGGTCAGCAGGAGAGGGAGGTACTATTGATAGGGAATCAGCTGCCCTTCCGACAGCAGCTTCCGCCCACTTCCACTGCCGAGGAGGTGGCTTCTTGCTGCTGCTACCACAGCAGCCTGGAAAAGGGTGGAGGTTTTCTGCTTCCTCTTCCCATTGTGTGTTTCCTGTGCCCCTAGCTAGTCAGCTGGGGCTCTGTTGTCTTGAACCCGACAGAAGGAGGTGGGAGAGGAATCAACCTCGCTGATGTGGCATCTCTCGTGGTCAAAGCAGTTGATGAAGAGTGGGGCTGTGTGTGTCGCAGGAGAGGGCTTGACTGAGCCACAGATACCAGGCAGTGCAAAAGTTAGCAGCCTTAGGAGACAATGTGGAACAAAGATTGTCAGGCCCCATGTAGCTATTCCCAGACTGGCTGGGTTTCCATGGCAACATCAACTTGACCAGCCCTCTCCACTTAATACCTAAGAGCGGTTGTGTCTGTGTGTTCAGGCCTTGGAACTGGTTTCAGATCCCATCACAACAAATATCAAGGTCACCACTGAATTGTTTTGTTACCTCCAGAATTTCACAATAATGGACACTGCTGAAAATGTGCCCCCAGAATGGAGATTTTTGTGATTATTCCCCAGTTGTTTTCCTAGCACGTTCAAGGTGACACGTGAGTGCCTCAGAAGTGACCAGCAGCAATGGCCGTGACTCATGCTGATTGTGTGCCTGCCTGGCTCTCTGCTAGGCACCTGATTTACACAGCTGGCTCCATTGCAGGCCAGAGGGTCTGAGCCCAAGGTCCCCATTAACTCCCTGTAACAGACTGGGCATGGAAGCTCACACCTGTAATCCCAGCACTTTGGGAGGTGAAGACAAGAGGACTGCCTGAGCCCAGGGGTTCAAGACCAGCCTGGGCAACTTGGCAAGACCTCGTCTTTATAGTAAATAAAAAAATTAAGCCAGGCTCGGTGGCTCAGCCTGTAATCCCGCGCCTTTGGGAGGCTGAGTTGAGTGAATTGCCTGAGCCCGTGGGTTCGAGACCCGCCTGGGCAACTTGGCGAGACTTCATCTCTACAGTAAATCAAAAAAGTAGCCGGGCATGGTAGCGCGCACCTGTAGTTCCAGCTCCTTGGTAGGCTGAGGCGGAATGATCGCCGGAGCCCAGCAGGTTGAAGCCACAGTGGCCGGGAGCGGCCACTGCACTCCAGTCTGGGTGACAGAATGAGTCTCCAACTCAAAAAAAAAAAAATTAGCCAGGTGTGGTAGCGCAAGCCTGTAGTTTTAGCTACTTGGAAGGCTGAGGCAGAAGGATCATAGGTCAAGGCTGCGGTGGCCATGAGCATGTCACTGCAACTTGGGCAACAGTGAGACTCCTACTGGAAAAAAAAAAAACTCGCTGTAACAGCTCATGAAAGTCAGTCTTTCTGGTCTAGGTAGACCAGTCGTTTCTCATCAGAATGTCAAAGGGATGTATGACCCAAACACGGCTCAGGATACCAGCTTACTGTCTTCCCCTTTCCACTTGCCAGATGGGACAACTTAGGCTAGAGATAATAAATGACAGACTGCCGAGGTCGCTGGGCAGACAGGCCTTGCTGCGGTTTGAGCTCTTGTTCCTGAAATATCTGAAATACCATGTTGTTGATTCTGAGATCCTGCCTCCTTCTCGTCTGTCTGATAGCTGCTCGAAGGCATGGGTGTGCTCCTCACAGCCAAGCACAGGGTTTGTTAATTTCATAGGTTACCAGTGTGTGCCAGGCCTGTATGGACAGGGACAGATGGCAGTGGACAGACATGCGGTCCCTGCCTCAGTCTGGTTGGACAGGAGACTGAACTGGTTATTGCAAGGTCATGCCTCCAGGAGAAGAACAGCCTGATTTTTCAGAGTTAGATCTTGGCCTTGGAGCTGTTTGCCACTTGGGCTGGGGAGTGGCATGCCGGTGTGCTGGCACACATTGCTGAAGGAGTGTCACCTTGAGCCCGGCTTTTCTCTTCTCCGTGATGCAGGTGTGCCTGGGGTCAGAGGCCAGCAGGGGTTTCCTCCAGGAGCTGAGTTGGCAGCAACAGGTCCAGGCCTGAGCTTGGTTGGCAGCCTAGGTGCCAGTGGTGGCAAGCAGAGTACACAACGGAGAGGAACGTGGTTTTGGGATCAGGCTCCCTACTACCAATTTGTGTGACTTGGACTATCATTTTTGCTTTTTGAACCCTGGTATGTCCATGCTGTAAGGTGTGTGACAAGCTAGTTTAAGGTCCCTGTGGCATCTTCCTCCTGAGTTCATGGGGTCTCAGTGGTTCTAAGTGGGCTGTCCTGTGTCCAGAGCTGTCTTGATTCAGCTGTCCCAGAACTGCCTCCCTGAGCTCCTCTTACTCTCTGTTGACTCACCCCTAGGTCCAGAAGTCCAGTGTCCCGGGAGGAGGTGCTGCTGGGCCCTGGGCAACCAGCACAGGTCATGGCCCACACCTCCCCAGCAAGGGCCGGGAGGGCCACCGGGACCAAGCCGAGGGGGTGGCTACAGTACACAGCTCGGGGTTCTCTCTGTAGGCTGCTGTCTCTCCCTGCCCAACCTTTGTGCACCTCTCTGCCCCGACCATGCACTGGAACAGAATGGTTCATTATCTTTTTAGGAAAAACAAATGTTTTTATTCCTTAATAGTGTAGTACGGCAGCTGGGGGCTTCAGACAGCCCTGGGGCCCAGGCAGTCGACCTCGAGACTGGGTGGGAAGCAAAGGGTACAGGGATCCACTTCTCCTCAGTCCAGGCCTTGAGGAGGGCTTCTGGAGGCGACGGCAGTCAAGCCGAAGTCTGGACGAGTAGACCCAGGATTCCCCAAGCTGGCATGCTTTGGCATGGCCAAAGGCCACTCTGGGCATCCGAGCCATAGCTGGGCTGTGTGCCCCAGACTGCCCCATCCCAGGCTGGGAGCCCGCTGCCTTCACTAGCTGTTTGGCTGACAAAGGTACCTTGGGCCCATCAGGCCAGCCTTCTGTCCTCACCGGTTGAAGCAAAGTCTATAGAGCAGCACTCCCCTGGGAACGCTCACAGCTCCTCCAGATGCACCTGCTCCCCATAACTAGGTTGAGCAAACCATGTCCCAGGCCTGCAGCAGCAAGAGAGGCTGAAGACACCCAGGACGTCCAGGCTGGGATGGCTCCTGGCTGCTGCTTTATTCCCAGGCCCTCTACTCATGCCCCCAAGAGTCCATGCGGACCACATTCAGCAAGTAGTGTCCTGCCAGGGGAGCTGTGAACACACCTAGGGAGAAGCACCTAGGGAGAAGCATGGCAGGGAGGAGGGGAGGCCCTGGGAGCCCACCCTCCTGGACTAGGGAGAGCCTCTCTAGGATGTCAGCAGCAGGGGGTGGGGGGTGTTGTGTTCACTGCTGTGTCAAGAGCAGGCCCTGATGAACATCTGTGGAATGTAGAATCTGGGAGCCCAGCCTCCAGCCAAACTGTGGTGTGAAGGAAATGAAGGAAAGAGTACGAGTCGCTCCAAATCAGAGAATGACAAGATTCACGCTGTCGGATAAGAGGCGAGAATGGGAGGACGTCACTGCACGCCTCGTCCATTCCCAGGCGCTCAACCCAGCCACTCCCAGGCTCACCTGCCTCTGATCGCAGGAGCCTCCCTCACTGAGCAGGCTCTGCCAAGGGGCCTGGGGACACTCAGGGCAGCTGAAGATGCCATGTGGAGCACTGAGCCTGCTGGAGCCCCCTCCACTTCTAGCTAAGGGGAGAGTGGGTGTGAAAAAGAGACAGGCGGGGCGCAGTGGCTCAAGCCTGTAATCCCAGCACTTTGGGAGGCTGAGGTGAGGGGATTGCCTGAGCCCCCAGGTTCAAGAACAGCCTAGGTGACTTGGCAAGACCTCATCTCTATACTAAATCAAAAAAAAAAATTAGCTGGGCGTGGTAGCACATGCCTGTAGTTCGGCTGCTTGAAAAGCTGAGGCAGAAGGATTGCTGGAGCCTAGCGGGTCAATGCTGGGATGGCCATGAGTGTGCCACTGCACTCCAGCCTGGGTGATGAAGTGAGACTCCGACTCCAAAAAAAAAAAAAAGAAAAGAAAGAAAGAAAGAAATATAAACAGTAAAGGGCTTTGCCGGGCTCAGTGGCTCAGCCTGTAATCCCACGCCTTTGAGAGGCTGAGGTGAGTGGATTGCCTGAACCCGCGGGTTCGAGACCCGCCTAGGCAGGCAAGACCTCATCTCTACAATTAATAAAAAAAAAAATTAGCCGGGTGTGGTAGCTTGTGCCTGTAGTTCCAGCTACTTGGAAGGCTGAGGCAGAAGGATCACCGGAGCCCAGCGGGTCGAGGCTGCAGTGGCCGGGAGCGGCCACTGTACTCCATTCTGGGTGACAGTGAGACTCCAACTCAAAAAAAAAATAAAACAAAAAACAGTAAATGGTTTTAAAACTCAAGGCTATAGAGAGAATATGGCCCTGAGGCTGAATTTTTTTTTAACTCTTTATTACATTTTATTTCTTGACGTACTTTTTATTTTAAAATTGTGGGTACAGTTAAGGGTTAGGTATACAAATACGCATTGTGCAGGTACCCTTGTTGATGAGATGTGCCCCCTCCGTCCCCAGACAGATATTGACTACTATTAATCCCACATCCCTTCCCTTCCCTGCCCCCCCCCATAGTTTCCTGCCACTGTCAATCCCTTTCTTACAGTATTATGATAGCTTAGGCTGAATTTTTTGCTGGAATTTTTTTTTTTTTTTTTTTGAGTCAGAGTCTTACTCTGGACTGGAGTGCAGTGGCATGCTCATGGCCATTGCAGTCTTAACCTGGGCTCAGGCAGGGTTGATTCCCGCCCTGCGACTTCTCTGGCCTCGGATTCCTCATTTCTACCTCATCCTTCCAAGTAGCTGGAACTACAGGTATGTACCACTACACCTGGCTAGTATTTTTTTATTTGTTGTAGAAACAAGGTCTTGCTAAGTTGCCCAGACTGGTCTGAAACCCCTGTACTCAGGCAGTCCTCTCGCCTTGGCCTCCCAAAGTGCTGGGATTACAGGCACGAACCACCACGTCTGGCCCAAGATTGAACTCTTAAAACAAATTTTGGAGCCGGGCTTGGTGGCTCAGCGTGTAATCCCGCACCTTGGGAGGCCGAGGTGAGTGGATTGTCTGAGCCCACAGGCTCGAGACCCGCCTGGACAACTTGGTGAGACCTCATCTCTACAATAAATCAAAAAATTAGCCGGGTGTGGTAGTGTGCATCTGTAGTTCCAGCTACATGGAAGGCTGAGGCGGAAGGATCGCCAGCAGGTCAAGGCTGCAGTGGCCGGGAACGGCCACTGCACTCCAATCTGGGCAACAGAGTGAGACTCCAACTGAAAAAAAAAAAAAAAAATTTGACCCGGGCTTAGTGGCTCAGCCTGTAATCCCAGCACTTTGGGAGGCCAAGGCGAGTGGATTGCCTAAGCCCACGGGTTTGAGACCAGCCTGGGCAACTTGGTGAGACCTCGTCTCTACAGTAAATCAAAAAATTAGCTGGGCGTTGTGGTGCGTGCCTGTAGTTCTGGCTACTTGGAAGGCTGAGACAGAAGGATCGCCAGAGCCCAGCGGGTTGATGCTGGGGTGGCCATGAGCGTGCCACTGCACTCCAGCCTGGGCGATAGAGTAAGATTCCAACTCAAAAACAAAAAACAAATCTTGGGTTCAAAGAAATGAAACTGATTGCAGTTAACTCCCGTGATTTTTTTTTTTTCAGTCATTTCTTTTTTCTTTTCTTTTTTTTTTTTTTTGAGTTGGAGTCTCACTCCATCGCCCAGACTGGAGTGCAGTGGCACGCTCCCGGCCACCGCAACCTAGACCTGCTTTCTAATAGACAAATGTTATCAAAACATGGCTTTTATCAAGGCACACTCTCAAATTCAAAAATGCACCTGGTTGCGTCCTCACTGTCCTCTGTCCCTCTGTCTCTGCAGTTGCCTCTTCCACTCTCTTGCAAATCAGGCTGGTTCCCAGGTGCTTACTTTATGTTCAGCTGTGAATTCTTCATTGAATTGTTTATTGTCACTGAGTGAGGGAGACACTGTCACCAGCCCCTTTTTCAAACAAGATTGACACTACTCAGGTGTCAGTTGCCCAAGGTCACACAGCAGGTTTGTTGGAGGCCATCTGAACCCAGGACCATCTGAGTCTGGGTTTGGGCTCCAGGCCACTGAAGGACCTTCCCTCCCACCCAGCCCTGCCCACTGTCGATGCTGTGACCTTGAGCCAGGCTCCTGTGTGGCTCCTGGCTGTGACCTCTCAGCATCTCACCTGCTACGAAGGTTCTTAACTGAGAGGCCACAGGCTTCCTGAGGAGTGTGTGGCTTAGAGAGTCCACGAGCTCCAGGGTTCCTAGGCAGAGTTGTACATGTGCGTGCCAGTGGGAAAGGGGTCCTGTGCCTTCCTGCATCTCTAAGGAGCCATGCACCCATCCAGAGAGCAGCCATCATGGCTTCCCATCAAGGCCCGTGCCCCACCTCCACGCCACCATGCTGCCATCTCCTTCATGAGACCCTCCTGCGGTTTTGCTGAGCCCTGGAGTCCAAGAAGTAACTCTGGGGATGTGTTTCCAGGCACAGAAAACCCTGTCTTAGCCAACTGAGACTCTAGGCGAGCTCTGGAACATTCCACCTCTCCCAGCCAAGCCAGCCTAGGCAGGCCAGACCCACTCAGGGATGAGGGAGCCCAGTGGTCACAGCTCAGGCCCTGCAGCCAATCAGGCAGGGTTGATTCCCCGCCCTGTGACTTCTCTGGCCTCAGATTCCTCATTTGTGAGGTGAGGTGACAGCTTCCTGCCACATGGGACTTCAGGGACTAACTGAACTGGGCCTGGTGCAGATGACGCGCTTCATTCGGGGCCGTCATCTTCCCTGTCCTAGGATTTGGGATTCTATGACAGGCAAAGTGTGGGTGGCAGCAGGGAAGGGGGTATTTAGTTCCTTTGATGAATTACGTAAGAATTCCCCCACTACTTGCGTTAGCTTCTCCACCAGGGAGATGTGTGGAGGGTCCCTGTGTCTCTAGGAAAAGGACAGAGCCCTGGTCTCATGGCAGACTCCCTCCCTCGAAGGTCTGTTGGCGTGGGTGGGTGGCAGCAGCCACCCGTCTGATCAGGAAGCGAGCAGGCTTCCTGCGTAGGGACGCCTGTCTCCAGGGGCAACTGGATGAGCAAAGAATGGTGTTCTTTATAGTGGAAGCTCTGGGTCCTTCTTTCTCAAGTGGTGGGGGCCAGGAAGCCCTAGACACACAGTGCTGTCCTTCAGTGGGGGCCTGGAACACAGAGGTGGGCCTGGCCCCTTGACCCGTGCCACTGCCGGGTGTGCTGGCCCCAGGCGCTGCTTTGGGGGAAAGAGTGGGCTTGGCTTCATCTGAAAGCCCCAGGCTGCCCTCAGAGAAGGCCCCACTACAGGGCGTACCCTGCGGCAGCCACTAGCCCACTGGTTCCACCACCTGCCTGGTATCAGCTTTGAGCCACAGAACGCCTGCCCGTCTCAGCCATGGAAGTCTTTGGTTTTCTCTCTCCTCAGAAATCAACGACCGGGAACAGAAGTTACATGCCCTTAAGGAGGTATTAAAGAAATTTCCAAAAGAAAACCACGAAGTCTTCAAATATGTCATCTCTCACCTAAACAAGTAAGTCGTGGGGCTTTCTGGCTGGTTTTTCCTTCTAAAAATGGATGGCCAGAGTCGGTCAGCAGCAGCATAAGACTGTGAGGCTCTGTCCTCAGCTGGGCAGCAGTGAGACCCTGGCCTGTAACAGGTCAGATCTGGCCAGGGGTTCTGGTCGTCCTCCTCAGTGGGAGATGCTCAGTGTACTAGGAGCACCGGCATCTTGGCTCATCCTCAGCCTTCCGTCCCGGTTCTGACTGAGAGGCCCCTGTGGCCCCTCACGTACCCAACACCAGACAGTGTACTGTCTTTCACCGGCCTAGCAGGGTCACGGAGCATTTGGCAGAGCCTGTGACCCTATTCAGCCCCCAAGCTAGCAGAGAGAGCAGATCCTCTGGTTGGTGCTGACGCCTCCAGAAATCGGCCCTTGAGTAAAAATTTAAAAAGCCTAAGAGCCTCCAGAGTCCTCTCTCCAGCCTTATTTCCTACCTGGTGCATGCCATGAGGGTGTGCTGTGGGAGGAGCCAGCCTCCCCTAGGGGCGTGTGGCCCCTGCAGGTAGGAAGCCTGTTCTACCAGAGTTGCTGAGTTTATCCTGCACAGAACAGGTTTGCTGGCTAAAGACCGTCTTACAAGCTCTGGCTTAGGGCACACACAGCCTCGCTCGTCTGCACAGCCAGCACGTTGTCGCCCTCTTTGGTTGTCTGGTGAGTGAGTCCCTGAGGCCGTGGGGCCTCCCATGGCTGGGGCGAGGGCCTTGAGGGCTCAGCCCACAGCCCTTCCAGGGCAGGGCACAGAGAGCCATGTGGGGACCTCCTCTGCTCACAGCAGTAGCCCCAGGCTCCCGAGTTGGGTGGGCCACTCTGACCATGAGCTTGGTGTCCTGCAGAGTCAGCCACAACAACAAGGTGAATCTCATGACCAGCGAGAACCTCTCCATCTGCTTCTGGCCCACCCTGATGAGGCCCGACTTCAGCACCATGGACGCCCTCACGGCCACGCGCACCTACCAGACAATCATTGAACTCTTCATCCAGCAGTGCCCATTCTTCTTCTACAACCGGCCCATCAGTGAGCCTCCCGGTGCCGTGCCCAGCTCCCCCTCAGCCTTGGCTTCCACCGTCCCCTTCCTCACCTCCACACCTGTCACGAGTCAGCCGTCACCCCCCCAGTCTCCTCCACCCACCCCCCAGTCCCCGATGCAGCCACTGCTCCCCTCCCAGCTTCAAGCCGAACACACGCTGTGAGCCACCAAGGCCCGGGGTGACACAAGAACCAATCTTCTCTCTGAAAGGGTGGCATCCGGCACTGAACAAAACCAAGTTCCTAGGGCAAGGGAGAGTGTCCCTCCCTCACTTTCTCAACACCTCAGCTGTGCCAGCCAGTGAGCTTCCACTGGCTGAGCTGTCGGGTGCCCCAGGCCCAGCACTACAGACTGGGCTGGCTGCAGGCAGCAGCATGGGCCTGGCCTTTGACTTGGACCCTTTGAGGACTGAGCGAGTCAGGCAGCAGCCCCAGGGCCCTCTGCGCGCTCCCTGCTCCCCGGCCCACCTCCCCTCCTGCCCGCCTGTCTGCACACACCAGCCTCAGGGCCTCTGCTCCCTGCTTGTACAGAGCCCCTTGTTGGGACAGTCCCCTGGCCTTTGCCAGGGGCGGAGGATGTTCGGAGAGTCAGGCCTGTCCCAGGGCGGGGCCAGCGACCCCTGAAGAGAACACTTCCCATTTATCTTGTCTGTCTCTTCCCACCTTATGTGTCTGCACACACGCCCCTGTGGCAGGGGCAGCCTGGCTAGCAACCTGCTCTTGACACGCGGGCCACAGCTCTCCACCCGAGGTGCAGGCCCAGGGCGTCTGCCCGGTGGTCAGAACAGCAGGAGGACAGCTCTGGGCCTGGCTGGGAGCATGCGGCACCTTCTCCATCCCCGCCCCTCCCTGCACAGGAGATACTCCCTTCGACCAAAAGAACCCCAGGAGGAAACAGGAACCAGAGAAAGAAAACGACAGGCCTCACGCTTCCACTTGCCTCTGTGGGAGGCACACAGGTGGTACTGGCCCTTGTCTTTGTGACAGCAAAACCAGGTTGCCAGGGCTGTGACCTGGGAGCCTGTTGGGGTCCCACTGGATCTTGTCACCGGATTCCCTTTCTGCCAAGAAGATGGTTCGAGCCCTTGTTGGGGAGAGCTGGAGAGACAGGGCAGCTTGGATCCCGGGCCGCCCTGGAACACAGTACATTGCTGTAGAAACACTACTTGAGCGTGCGTGTGCGTGTGTCCGTGGGGGTGCCGGCTGCCCTTGGGGTCTGGGCTCGCGGGTCTGGTGTGGCAGTGGAAGGGCTGCTCGTGGGCGGGAGGCGGGTGCTTTGAGGGAACGGGTCATCCCCCCGGGCCCGGTGGCTCTGGGGAGCCCTGGCACAGAGGCCATGCTCTGGCCCCTCCCCTGCCCGGAGCCCTTCCCACTTGCCTCCGCCTAGCACAGCCCGCCTGCCAGGCTGCTTGGCAACTGCCCCGCCTGACACTCGTCCTCACAGCCACGCCAGGGCCTCCATGGCCACGAAGGCTGGCCCTGAGTGGGGGGTCACACCGCCCCGCCCTCGGGTCTCGTTGCACTTTAAGAAGCAGGGTCTGTGGCGTGTTCCGAGGTGTCCTGGCAAGTAGGAGCTGCCTTCAGGCTGCAGCCACCCCACCACTGGCTGGAAACAGGAGTGGGCCCTGGCTCGCTGGGCTCTTCCCTGGCCGAGTGGCTCACCCTCTAGTGCTCAGTGGCAAAAAAAGGCGCTTGAAACACGAAACTCGCCCAAAACCTTTAAGAACAAGCCCGAGGTACAGATGTGTTTACGTGTAGTAAGTTCTGGATGATGCATTTTTCTCTTCTGGTGATCTGTGCCTGGTGCTGTCGGGCCGGACTGGCCGGAAGGTGGCGTTGGTTTGGTTCTGAGTGAGGCTGCGCACATTCTCCAGCTCTCCAGCCTCGGGCTCAGGCCGTGCTCACCCCGTCAGCTCTTAAATTGGGGTGGGAGGAAAGGCATGATGGGTAGCCTGGCCCATCCCTCGTGTGAAGACGCAAAAGCAGCTCGGGCCCCCTCGCTGCGTGACGGAGCACTGCCATCTCCTTCGTGCTGGCACGCCGGGCCACGCCTCACGCTGCTGTCCCTGATGGCACAGAGGTGTGCATGGTCAGTGATTTCTCCAGGTGTGGGAGAGGCAGTGAGGGCACTCCCGTACTTTGTACCATTGCCCGTGCAAAGGTACTGGGACCCCGGCTTGGGGGCCGGGGCTGCACCGCACACTGGCCTGCCCCAGGTCCTGCCCGTCCTGAGGGATCCCGCACACAGGAGGCTCCGGGTACCTCTCGCGTTCCCTCTGCCAACTCTTCAGCCTCGCGTGGTCTGCCTCTCCAGGCTGAGGGACCCAAGGACATCCTGGTCCTTTGAGTTGGCATTCTCAGTGGTGGCAGCACCACGCTGGGCTTCAGCTTCCAGTCAGATGGGCGCTTGAATGGGACCCACAAAAGGGAGAATGCCAGGGGCTGTGGGGACATGCCGGCCTTCACCCGGCTTTACGCTCTGGAAAGTGCTTCTGCAGAGGACCCTTGGCAGCTGCCTGCAGCTCAGCCTCGGGGTGGTGGCGGTGGGGGCGTGGGTTGGTCGCCATCCCCTGCGCGGGGGATGACCAGCCTTGGTGGTAAGCTGAGGCCAGCTGGCTCCGAGATGGTGATGCTAACGCGGAGGGAGGGGACAGGAGATCACCAGTTCTTGGTTTGTGTTTCATGTTGGGTATCGCACACCACATACTGTGTCCTGTCACACAGCTCTTCCCATCGTGCGACATTGAGAGGCCATGGGAACTTCAGTGTTTGTCGCCTCTGCCCCCTGCCCCCTGCCTGCCCCTGGTTTTTCTCTCTGCGGAGGGCAGGCGGCTGCATCAGTGAGTCTCCTGCTAAATGTGTCTTTGCCACAGGGGACAGAGGGTGACATCGTCGGAGCAGCAGCCAGTCAGAAGGGGCTGGGTGAGCCCACCCTCCCGGTTCTGTGCCTCAGTTCCTGCGGTCTCAAGACCCCGATCAGAGCTAGTGTCCCCTTGACTCCCCTAGGCCACTGGGCATTCTGGCCTCACAGACACCCAAAGCTTGACAACAGGCCGGCTGCAGCAGCTTGTCATCAGAATCCCCAGCTGTGCACCCCTCTCGAACTCTCCCATGAGATGTAGCCCCCTGCTTTGGGGCACTGGCTTATAAAGTAGTGTATGGTGGCCCCCAAGGCCTCCTGTGCAGAGGGCTGTGTCAGAGGGTCGCGTTCCAGGCAGGGGTAGGTTGCTGGGGGGACTGGCTTGCGTGCAAGGGGCGTGGGATGCCTCCGAGTACGTAGTCCATGTCAGGTCGCACGCCGCTCGGGCGTCAAGTGCGGCCTCCCTGGCTCACCTTGGCCGCGTGGGGACCTCCTGCGGGTCCCGGGCGCACCCTCCTGGCCGCCTCTAGAGCCCTCCTGCGGGCCACAGCTGCGACACCACACCTCACCTAGTCCAGACAGGGCCTAAGGTATTGTTCACATAAAAAGAATCACGTTCCCTGTGTACATTTAAGGCAAGAGGAAATGTCTCCGAATCGTATGGGAATAAAACTTGTTGGAAAATTTGGAATAGTGCTGCTGCCAGCTTATTTTTCTGGTACTTGTATTTTCACATGTTAAATGATCTTTATATATGTTGAATTAACAAATATTTTGAGTTTCCTGAGAAAAACAAAAGCATATTAATGGTATTGAGATGTGTTAGTAGTCTGGCCATGTGCCCAAATTTCTGTTTCGCAGCAAGAGTGGAGAACTGTATGTAAAGACGGTATAACAGTGATTTCTTTGTGTTTTAGGGGCTTTAACAGACACCCTCTAGTTGGTGTTAGGGATGTTTGCTTAATTTCCAGACTTTTTTTAAACACGTCGTGGGTTTCTTGAGGCTCCAACCCGATTAGTGCATGGTCAGCCCTCAACTAAGGCTGGGGCATCTCTGACTGAGGTGTTTTTGTTTGGTTTTGTTTTTTAAAATCATGTATTTGCTACAAAGTATTGTACTTGTCTCAATGGGAATGGTGTAAAAAACTGAAAAGGCCTTATGTGATATGTATCATAGTTAATAAATCAATCTTGTAAAAAACCAAGCCAGAGAGGAGTGAAGGGGGCCCTCACCCCCCCACCGGGCCAGCAGGGGGAGCAGGTGGGGGGAGGGTGCCCGGGAGGGGGGTCAGCAGGGCCGCCAGGCACTGATGGCACCGCCCGGTGCAGAGAACTGTTCACCGAGATCTGCGCGGTCCTCCAGTGTTGATCTCAAGCTATTTCCAAAGCCCCCCCCACGGGGTCCCTCCACGGGGTGCTGGGACTCAGATGCCGGTTGGTCGACTTCCCAAAGAGGGTGTGAGCAGTGGAGACTTGCCAGGGCGGGGCCCTTCTCTCCGGGGGAGGGGGCTCAGGCTGGGGGGAGGGGGTAATCCAGAGGGCGGGCTCACTCCTGGTCAGACACCCCAGCTCTCACAGCAGAGGAGCACGGCGCCACGCTATCTGTCCTCGGAGCTAGCCGCTGTCACCAGTCATCCAGGAGGCTGCCTCCCAAAGAAGACTCGCCACCAAGAACAAATCAGCTCTGCCCAACCCTCCAAAAAGTTTTTAGGACGAGCGCTTCCCTCGGCCCAGCCACCCAGGCTCGCTCCCTCCTGGCCCTTCCTGCTGCAACCACCCAAATAGCACTTCGGGGCCCTGGTTTTGCTGTTTCCTCTGGCTCCATTCTAGCGCAGGCTGAGTTCAAGCTCGCCTCGCCTCGGGGAGACACCCACACCCTACATGGACCCCCAGCCTTGGTCCTGCACCTTTGCGTGTGGCCGGAGAGGGAAGCTGTCTTCCCTGCCTCTGCCCACAGCAGACATGACTAGTCGATTGCCGTGTTCTGCCCCACACCTCTAGGCAGCCACTGCCCATTGATCGGAGCTGATGCCAGGGTCGACAGCTGCTTGCTGTCAGTGCCTACCAACTGGACCAGGCACTGGGGCATCTGCGCAGGAACCCCACACTCAAGCCTTCGACCCAACTCCCAGCGCCAGACAAGATTCATCTCTGAGTGCAGCTGGTTGCTTCCTGCTTCCAGATCTTGGCTTAGAGCAGCTCCCTGTGCCTAGAATCTCCCCTGCCCACCTCTGCCAAGCCCAGCTCTGCCCGTCAGATCCTCATCTGTCCTTCAAGGCCAGCCTCCCTCTGGAAATGCTGCCCTGGTCTTTTCATACATGGACCCACCCACATCTATTACTTGCCTGCTGGGGATTTGAGTGAGTCCCCTGGAATGCTGCAGCTTTCTCGTTTTTTGAGATCTGGGATCTTCACACCCCTGGTATACAGTTGGTCCTCAATATGTGTGCTGACAGAATCCTCTTTTTCTCCAGCTCTCGATGTTTCAGTTTTGTGTGCTTACTGGGGGGGACTCAGGCAATCTTCTGCCTTCAAAGTGCTGGGATTACAGGTTTGAGCTACTGTTGCTCCACGTTCAGCTGTTTTTGGCCCAAAACAGCATGACCCCGTGCCCCGTTCTCCCTACTCCCCGTTTCACCCCAAGCGACTTTCTTTGTTTGTTTGTTTCCTGGACGAAAAAAGTCCTCAAAGGGAAACATCCTGCCCATGTGGAAGAGGTGAAATTAAAAACGGCAGAAGCAGCTGGGCTCGGTGGCTCAGCCTGTAATCCCGTGCCTTTGGGAGGCTGAGGTGAGTGGATTGCCTGAGCCCGCGGGTTCGAGACCCGCCTGGGCGGCGAGACCTCATCTCTACAATAAATCAAAAAATCAGCTGGGCATGGTAGCACATGCCTGTAATTCCGGCTACTTGGAAGGCTGAGGCGGAAGGATCGCCGGAGCCCAGCAGTCCGAGGCTGTGGTGGCCGGGAGCGGCCACTGCACTCCAGTCTGGGCGACAGAGTGAGACTCCAACTCAAAAAAAAAAAAAAAACGGCAGAAGCACTACAAGGCATCAAAATGGACAAGTTCAAAAACTGTTCTGAGCAGTGAAAAAAGTGTCTTGATAGGTGTATTGCCTCAAATGGAGAGGACTTGGGAGGTGACTGAAGCTCAAACACGTAAGAATAACCATGAGGCAGGCTCAGTGGCTCAGCCTATAATCCCAGTGCTTTGGGAAGCCAAGGTGAGTGGATTGCCTGAGCCCGTGGGTTCAAGACCCGACGGGGCAACTTGGCGAGACCTCGTCTCTGCAATAAATCAAAAAATCAGCCGGGCGTGGTAGCGCACGCCTGTAGTTCCAGCTACTCGGAAGGCTGAGGCGGAAGGATCGCCGGAGCCCAGCAGGTCGAGGCTGCGGTGGCCGGGAGCGGCCACTGCACTCCATCTGGGTGACAGAGTGAGACTCTGACTCAAAAATTAAACATGAAAGTTTTTATAAATAAATTCCGGGGTTTTGAGGTCCCCCATTTAGACGTGCACCTCTCAAGCACCATGACCCACGCTGAGAGCTTGGGGGACAGGTCCTGCAGCCCCCACATGCCCTCCCCGATGCCCAAGTCGCCTCGTGCACGGGAAGCCCTCGGCTTGTGGATCTCAGCCTCGCCCTTGACTTGCAGCTCTGTCTACAAGCCAGCCTCTCCCACGCGACTCCAGCGCCGACCCCCACCCCAAGCCCCACACGCACGTCCTCTCGCTGGCGACTCTGTCTGGGGCTCCACTGCGACACACCCACGGCCAAACTCCTGGAACCTTCTCCAAACCGGTCCATTCCCCCAGCCTCCCCCACAAGCCAGGAGAAACCCTGGAGGCCAAGTTCCAGCTCACTCCCCTCCACGGCCCCTGCCACTACCCCGGTCTAATCTCACCAAGACATCCACTCCAGCCGCCTCTGTCTTCAACCTCCAACTTGGCGGCCGCAGGGCAGATCTACTCTCAGATCTGGGGCCGGCGCAGTGGCTCACGCCTGTGATGCCTGCACTTTGGGAGGCCGAGGCAGGAGCATGGCTTGTGCTGGGCTTTGAGACCAGCTTGGGCACCATGGCAAGACCTCATCTTTACGAAACATCAAAAATCAGCCGGGCATGGGGCCGCACACCTGTAGCCCCTGCTTCTTGGGAGAACGAGATGGGCGAATTGCTTGAGCCCAGGAGGTCGAGGCTGCCGTGAGCCATGATCGGGCCATTGCACTCCAGCCTGGGCAACAGAACGAGACCCTGACCCCCTGTCCAAAAAATGTCTCAGCTCTGGCTGTGCTCTCCTCCCTCAAGACCCTCGGGGGGGAGAGGGGGCCACACCTCATCGACAGGGGTACCTGCATAATAAACATTTGTGTACCTAACTCTGAATTGTACCCCCGTCTTTAAAATAAAAATAAGACCCTCCAGGGCTCCCCAGTGCCCTTGGAGGAGGCCCAAACTCTCCAGCAGGGCCCATGAGGTCCCCGCCAACCTCCCAGAGAGCTTCTCTTGCTCTGCATTCCCGGACTCCGAGTCCCCACCCACCCCAGGCCATTTGCACACACTGTTCCATCCTGCAGCAACACTGTTCCCTGCATCTACCCCACCTTTCCAGCTCGCTGCTCATCCTTCCGATTCCAGCTCCGGGACTCCCCGCGGGGGTCTTCCCCGACCGGCCCCCCAAGATGGAGTCCCTGGCTCTCGAAGGAAAACAATGTCCTCTTGCGGAAGAGCACTGTTCTGGGCGCGTTCCATTCAGACTGTCTTCTCCCACTCCACACGGATTTCCTGAGCACCCCTCTGTGCCAGGCCCCGGCGGAGCAGCCGTGGACAAGACGAAAATCCCCGCGGGGCTGGCACCTCGCACAAGGAACACAGACCACGATGTCAGGCAGGACGGAGGAGTTGAGACGGCTTTGGGTCGTTGGGGGTAGGGGTGCTGTGCACGGTCGTCAGGAAGACCTCGCTGGGGAGGAGGTGACACGGGGACAGCAGGGACGAGGTTGTGGGGGGGGCAAGACACTCGCCTCAGGTGCAAACCTGGGGGAAGAAAAACTCAGTGATCGAGTTAAACATGCTTCGTTGCAGTATTTTCTATTTTTCTCTCTCTCTAGCTTTTTTTAGAGTCGGGGTCTTGCTCTTGTCACCCAGGCTGGCGTGCATGACACGATCGCGGCTCACCGCAGCCTCCACCTTCCTCGCGGGCTCAGGTGATCCTCCCGCCTCAGCCTCCCGAGTAGCTGGGACGACAGGCGCGCGCCACCACGCCCTGCTCATTTCTCGGTGTTTTACAGAGACGGGGTCTCGCTATGTTGCCCGGCCGGTCTCCAACTCCTGGGCTCAGGCGATGCCCCCCCACCCGCCTCGGCCTCCCAAATTGCTGGGATGACAGGCATGAGCCATCGTGCCTCGACGCAATATTTTCCAAAAATCAGAGTTGCTGTGAACCCAAAACTGCTCTTAGAAAAACTCAATCATTAACAAAACACGAAAAGTCTTTTTTTTTTTTTTTTTTGAGTTGGAGTCTCACTCGGTCGCCCAGACTGGAGTGCAGTGGCCGCTCCCGGCCACCGCAGCCTCCACCCGCCGGGCTCCGGCGATCCTTCCGCCTCAGCCTCCCGAGTAGACGGAATTACAGGCGCGCGCTACCACGCCCGGCTGATTTTTTGATTTATGGCAGAGATGAGGTCTCGCCGCCCAGGCGGGTCTCGAACCCGCGGCTCAGGCAATCCGCTCACCTCGGCCTCCCAAAGGCGCGGGGTTGCAGGCTGAGCCACGAAAAGTCTTCGATGCGGACGCATCGGGAAGCGCCACGCGGGGGGAACCAGGGCCTGAGGCTCGAGCAGCGCCGGGAAGACGCAGCCGGACCGGAGCCCGGCGAGGCGGAGGCGACGGCGGCCGGACCGGCCCGCGGAGGCGGAGGCGACGGCGGCCGGACCGGGGCCCGCGGGGCGGAGGGGCGGCCGCGAAGGTCCGGGCCGCGGGGCTCTGGAGGCGACACCGAGGCGGGCGGGCGGGGGCCCCCAGCCGCAGCCCACCCCGGCCCCCAGGGGGCGCGCGCCGGCTCCGGGCCTGCGGCCCCGAGGCGGAGCGCGCGCCGCTACCCGCGGCGGCCACCGGGGGGCGGCAGAGCGCCGCCCTGCGCGGCGCGGCCCGGCCCGGCCCGGGACGCGTCGGAGGCCGCGCGGCTTCTCGGAGGCAGGCTGGCTCGGGAGGGGCGGCCGGGCCGCGGCGGGCGGGAACGAGGCGTCCCGGGCACAGCCGGGGGGTGACATCACTTCGCCCGTCCGTCCGTGCGGCCCGTCGTCCGCGCACGGGAGGGAGCGGGGCGGGACCGGGGCAGGGGCAGCGGCGCGCGCCGGCCGGCCCAGCCCTCCGGGAGGCCGCGGGGGAGGATCGCCGGGAGTCCGAGGCCCGCCCGAGCCACACCGTGCGACTCTGTCGCCGCAAATGAAGTGTCTGCTTTCTTTTGGTTTTCGAGTCAGCGTCTCCCTCTGTCACGCAGTCCGGAGCCCAGCCTCCACCTGCTGGGCTCAGGCCATGCCCCCATCCCAGCCTTCCAAGTAGCTGGAACCACAGGCGTGCGCCACCACGGCCAGCTAATTTTCTGACTATCGTAGAGACGGGTCTTGCCAAGTTGCCCAGGCTGGGCTCGAACCCGTGGGCTCAGGCAATCCTCTTGCCTCGGCCTCCCAAAGTGCTGGAATTAGAGGAGTGAGTCACCCAGCCCGGTGCCGGCTCCTTTTTTTTTTTGAGTCAGAGTCTCACTCTGTCGCGGAGGCTGGAGCACAGCAGCATGATCACAGCCGCCGCAGCCTCGACCTGCTGGGCTCAGGCCATCCTCCCGCCTCAGCCTCCCAAGTAGCTGGAACCATAGGTGTATGCCACCACACCCAGCCACATTTTTTATTTATTGTAAAGACAAGTTCTCACCAAGTTGCCCAAACTGGTCTTGAACCCCTGGGCTCAGTCAGTCCTCTCACCTCCTCCCCCCAAAGTGCTTGGATTACAGGCATGAACGGCCACACCAGGCCACAAATTTTAAAAAAAAAAAAATTTTTTTTTGAGTCAGAGTCTCACTCTGTCACCCAGGCTGCGGTGCAGTGGCACGCTCACAGCCACCACTGCCTCGACCTGCTGGGCTCAGGTGATCCTTCTGCCTCAGCCTTCCAAGTAGCTGGAACCACAGGCACGTGCCGCCATGCCCGGCTAATTTTTCTTGATTTATTGTAGAGATAAGTCTCACCCTGTTGCCCAGGCTGGTCTTGGACCGCTGGGCTCAGGCAATCCTCTCACCTCAGCCTCCCAAAGTGCTGGGATTACAGGCGTGAGCCACCGCACCAAAATTAGCTGGGCATGATTGTGTGCACCTGTAGTCCCAGCGACTTGGGAGGCTGAGGTGGGAGGACTGCCTCATCTCAGGAGGTCAAGGTTGTCGTAGGTATGATTGCGCCACTGCACTCCAACCTGGGCGACAGACTGAGGCCACTACTCAAAAACAAACAACCAAAATGATCAATAAAAGCATTTAGTATTAGCAGAAATCATTTTCTTTATGTCCTTGTTTGTTTACTTGTGCCTGTCTCCCAGTAAGGACTTGTCTGTCTTGTTCACTGATGTCTCTCCAGTGGAAGTTCATACATTTTTAGAATAGAGGAATTGTATTTTGTTATTTATGTATTCTAGTTTAACACATACATGGTTTAAAAGTAAAAGAATTCCAAAGGCTGTAAGACCATGCAAAATAGCTGGGCGTGGTGGCTCACATCTGTAATCCCAGCACTTTGGGAGGCCAAGGCAGGAGGATTGCTTGAACCAAGGAGTTGACCAGCCTGGGCAACGTAGCAAGATCCTGCCTTTACAAAAAATACAAAAATTACCCAGGTGTGGTAGTGCACACCTGTAATCCCAGCTACTCTGGAGGCTGAGGCAGGAGGATCGCCCGAGCTTCCAAAAAAAAAAAAACCTGCAATAGATCTCCCCTTGTGAATTTCAAATGACCTTTTAAAAGAGGACCTGTATTTCTGCAGCTCTTATGATGTGCAAAAGGACAAAATAAGGATCCGTTTCCCCAAATTCTCCCCAGAACTGGAGACCATTCGTGTTTCTGTGTAAGTTCAGCTGTTACGGTCTGACGCAAAGAATCAGCTGCTATCTCTCACGGTCAGTCAAAGACGGGAGACAGAGACTGGGAGAAAGGGGAGTGGCTAATTTCTGTACCCAGGCTATAGGGAGACGAGTCCGCATCCTTACCAAGAAACCCACTCAAAGCCACACAAATCCATTCTGGTACTTATTCTCCAAATTCACAGCCCCTCACCCACCCCAAGTTTGAGGCCTACGTGTAGTTTTAGCATGACCCGAGAGTGACATGAACGTCTTTTGACACGTGACCACTGGTGTGACACAAAGCCTCCTGGTCATGCTGACATTTTAGACGCCATTTTGGAATTTACAATATGTTCTTTTACAGTTTTTTTGTTTGTTTGTTTGTTTGTTTGTTTTTAGAGGAGGGGGCAGACAATTGCAACATTTGGAAGGAAGAAAAAGTCACAACATTTGAAATGATAGCTTTCAGCCGGGCTCGGTGGCTCAGCCTGTAATCCCGCGCTTTGGGAGGCTGAGGTGAATGGATTGCCTGAGCCCGCGGGTTCGAGACCAGGAAGTCGAAGCTGCAGTGAGTCATGATCATGCCTCTGCACTCCAGCCTGGACAACAGAGTGAGACCCCAACTCAAAGAAACCCAGCAATAATATATGAAGGAATTCCGGCACAGTGGCACACATCTATAATCCCAGCACTTTGGGAGGCAGAGGCAAGAGGACTGCCTGAGCCCACAGGTTCGAGACCAGCCTGGGCAACTTGGCGAGACCTCATCCTACAATAAATCAAAAAATCAGCCGGGCATGGTAGCGCGTGCCTGTAGTTCCAGCTACTTGGAAGGCTGAGGCGGAAGGATCGCCGGAGCCCAGCAGGTCGAGGCTGCGGTGGCCGGGAGCGGCCACTGCACTCCAGTCTGGGCGACAGAGTGAGACTCCAACTCAGAAAAAAAAAAAGAAAGAAATGATAGCTTTCACGTGTTTTAAAACATAATCTTAACAATCTCCTGTTCCCAGACCCCCGCCTGTAACAGTCTGATGCCCTTGCAGCCGCGGATGGAGGGGGGAGGGCTGTGTCCACTCCAGGCTTTCAGACACACTTCTGACGGCCCTGGTCCACTCTCCTAATTATCAGGTGATCTGGCTTGCCTGGCTATTTACCAGTCGGGCAAGACAGTGCTAGGGAAGAAGAAAGGGAATTGGGGGAGGGGTGGAGAAATTAGCACCTTTTTTTTTTTTTGAGTCACAGTCTCACTCTATCGCCCAGGCTGGAGTGCAGTGGCACGCTCACGGCCACCCCGGCGTCGACCTGCAGGGCTCAGGCGATCCTTCCGCCTCAGCCTTCCAAGCAGCAGGAACTACAGGTGCGCACTACCACGCCTGGCTAATTTTCTGTTTATTGTAAAAACGAGGTCTCCTCAAGTTGCGGGGGCTGATCTCGAAGCTGTGGGCTCAGACAATCCACTTGCCTCGGCCTCCCAAAGGTGCTGGGATTACGGGCTGAGCCACCGAGCCCGGCCAATGTGCACTTTTAACTTCAAGCGGCTTCTACATTTAGCCCATCTCAGCGACAAATAAATTTCTTAAAACAAGTTTCTAAGTCTTTTCTAAATGACTGTTCTAATATGACCAAAACGGCCTCTTTTCAACCTATAACACACCTACACACAAAAAATAATGACTATTTTTTAGTTGGAGTCTCACTCGATCGCCCAGACTGGAGTGCAGTGGCCGCTCCCGGCCACCGCAGCCTCGACCTGCTGGGCTCCGGCGATCCTTCCGCCTCAGCCTTCCGAGTAGTCGGAATTACAGGCACGCACTACCATGCCCGGCTGATTTTTGATTTATTGTGGAGATGAGGTCTCGCCAAGTTGCCCAGGCGGGTGTCGAACCCGCGGGCTCAGGCAATCCACTTACCTCAGCCTCCCAAAGCACTGGGATTACAGGATAAGCCACCAAGCCCGGCCGAATAATGACTTCTTAATCTCAATTTCTCTGACTGCTATTATGGTGAAGTACCTTGTCACATGTTTGTCATTGACACTTCTTTTATGATTTGCCTTTGTCGATAGTGACCATTTTCCCATCGAATTATCTGTATGGGGCCATCTGTCTTTTTCTTATTGATTGGTAGGAGTTCTTTATTCATGATGGATATCAATCTGTTGTCTCTTACTAATTTACATGTATATTCCCCGCTCCTGGTACTAATCTTTTAAAACTGCTTACAGCACCTTTGAAACTTCAGCATTGTCGGAGACACGGTCTCCCTCTGTCACCCAGGCTGGAGTCCAGTGGCATGATCACAGCTCACTGCAGCCTCAAACTCCTGGGCTCATGGGACCCGCCCACCTCCGCCTCCCGAGTAGCTGGGACTACAGGCATGTGTCACCATGTCCAGCTAATCTTTTGATTTTTTTTTTTTTTTTTTTTTTTGTCTGGAGACGAGGGCCTTGATGCATTTCCCAGGCTGGTCTGAAACACCTGGCCTCAAGTGATCCTCCCACTTCGGCCTCCCAGAGCGCTAGGATTGCAGGGGTGCGCCACCGCACCTGACCATACTCAGCGGGATTTAGCATATTCAGTGGTTTTTAGCATATTCACCGAGTTGTGTAACCGTCACCACAGTCAATTTTAGAACACTCATCACCTAAAAAGAAACCCTGTGCCCATCAGCAGTCATTCCCCGTGCCACCCGGAGGCGTGTGCTGTGGCTGCCATGAAGTGTCACACACCGGTGGCTCGAAGACTCACAGCCCCAGGGCCGGAAGTCCTCTGAGTTGAGGGGGAATTGTTCCAGGCTGTCTCCCAGCTTGGGGCCTTGCAGGTGCTATTTGGCTCCCTTGATGTCAGAGGCATCACCCCGTCTCTGCCTGCATTCTCACATGGCGTTCTCCCTGTGTACGTGGCTCTGTGTCCAAGTGTCCCCTTCTCTTTTTTTTTCAATCGGTGTCTCGCTCTGTCACCCAGTCTGGAGTGCAGTGGCATGCTCACGGCCACCGCAGCCTCGACCACCTGGACTTAGATAATCCTCCTGCCTCAGCTTTCCAAGTAGCTGGAACCACAAGAGTGCACCACCATGCCTGGCTGATTTTTTAATTTTTTGTAGAGACGAGATCTTGCCAAGTTGCCCAGGCTGGTCTCGAACCCCTGAGCTCAGGCAGTCCTCTTGCCTCTGCCTCCCAAAGTGTGGGGATTACAGGTGTGAGCCACCACACTCGGCTTCAAATGTCTCCTTCTTATGAGGATATCTGTCATATTGGATTACAGCCCACTCTGACGATCCTTTTTTTTTTGAGTTGGAGTCTCACTCGGTCACCCAGACTGGAGTGCAGTGGCCACTCCCGGCCACCGCAGCCTCGACCTGCTGGGCTCCGGCGATCCTTCCACCTCAGCCTTCCGAGTAGCTGGAACTACAGGTGTGCACTACCACGCCCGGCTCATTTTGATTTATTGTAGAGATGAGGTCTTGCTGCCCAGGCGGGTCTCGAACCCACGGCCTCAGGCAATCCACTCACCTCAGCCTTCCAAAGGCGTGGGATTACAGGCTGAGCCACCGAGCCCGGCTTGGAGTCCCCATTCTACAGACAAGGACAGCAAAGCACAGACAGATGAAGGAAACCGCCCGGGTTCCCACAGGTGGGCCGGAATTTGAACTTGAGCCTGTGAGTCCCTTCTTCAGAACTGTGCTCTCAGCCAGGTGTGGTGGCTCATGCCTGTCTTCCTAACATTTTGGGAGGCAGAGGCGAGAGGATTGCCTGAGCCCAGGGGTTCGAGACTAGCCTGGGCAACATGGTGAGACCTCATCTCTACAAAAAAAAAAAATTTAATTAGCCAGGCATGGTGGTGCACACCTGTAGTTCCAGCTCCTCGGAAGACTGAGGTGGAAGGATCGCCTGAGCCCAGCAGGTCGAGGCTGTGGTGGTCATGAGCGTGCCACTGCACTCCAGCCTGGGCGACAGAATGAGATACCAACTCAAAAAAATAAAATAACTGTGCTCTCACTCTGTAATCCTAGCAGTTTGGGAGGCTGAGACAAGAGGATCTCTTGAGGCCAGGAATGTGAGACCAGCTGGGCAGCATAGCAAGACACTGTCTCCACAAAAAAATTTAAAAACTAGCTGGGATTGTTCACAATAGCAAGAACCTGGAACCAACCATGCTGCCCATCAAAAGAGGACTGGATTTTTTAAATGTGGTACATATACACAATGGAATATTACACAGCCACAAAGAAGAACAAAATCATGAACTTCGTAGCAACCTGGATGGAATTAGAGTTTATAATACTGAGTGGTCTCACAGAAACAAAGAGCTGAGTATCGCGTGTTCGCACTCACAAGTGGACCTTGAACAACTACCATATTACTAGAAGAAAAGGATTGGTGGGGGCGGGGAGGTGGGCTTGACAGGAATCCATAACTGCCTGGGGAAGGGAGGGCACATCTCATCAACAAGGACACCTGCAAAATGAATATTTGTATACCTGAGCCCGGATTGTACCCCACGATTTTAAAATAAAAATTAGAAGAAGAAAAAATTTAAAAATATATTTAAAAATTAGCTGGGTGTGGTGGTGGACCCTTGTAGTTCCATCTATTCGGGAGGCTGAGGCGGGAGGATTTCCTGAGCCCAGAAGGTCGAGGCTGTGGTGAGCTGTGATTGTGCTACTGCGCTCCAGCCTGAGCGGCAGAGTGAGACTCCAATTCAAAGAAATAAACATAAATAAAACTTAAAAGAAAGGGTGTTTTTGTTTGATTTTCAGAGGTGAGAAAGCAGGAGTTTATTAAGAAGACAAAAGAGCCGGCTTGGGGCTCAGCCTGTAATCCCGCCCCTTTGGGAGGCCGAGGTGAGTGGATTGCCTGAGCCCACGGGTTCGAGACCCGCCTGGGCAGCGAGACCTCATCTCTACGATAAATCAAAAAATCAGCCGGGCGTGGTAGCGCATGCCTGTAGTTCCGGCTGCTCAGAAGGCTGAGGCGGAAGGATCGCCGGAGCCCAGCAGGCGAGGCTGCGGTGGCCGGGAGCAGCCACTGCACTCCAGTCTGGGTGAGAGTGAGACTCCAACTCAAAAAAAAGAAGAAGACAAAAGAGCTCCCAAGCGGGAGGGGACCTGAAAGAGGGTTGCCCAAAAGAAAGTTTGAAACTGTCCCCTCCACCTCCGATAAGGAGGAATGAGTGTTTAAGTAGAAGTCATTGGTAGCTGCCCCCTCCCCCCCACACACACACACCATGCTTTCAGTGCCCACCAGAATTCTTGTTGCTCGCTTGATTGCCCCTGGTGACGGGCAGCTCTCCACCCGACAAGAGGACATGCTGTCCCTCCCCATCTCTTCCGCCTGGGCGGCTTTGGGAGCCGCGAGGCCTCCGTGCTCTGACTGGGACATGTCTCCAAAGTGATTGGGCGGCCGGCGGGGGCTGTCAGATGCCCCCAGACCTTGTCTCCCAGTCTACACCCACCCTGCTCTGCCCCCAGACGTCTGACCCATGTGTCCGTCTTACCCAGACGCCCTCTTCCTCCAAGCCTGGTCCTGCCGGTGGGAGCCCTGAGGGAGGAGAGAGGGACACATGTCCCTGCCCTCTTCCCGCTGGGCCTCGGGTTGACTGTGCCCTGGGAGCGTCTGGCATCTGACAGCCCCCGCCCGGCCACCCAATCACTTTGGAAGTCTCAATCCAGTGGCCCCATGCCCCTCTCCTGCCTTTGCAGCACCCACCCCTCCCCGGAATTGTACCTGCCCTGGGCACTGCTTTAGCCCCCTGAAACCCCTTCCCTTTTTTTCTGAGTTGGAGTCTCATTCCGTCACCCAGGCTCAGGGTCACCCCAGGGTCGACCTGCTGGGCTCCGGGGCTCCTTCTGCTTCAGCCTTCCAAGCAGCAGGAGTTGCAGGCGTGCACTACCACGCCCAACTAATTTTCTATTTATTGTAGAGACGAGGTCTCACCAAGTCGCCCAGACAAGTGGCTCAGCCTGTCATCCCGCGCCTTTGGGAGGCCGAGGTGAGTGGATTGCCTGAGCCCGCAGGTTCGAGGCCCGCCTGGCCGACTTGGCGAGACCTCATCTCTACAATAAATCGAAAATCAGCCGGGCATGGTAGCGTGTGCCTGTAGTTCCAGCTACTTGGAAGCAGGTCGAGGCTGCGGTGGCCGGGAGCGGCCACTGTACTCCAGTCTGGGCGACAGAGTGAGACTCTAACTCAAAAAAAAAAAAAAAAAAGTCAGAATCTCACTCTGTCACCCAGGCTGGAGTGCAGTGGCATGCTCATGGCCAGTGCGGCCTCGACCTGCTGGGCTCAGACGATCCTTCCACCTCAGCCTTCCAAGTAGCTGGAACTACAGGTGCACACTAATTTTTGTATTTATTGCAGTCACGCGTTCTCGCCATGTTGCCCAGGCTGGTCACTGCAACCAGCTCCTCAAAATCTTTATCTGGAGCCCCCTATGAAATCCTTCTCAGTCCCTAGTGGGGGGCCCCAGCCCTTTTCAGCGTAGACCCACCCTAGCCAGAAGTTGACCTTTTTCTTCCGGCCCCTGTCATCAGAGCTAGGAAAGGGCACAGAGACCTCCCAGTTAATGCCTCTCATCTTTGATTGACAACGAGGGATAGCAGCCTGTTTGTTAGGCTAGACAAAAACAGCCCCAGCTACTCGGGAGGCTGAGGCAGGAGGATCGCCTGAGCCCAGGAGGTCGAGGCTGCAGTGAGTCATGATCATGGCCCTGCACTCCAGCCTGGACAACAGAGTGAGACCCCAACTCAGAAAAACCCAGCAATAATATATGAAGGAAGTCGGGCACAGTGGCACACATCTATAATCCCAGCACTTTGGGAGGCAGAGGCAAGAGGATTGTCTGAGCCTACAGGTTCGAGACCAGCCTGGGCAACATGGCGAGACCTCGTCTCTCCAATAAATCAAAAAAGCAGTCGGGCGTGGTGGCGCGTGCCTGTAGTTCCCGCTACTTGGAAGGCTGAGGCGGAAGGATCGCCGGAGCCCAGCAGGTTGAGGCTGGGGTGGCCGTGAGCATGCTGCTGCTACTCCAGCCTGGGTAGAAAGTAAATAGCAAAAGTAACTCATTACAGGTTGACGTTAACTTATTTTACAAAAAAATATTGTTTTCAAATTTAAAAAAGTTTAGTGACAAGCATCGCACTCTTTAACCATTTTGCAAATCCTTGGGTCTGCTATGACATCACACTCCCTGCAGACTCTGAAAACTCCATGATTGATGGGAGAATGAAGCAAAAGGTTAGAAAATGTCTCAGTATGAAAATATGGCCTGGTGGACCCTTAAGAGGCTCTCTGGAAGCAGGTAGACATTGAGTGACCATCCGTGCAACCAAACACTGTCCATGGTCCCCTTGGTCCTCTAGGCCATTCAGAGCCCACGGGATGTCATGCCTCCTGCACAGATGAACATGGCCTTTTGGGGGCACAATGTAATAGTCCTTGAGCCTCTGACCTAGAGGGTGATCTTCGATATCAGGACAGGGTAGGGACTGTTCGCCAAGTATCCTCTAGTCTTTTCGCTTGTCTTTATTTTAAGACCTGTAATATGATGTTATTCCAGAGTCACGTTGGCAAACAAACTTCAGTATATAGGATAATAGAGTAATAAAACCCTTTTATTTCTTTATTCCTTTATTTATTTATTTATATATATTTTGAGTCAGAATCTCACTCTGTCGCCCAAGCAGGAGTGCGGTGGCATGCTCATGGCTACTTGGCTACTGCAGCCTCGACTTGCTGGGCTCAGGCGATCGTTCCTCCTCAGCCTTCCAAGTAGCTGGAACCATAGGCATATGCCACCACACCTGGCTAATTTTTTGATTTATTGTAGAGACGAGGTCTCGCCAAGTTGCCCAGGCTGGTTTCTAACCCCTGGATTCAGGCAATCCTCTCATTTCTGCCTCCAAAAGTGCTGGGATTACAGGCATGAGCCACCAGACCCAGCCAGTGACAATAGTTTTCACATCTATCTAGTGATGTTGGATTATGGAGGAAGGACATGGTTTGATTTTGTAACCAATGTTTAAGGACAGGCAGGAGTCAGGTATTGAGTTTAGTCTGAAAAAGGAATATTTTGGCTGGTGCGTTGGCTTACACCTGTAATCCCAACACTTTGGGAGGCGGAAGTGAGAGGATTGCCTGAGCCCAGGGGTTCGAGACCAGCCTAGGCAACTTGACAAGACCGCGTCTCTACAATAAATCAAAAAATTAGCCAGGCTTGATGGCGCACACCTGTGGTTCTAGCTACTTGGAAGGCTGAAGCGGATCACCTGAATGCAGCAGGTCAAGGCTGCGATGGCCATGAGTGTGCCACTGCACTCCAGCCTGGGCAACAGAGTGAGACTCTGACTCAAAAAAAACAAAGATATATTTTTGGACCAGGCATAGTGACTCATGCCTATAATCCCAACACTTTGGGAAGCCGAGGTGAGAGGATTGCCTGAGCCCATAGATTCAAGACCAGCCTGGTCAACTTGGCGAGACTTCGTCTCTACAATAAATAAATAAATAAATTAGCCAGATGCGATGGCACATGCCTGTGGTTCCAGCTACCTGGAAGGTTGAGGCAGAAGGTTCACCTGAGCCCAGCAGGTCAAGGCTGCGGTGGCCATAAATGTGCCACTGCACTCCAGCCTGGGCGACAGAGTGTGACTCCAACTCAAAAAAAAAAAAAAGAAAAGAAAAGGAATTTCAGTAAATGCAACCCTACAAACCCATACAATTTTAATTAGTCCTGATCCTAAGGTAAGAAATTTTTTTTTTTTTTTTAGTTGGAGTCTCACTGTCGCCCAGACTGGAGTACAGTGGCCGCTCCCAGCCACCGCAGCCTCAACCCGCTGGGCTCCGGCGATCCTTCTGCCTCAGCCTTCTGAGTAGCTGGAACTATAGGCGCACACTACCACGCCCGGCTAATTTTTTAAAATTTATTGTAGAGATGAGGTCTCGCCAAGTTGCCCAGGCGGGTCTCAAACTTGCGGGCTCAGGCAAATCCACTCACCTCAGACTCCCAAAGCACGGGATTTCTGGCTGAGCCACCGAGCCCGGCTGAATTTTTTTTTTTAGTAGGAGTCTCACTGTATCACCCAAGCCGGAGTGCAGTGGCACAATCATGGCCACCACAGCCTAGACTTGTTGGATTCAGATGATCCTTCCACTTCAGTCTTCAAGTTGCTGGACTCACAGGAGCACACCATCACACCCAGCTAATTTTTTGATTTATTGTAGAGACAAGGTCTTGCCAAGTTGTCCAGGCTGGCAACTCTGAATTTTGTCTCTCAAAAATCATCCCTTATATGGTGAGTGTAGTGGATCACACCTATAACCTTAGCACTTTGGGAGGCGGAGGTGAGAGGATTGCCTGCGCCCAGGGGTTTGAGACCGGCCTGAGCAACTTGGCAAGACTGCATCTCTACAATAAATGGAAAACTTCGCCGGGCATAGTGGTGTGTGCCTGTAGTTAAAGCTACTTGGAAAGCTGAGGCAGAAGAATTGTCTTAGCCCACCAGGTTGAAGCTGCAGTGGCCATGATCATGCCACTGTATTCCAGTCTGAGCAACAGAGTGAGACTCCAATTCAAAAAAAAATCGAAACCTATTGTAATTTTATTAAGAGTAAATTAACATCTTAAAAACATTGTTCTAACAGAGGGGAACAAAATTTGGAAAGACTAATATAGATAATTTTCTTTTAATCATAATCAACTTAATCACATACAAAATTCCTTTCATAAATTCCCCTTCACAAACTTTTTCAACTTAGAGCATCTACAACATGTGTGGACTCTGTTTTGCTCTTTACTTCTCCTCGTTCCTAAATAATCATTTTACTTCAGGACAAAAATTTAAAATACAAAATTCTTTTGCACAAGAAATCATTCTCTTTTCTTTATAACCCTCCTTACCAAGAACACACCTTCACGCCCATAATTTTCTTTCTTTCTTTTTTTTTTTTTTTTTTTTGAGTTGGAGTCTCACTCTGTCGCCCAGACTGGAGTGCAGTGGCCGCTCCCGGCCACCGCAGCCTCGACCCGCTGGGCTCCGGCAATCCTTCCGCCTCAGCCTTCCAAGTAGCCGGAATTACAGGCATGCACTACCACGCCCGGCTAATTTTTTTTGATTTATTGTAGAGATGAGGTCTCGCTGCCCAGGCGGGTCTCGAACCCGCGGGCTCAGGCAATCCGCTCACCTCAGCCTCCCAAAGGCGCGGGATTACAGGCTGAGCCACCGAGCCTGGCTACCATAATTTTCTTCACTGGTCTCTTTCGATTTTCTTTCATAAAGAACTTTTAAATAACATCCAAAGCCGGGTATGGTGACTCAAGCCTGTAATCCCAGCACTTTGGGAGGCCGAGATGAGAGGACTGCCTGAGCCCATGGGTTCAAGACCCGCCTGGGCAACTTGGCAAGACCTCGTATCTACAATAAATAAAAAATTAGCTGGGCATAGTAGTGCGCACCTGTAGTTTTGGCTACTTGGAAGGCTGAGGCAGAAGGATTGCCGGGAGCCCCACAGGTTGACACTGGGGTAGCCATGAGAATGCCACTGCACTCCAGCCTGGCCAACAAAGTGAGACTCCAACTCAAAAATAAATAAATAAACAACCTCCAGTTTATATAAAATAACCTTAAATTTTAGTGAAAACCTAGGAAGCAAGAAATTCTGAACTGTCTGTTAGATACAAGCATTTTTGGGGGAGGCCAAGGTGAGAGGATTGCCTGAGCCCACGGGTTCAAGACCAGCCCAGGCAACTTGGTGAGACCATATCTCTACGATAAAAAATTAGCCGGGCTCGGTGGCTCAGCCTGTAATCCCAGCACTTTGGGAGGCTGAGGTGAGTGGATGCCTGAGCCCGCGGATTCGAGACCCGCCTGGGCAACTTGGTGAGACCTCATCTCTACAATAAATCAAAATGAGCCGGGCGTGGTAGCACGTGCTTGTAGTCCAGCTACTCGGAAGGCTGAGGGGGAAGGATCACCGGAGCCCAGCAGGTCGAGGCTGTGGTGGCCGGGAGCGGTCACTGCACTCCAGTCAGAGTGACAGAGTGAGACTCCAACTCCAAAAAAAAAATTAGCCATGGATGGTGGCATGTGCCTGTAGTACGAGCTACTTGGAAGGCTGAGACAGAAGGATCACCTGAGCCCAGCAGCTTGAGGCTGCGGTGGCCGTGAGCATGCCCACTGCTCTCCATCTTGGGTGACAGTGAGACTCCAACTCAAAAAAAAAGATTTCCAATCACAAAAGTCTTCCCATAAGCATTATCTCATTTATTAATTCATCCTCTTTTTTTTCTTTTGATGTGGAGTCTCACTCTGTCGCCCAGACTGGAGTGCAGTGACCGCTCCCGGCCACTGCAGCCTCGACCTGCTGGGCTCCGGCGATCCTTCCCCCTCAGCCTTCCAGTAGCTGGAACTACAGACGGCGCTACCATGCCCGGCTAATTTTTTTGATTTATTGTAGAGATGAGGTCTCGCCAAGTTGCCCAGGCGGGTCTCGAACCCGCGGGCTCAGGTAATCCATTTACCTCAGCCTCCCAAGCCGCGGGATTACAGGCTGAGCCACCGAGCTGGCTTAATCATCCTTTCTATCTTTCTGTTAACCATTTCCACAGCCTATCAGGTGTTCACCTAAGTAAGAAGCTTGAAGTTAAATACGTGGGCATTGTGTCAATAACTCAGAAGATTCAGCAGATTTCATTGAATAAACAGTCTTAGCAAGACATGGTGGCTCACACTTGTAATCTCAGCACTTTGGGAGGCAGAGATGAGAAGACTGCCTGAGTCCAGGAGCTCGAAACCAGCTTGGACAATTTGGTGAGACCACGTCTCTGCAATAAATCCAAGAAATTCGCCAGGCATGGTGTTGTACATCTGTGGTTCCAGCTACTTAGAAGGCTGAGGTTGAAATTCCACCTGAGGCCAGCAGGGCGGGGCCGCATGCCACTGCATAACAGAGTGAGACCAACACACACACCAAAAAAAAAAAAACCTTTCAGTATTGCTTGTCAAAAAAGTCATATGTACAGAGATAATTCTGGCTTTGCCTGCTTTTAAAGCTTTATAACCTTTATGTCAAACCCTGACACCTTAAAATATCTAATGGAGGCAAATGTAAAACTTATCTAATGAATAGACCCAGTCAAAAATGTATGCTGACAATTTTGAAGACATTTCTATTTTATCACTAATTTTAACACCATTTTTCTTAAAGATTTACTTTCATCACATGACCTTGAAAGTATTTGGACTTGCTTGCTTAATTTATGAGTACTCTTTTATTTATTTATTTTTTATATTTATTTATTTATTTGTTTATTTGAGTCGGAGTCTCACTCTGTCGCCCAGACTGGAGTGCAGTGGCCGCTCCCGGCCACCACAGCCTCGACCTGCTGGGCTCCGGGGATCCTTCCGCCTCAGCCTTCCAAGTAGCTGGAATTACAGGCGCGCGCTACCACGCCCAGCTAATTTTTTTGATTTATTGTAGAGATGAGGTCTCGCCAAGTTGCCCAGGCGGGTCTCGAACCCGCAGGTTCAGGCAATTCATTCACCTCGGCCTCCCAAAGTGCTGGGATTACAGGTTGAACCACCGATCCCGGCCTCAAATGAGTTTTCAGTGTTTACAATTTAGTGAGAACTGGCTGAACTGTGTAAGGAAAACAGAATCTCCACATAGCCTTGAAACAGTGAGTTCTGTCTCAACACCTGTAGCTTAGTCACCAGCAGATTCAAAGCAGGCAGAAAAGAAAAACAGAAACAGAGAGCTTAGAAGACTTTATTTAACCCTGTATTTGTAGGTTAGCCGTTTGGACTCTGAAATGTCCTTGCTTATTAGTTTTAAAATGTGTACAGCAATAGGCCTTAACATCTAACCAGCTGGAGTTTCAGAAAACCTCGCATGACTTTGAACTTCTCCCCAACAGAAAACATACCAGGGTGCCCAAAGGGGGCCATTTTCCACATTTTTGTCTTTGTCATATGTGGGTACCCAAATTGCTTCCACTCAGATAGTAACCATTGAAGGAACCATCAAATGGATCAAGCCTGTTTTTTCCCCACACTAAAACAAAAAAGAGTCAAAATAAACAAGTACCAAACAACAAAACCAAAAGATATCCCCAAAGTGAGAATAAGTCTCAACCACCTTTTTCTGTTCCCACAAACAGCTATTAAAAGCCCAAATGAGCCGGACTCAGTGGCTCAGCCTGTAATCCCACGCCTTTGGGAGGCTGAGGTGAGTGGATTGCCCGAGCCCACGGGTTCGAGACCCGCCTGGGCAGTGAGACCTCATCTCTACAATAAATCAGAAAAAAAATCAGCTGGGTGTGGTAGCCTGTAATTTCAGCTACTCGGAAGGCTGAGGCAGAAGGATCGCCGGAGCCCAGCAGGTCGAGGCTGCGGTGGCCGGGAGCGGCCACTGCACTCCAGTCTGGGTGACAGAGTGAGACTCCAACTCAAAAAAAAAAAAAAAGCCCAAATGAAGCCAGGCGTGGTGGCTCACACCTGCAATTCCAGCACTTTGAGGAGCCAAGGCGAGAGGACTGCCTGAGCCCAGGGGCTCGAGATCAGCCTGGGCAACTTGGTGAGACCTCTTCTCTACAATAAATCAAAAAATTAGCTGGGCATGGTAGTGAACACCTGTGGTTTCAGCTACTTGGAAGGCTGCGGCAAAAGGATCGCCTGAGTCCAGCAGGTCGAGGCTGCAGTGGCCATGAGTGTGCCACTGCCCTCCAGCCTGGGCAACAGAGTGAGACTCCAACTCAAAAAACACCAAAACAAAAAAACAAAAAAGCCCAAACAAGGAGTATAACTCCTGACCTATCAAGTCTGCCTTACCTACCAGCAACTTGACTCCCAATCTGCATTTTCTTGCC
Organism: Cephalopachus bancanus; assembly: GCA_027257055.1. Classification (NCBI taxonomy): domain Eukaryota; kingdom Metazoa; phylum Chordata; class Mammalia; order Primates; family Tarsiidae; genus Cephalopachus; species Cephalopachus bancanus. Next base: position 200,123 of record JAPVLO010000932.1, read on the forward strand.
AGTTAATTGCAGAGGGATGTTGGCTGTGGTCAGATGGGAACATACACCAGAGGGACTCTGAAGCAAAAAGGGCTCAGGCAGCTGCCAGGAGTTTCTGCGGGATTGCCCTGCGCCCAAACTGGCCAACTGCAAGCAGCAAAGCCCTGGCAGAGTCACCAAAGTTGTTTCCGAATAAACTACTCCAGCTGCTTTCCCTCGCAGTCAACCAAAGACGAGAGGAAGACCCTGGGAGAAAAGGGAGTCGAATTATCTGTGATCGAACTGCAGGGAATGCACTGGTATCCTCCCCAAACCCACTCAAAGCAACACAAACTTATGCCAACATTTGTCCCCAAAATCCAGAGCCCTTCACCCACCTCGAGTTAAGATTAAGAAGCCCACACGCAATTTCAGCCTGACTCAAGATCTCCTGACCATGTTAACATTTTCTGGTATGTGACCACTGACACAACTTAAAGTCTCCTGGTCAGGCTGACATTTTCAGACAACGTTCTCCGGAATTTACAACACAGGCTTAGGGAAAGTTGCAACACTTAAAAGGGAGGTGGAGAGTACAACAATCAAAGGAAAAAAAATCTGGTACTTTTAATAAGCTATCTTGGTACATTTAGATACACCACTTTGAATTAATTAAACATATGAAAATGTAAGAGCCAGGCGCAGTGGCTCACGCCTGTAATCCCAGCACTTTGAGAGGCCGAGGCGAGAGGATGGCCTGAGCCCAAGGGTTCAAGATCAGCCTGGGCAACTTGGAGAGACCTCCGCCTCAGCCTTCCAAGTAGCCGGAACTACAGGTGCGCACTACCATGCCCGGCCAATTTTTGATTTATTGTAGAGAGGAGGTCTCGCCAAGTTGCCCAGGCGGGTCTCGAACCCGATATTCACTACAATAAATCAAAAAATTAAGCCGGGGTCGGTGGTTCAGCCTGTAATCCCGCGCTTTGGGAGGCCGAGGTGAGTGAATTGCTTGAGTCCACAGGTTCGAGACCTGCCTGCGCAGCTTGGCGAGACCTCATCTCTACAATAAAAAATCAAAATGAGCCGGGCGTGGTAGCGTGTGCCTGTAATTCCGGCTACTTGGAAGGCTGAGGCGGAAGGATCGCCGGAGCCCAGTAGGTCGAGGCTGCAGTGGCCGGGAGTGGCCACTGCACTCCAGTCTGGGCGACAGAGTGAGACTCCAGCTAAAAAAAAAAAAAAAATTAACAATTAAGGGAGTGTTTATTTTCTCTGAATGCTTTGCTTCATAGCAAAGTTCTGATTGGGCTCTATTACTATATTACTAGACCCCCTTTTTTTTGAGTCAAGATCTAGCTGTGTGACACAGACTGGAGTGCAGTAGCATGCTCATGGCTTACAGCAGCCTCGACTTACTGGCCTCAGGTGATCCTCCTGCCTCAACCTCCCGAGTAGCTGGGACTACAGGCACGTGCCACCAACCTGGCTAATTTTTAATTTTTTTTTCTTTTGTAGAGCTGAGGTCTTGCTATGTCTGCAGATTAGTCTCAAACTCCTGGCCTCAAGTAATCCTTCTACCTCGGCCTCCCAAATTGCTGGGATTACAGGTGTGAGCCACAGTGCTGGCCAACTAGATCCATTTTACATCAAGGGAAACTGGGGCATAGGGAGGCTATTCAGCCTGGTGATGATGGTCTCTCAATCAATATTTGCCTGTCTGTTCTCAGACACTTGTTAGGGTGTCAGGGTAGGGACGCAAGTTCAGATCTCTGGTTCCCATCTCCCGAAACCACTTCTGGCTGTCCAGCCAGGGCAGGGGCCATGTCAGCTTGCAGAGGCACCTTCATACCATGCAGTTTGTTTATGACTGCACACACACCTGGATCTTGTCCATGGCAAGAGCCTGATCACTGGGACGCAAATCCCATGGCTGCCACTTACTGCTGTGTACTCTGACCGAGTTACTCCGCCTCTCTGGGCCTTGGTTTTCTATCTTGTACAATGAAGATCATTAAATTCACCTCACAGCACATTGGGAGCTAAATAAGTTCACCCAGCAGGTCTCAGTGTGTGTGACCTGGTGTGACAGGCCAAGACTCTGGGAACAGGGGTTTCTTACCCTGTTTTATTTTTTTGAGTCGGAGTCTCACGATGTTGCCCAGGCTGGAGTGTGTGGTGGCACTCCAAAACAAAAAAGGAAAAGCCTGGCCGCATGTGGTGACTCACGCCTGTAATCCCAACACTTTGGGAGGCTGAGGCGAGAGGACTGCTTGAGCTCAGGGGCTCGATTGAGGACAGGAGTTCAAGACCAGCCTGGGCAACTTGGCGAGACCTGTCTCTACAACAAATCGAAAAATTAGCCGGACAGGGTGGCGCGCGCCTGTAGTTCCAGCTACTCGGAAGGCCGAGGCGGCAGGATGGCCGGAGCCCAGCAGGTCGAGGCTGCGGGGGCTGTGAGCGTGCCCCTGCACTCCAGCCTGGGCGGCAGAGCGAGACCCTGACGCAAAAAAACAAAAGAAAAAGAGAGGGAGGGTCTCGACGCCCGGATTGGTGTCTCCGGAAGGGGCCGTGACGTCTGCGTCTCCACTCCCGGGGCTCGGGTGCAGGGCGGCCGCCGGGCCCGCGGGCGGAGGGGCGCCGCGCGCCCTCGGGGGAGCCGGGCGCCGACCCCAACCGAGGGCGACCCCCTCGCGGGCGGCGCGGCTCCGAGCTGCGCGGTCCGGCGCAGCCACGGGCGGGGGGCGCGGCCGGGCAGCGGGTCCCGCCGGGGCGGGCGGGGCGGGGCGAGGCGCGGGGGCGGGGCCCCGCCCGGCCCCGCCCCCGCCGTCCGCGCGGCTCCAAGTCCGCCCGGCCGCGGTGGCCGCTCGCAGCCGGCGGCGCCCGCAGCCCGGGGTCTATGGAGCGGCCCTCCCGCGCCGCCCGGCCGGCCCCACGCCGCGCCCGGAGCCCGCCCCGCGGCCAGGTAACCGGGCTGCCGGTCCCGCGGGCGGGGGCGCGTGGAGGCTGGCGCGCGGGCACGGGCGCTCGTGGGTCCGGGGTCGGGCTGCCCGGCAGCCCGGGCGCCGCTGAGTCCCGGGCTGGGGGCGGGGCGCCGGGCGGGGGTCCGGGCGGAGAGGCGTCGGGAGGCGGGGACGCCGGGGGCTGGGGCGCGGGGCGCGGGCCCGGGCCGGGGCGCCCCGGACGCCGGGTCCTGCGGGCACGGAGGCCCCGCGCGCGCTCTGCTCGCGGAGACCCGGGGCCGGCGCCCCGAGCGTCGGGTCCGCCCGGCGCCCTCGGGCCGAGGCTGCCCCGCCTCGGGGCCGGGTGGCGCGCCGGGGTCTCCGGGGAGGAAGTTGTGGCGGGCCGCGCCGCGCGGCGCCCCCCGGGGGGCTAGGGTCCCGGGCGCCGCGGGTCCGGGGTCCGGCGCCCGGCGCGGGCTGGGGCGGGCCCGGGGCGCGGGCGGGGGCTGCGGCCGGCGCGCCCGGCCCCGCGGCGCGCGCCCCCCGCCCGGCCGGGCCTGCTTGGCACGCAGCGCGCGGGCCGGTCCGATCCGTATGCGCGCCGCGTGCGCCCATTGGTATGCGGGAGCCGGCCCGGCGCGGGCGTGAGGCGGGCGCGCTGGCGGGCGGCGCGGGGGAGGCGGCGGCGGGGCACGTCCTCACCCAGCGCGCCGGGCCGGCCGGGCGGGGCGGGCGCGGCGGCGCGGCGCGGGGAAACTGAGGCACCCGGCCGCCTCCCAGGGCCTCGCCGGGCCCCGCGCGGACCGCAGCTTCCCTCGAAGGGCGCGGGAGGGCCCCGAGCGCTGCCCGGCTGCTTCCCGCTTGCAGGAGACGCGGGTCGCGGAGCCCGCCTGAACGCGCCCCGGAGATGGCGGCCCCCTACCCCGGCCGTGGCGGCGGCGGCGAGGCCAAGGGCGCGGGGGGCCGTGGCGCCGGCGTCCCGTGGGACTTCCTGCCGGGGCTGATGGTCAAGGCCGCGCCCGGGCCGTGGTGAGCAGGCCCCGCCCCCCGGGCTGGGGCCCCGCCCCCGGGAGGTGTCCCGGGGCCAGTTCACCGGCCTTTCTCTCCGCACCCCCAGGGAGAATTCGCACCCGGCGATCTGCCCTGCCCCTGGGGGCCGGAATTTCTTCCCCTGCGTTGCTCGACCATTGTTCTGCCCCGCGTCCTCGCGTCGCCTCTGGTTCCCTTCTCAGACTCCATTCCCAACGTTATTATTATTTTAATCGAGGGGTCTCGCTATGTTGTCCAGGCTGGACTCGAACTCCTGGCCTCCAGCGAGCCTCCTGCCTCGCGCTCTCCGGGCCATGCCCGGCACTCTCAATCTCCCCCTTCGGCCTCCTCCCCCTAGAATTCACACTCGGGGTTCCGTCCCACGGCCGGCAGGCCGGGTGTAGGATTCCCACTCAGGCCTGTTCCCGCCTCCAGAGGGTTCGGTCCGCTCCCAGAGTCCCCCCCGATCCCCAAAACCCAGGAGGCGGGCTCGCCCCGGGCCCCACTCTCCCGCGCCGAGGACCTCCCTGACGCCGCCTCCGCGCCGCCCGTCCAGCCTGCAGGCGCAGCGCAAGGAGAAGTCCCGGAACGCGGCGCGCTCGCGGCGCGGGAAGGAGAACCTGGAGTTCTTCGAGCTGGCCAAGCTGCTCCCGCTGCCCGGCGCCATCTCCAGCCAGCTGGACAAGGCGTCCATCGTGCGCCTCAGCGTCACCTACCTCCGCCTGCGCCGCTTCGCCGCGCTGGGGGCGCCGCCCTGGGGGCCGCGGGCCGCGGGGCCGCCGGCCGGCCTCGGTGAGTGTGGGCGCGCGGCCGGGCCGAGCCGCGGGGGCCGGGGCCGGGGGCCGGGCCCGGAGTCAGCCCGCCGCGGCGTGCTCGTCCGCGAGTCGGGCGCCCGGGCCGCGGGGGCCTCCGGGTCGCGGCGCGCGCTCGGCCTGGGCGGCCGGGTCCGACGTGGGCGCGGCCCGCGGGTGGCGCCTCCGGCAGCCGCGTCGTCGCCGCACGGCGGGACCGAGTGGCCGGAGACCCCGGGCTCGCACGCGCGGGGCCCCGGGGGCGACGCGGTTCCCGGCTTGGGGACGCAGCGGGCAGCGGCGAGGGGCCGTCGGGCGGGCGGGAGGGCTCGCCGGGGTCCACCCCCGCCACGCCCTGGCTCTGGGCCCCGCCGTGGAGCGGGGTCAAGCGGGGGTCACGGGCCGGCCTCCCGGGGGCGGGGAGCGGGCCGGGAGCGCGGCGCACGGCGGCTGCGGCCGCTCCCGGCCCGGCGGTGACCCGGCGCGGCCGCTGGGGCTGCCGGCTGCGGCCCGGGGCGCGCCGTCGGCTGGAGGCGGACAGACAAGTCCCGGCTGCGCAGCGGCCCAGACGCCGTTGAGGAAGCAGGCCAGGCTCACGCCTGGCAGCTCAGCCCCTGGGGAGGCCGAGGCAGGGAGATCGCTTGTGGCCAGGAGTTCAAGACCAGCCTGGGCAGCATAGCGAGACCCCCTCGCTATTGAAAAGAAAAAGGAAAAGAAGTAAACAAAACAACATAATCTACAATATGTAAAAAACAGAGGCTGTGTAAAATAGAGACACCCAGATAGGTATCTCATTTTATTATTATCACCAGACTTTATTACCGAGACATGGAAGCATTGTTACGTTGTTGTTGCTATTACTTCTATTTGATGTTTTGCTAGAGGAGGCAGTGAATGGTGTTCATCTGAGGTCTCAGGTGAAAGGGACAAGCCACCCCAGGCTACCCCTGTCTCCCCCCGAGGGGTGTCCTTAGGGTGGGGTTGGTGGGGCTCCCATTCCCCTCCTGCCCTGTCCCAGAGGAAGAGGGGGGCGAGAAAATAGCATTGATTAAGCTCGCAATAAATCACCATTTAAATTTAAATAATCCGGCTTCCCAGGCGGTAATTAGGCGAATTGACTGGCGGAGAGAATGCAGCATTAGCGCTCTGATTACTGTCATTACCGCGAACAACATGTGCACGCCGGCGGGGATACACATCTTGCCTATTGTCCCCAGCTCTGGCGGGGGTGGCTAAGAGAGCCGCCGGCGTCCTGCCCCCCATTACCTGGCTGGGCATTCCGAGGCTGGGAGGGGGCCTGGGCCGGCTGAGGTCACAGCACCGAGGCCGCAGACGTGGACGGAACCGACCCCGCCTGTACGCTGCCACCAAGTGGGGTCAGGACCGTGAGAGGGGGCTCCATGCTTCCTGGACTCCTGGAGTCCCGAAATCGAGGGACGTCAGGGGACGGGGGCACGTCTAACTCGACAGGGTTCCTCACAAGAAGCCAAGCACCGGCGCCTGGAGTTCAGTTGGGGAAACTGAGGACCGCGTTTGGCTGAAGCCAGAGAACAAGGCACTGTGCCTTACACGCCCTGAAGGGGAAGGATTCCCGCACCCTCCTCAGCAAAGATCATAGTAATAGACAAGGGAGGCCAGGCACGGTGGCTCAGCCTGCCATCCCAGCACTTTGGGAGGCTGAGGCGAGAGGACTGCCTGAGCCCAGGGGATCGAGACCAGCCTAGGCAACTTGTGAGACCTCGTCTCTACAGTAAATTACAAAAATTAGCCGGGCGTGATGGCGTGCGTCTGCAGCTCCAGCTACTTGGAAGGCCGAGGCGGAAGGATCACCGGAGCCCAGCAGGTGGAGGCTGCAGTGGCCGGGAGCGGCCACTGCACTCCAGCCTGGGCAATGGAGTGAGACTCCAACTCAAAAACAAGCAGACAAAAAATAGACCAGGCAGCGTTAGACACTTATGTCAAACACTGTATACAGAATACCTATCCTCAGAGGGAGGCACTATCATGTTTTCATTATTATTGTTTTGAGCTGGAGTCTCACTCTGTTGCCCAGGCTGGAGTGCAGCTGGAATCACAGGTGTGCACCACCACACCAGCTAATTTTTTGATTTATTGTGGAGACGAGGTCTCACCAAGTTGCCCAGGCTCATCTCGAACCCCTGGACTCAGGCAATCCTCTCGCCTCGGACTCCCAAGTGCTGGGATGACAGGCGTGAGCCACCACACCCAGCTTGTTCCCACTTTATAGAAGTGGAAAACTGAGGCCCAGAGAGGTGAAGCTGTTTGCCCAAGGTCACACAGCTGGGATTCAAACGCAGACCTTCTCAGCCACCGCGCTTGGCATGTTGGTAAATCTCGGGGTCCACCACCTGTGAAACGGGACAGGGGCTGTTAAAGGCTAACCCTGGGCCACCATGTCTGGAGAGGAGACAGGCTTGGTCTCATGTTGGCGTTCCCAGTTCTTTCGGCAGACACCCATTGGAAACCTCACCTGCGCCAGGTACTCGTCTAGGCTCACGCCTATAATTCCAGCATTCTAGGAGGCCGAAATGAGATGATCGCTTGAGCCCATGAGTTCGAGACCAGCCTGGGCAACATAGCAAGACCACGTCTCTATAAAAAGAAAAGGAAAATTATCCAGGTGTGGTGGTGTGCGCCTGTAGCCCAGCTACTCAGGAGGCTGAGGCAGTAGGATCACCTGAGCCCAGGAGATCGAGGTAGCGGTGAGCTGTGATCGTCATGATCATGTCACTGCACTCCAGCCTGGGCGTCAGAGTGAGACGCCAACTCAAAAAAAAAAAAGCAGCTTAAGAGACTGTGGGAGGGTGGGGAGAGAAAGGGTGCCATCTTGGTGCCATCACAGGTCAGACACGGCCAATGACCTCTGAGCTGAGACTCCAAGGAGGTGGGCAGCAGCTGGAAAGACTAGGCCAGGCAGAGGGAACCGCAAGTGCAAAGGCCCTGCGGCAGGCGGGGCTCAGCTTGCTTGGTGCAAACCAACAGCCTTGAGGCCAGTGGGTCTGGAGCGGGGTGGGTGAGGCCGGGGGTGGACACACAGTGGTCAGCGGCGGGGGTCAGGGGCACATCTCGTGTGCCCTGGCGGGGGTTCGGCTGTTACCCTCGGGGAGACAGGAGCCACAGAAGTGGCAAGGGCGGAGGCAGGGAGCCCCGTGGGGATCCAGGGCAGGAGGTGGGACAGCGGGACCTGTGAGTGACAGGTGGTGTCTGTGGGCGCATACCTATGGGGGTGAGAGGTGGAGACGGCAGACCCAGGGAGCCCCCAGGGTGGGCAGAGGTGCCCTGATGCCGTGTGTGTAATCCTGAGAAGTGCGGTGGCCGGACTCAGGTATTAGGCACCTACTGTGTGTGCTTTGGGATGTTAAGTGCAGGAACCTGTCTACCTCTGTCATTAGGCCTATTTGCTTTTTGCTGTTTGGGTTTTGTTTTTTGAGTCAGAGTCTCACTCTCGCCCAGGCTGGAGGGCAGCGGACGCTCCCGGCCACTGCAGCCCGGACCTGCTGGGCTCAGGCGAGCCTTCCGCCTCAACCTTCCAAGTAGCTGGAACTACAGTCACGCACCGCCATGCCTGGCTAATTTCTGGATTTACTGCAGAGACGGGGTCTCGCCAAGTTGCCCGGGCGGGTCTCGAACCTGTGGGTTCAGGCAATCCTCTCACCTCGGCTTCCCAAAGTGCTGGGATGACAGGCGTGAGCCACCGCGCCCAGCTCATCAGACCCATTTTACAGACGAGGCTGAGGAAAGTCTAGGCGCAAGCGCCCAAGAGGCCCTCATGTGCCCCCGACCCACCCTCGGACCTGCGCCCGGGCAGCTGGCTGCTCTGTTGGCCGGGGAGGGCCCCCTCCCTGATGTCCCCGGTGGTGTGTGCCAGCCCTCCCTCTACAACCCCAGGTCAGCAGATCGCCTCAGAGAGGTTGAGACTTGAGAATGGGAGGCCGAGGGGAAGCCCTTGGACTTGGCGAGGCCTTGGCTTCTCCCTCTGTCGCTGGGTCTCCCCTCTCGGACCCTGGCACCCCTCTGTGTGCAGGAGGTGGTGACGACCGGGCCAGGCTCTGGTATGAAACACGAGTGTTTGTTGAGTGAACGAGTGATATTTGGGGTTTGGACTAAGGAGGGCAGACGTGGAAGGAGTGAGCAGCCCCCTGCTGAATTTGGGGGTCAGACGGACGAGTGGGGGCATTTCGAGGGGAGGAACTGTCGGGGAGGACTGGGGAGCGGATCGGGGAGTCGGTGGAATTGGGGGGCAGAGGCTGGGGTCTTCTTACTCCCCTCAGCCAGGGACTGGAGACAGACTCGGGGCTCCCGTCCCAGGTGACAGGGCCCGAGCATGGGGGAACAGCGGGTCCCCGCCCCTCCCCCAGCACACCCCTGTCCCGACGTGCCCATTAACGCTGTTAATTGCAGCGGCTCAGTCTGACCCAGGCTGCTCCTGTGAGAGGGAAAATGAAGGAATTAGCAAAAATGACAGGGGAAAATTGCGACAATTAGCAGGCCGCATTGTTCCTGCCTGTCACCCGGCTGGTTCTGAGCTGCATCCCGGGGGAGGGGTCCCCGTCACACACACCCCCCCCGCCCCCCAGTAATTGTTCCTGGAGCTGCAGGCGGGGGGGGGGCGGAGGAGGGAGGATCTGGGTGCTCCTGGGAGGAGGCAGCCCCGCCCAGCCTCGGGGGGGGGGGCGGGGGCGGGGCCTCGCCGCCCGCCTCGTGTTGGGCTGGTCCTGACACGAGTCCTCACACGATGGATGCCATCCGGCTGCAGCACCTGCTGCTGCCAGGCCCGGCTCGGCCCTGTCTGTCCCGCGCCCAGCAAACCCTCCTGACAGAGGAGGAAACTGAGGCACAGATAAGCCAAGAGGGTGCTCCCGGGACACGCAGCCAAGGAGGGACGGCCCTGGCGCTTGACACCAGACCGGGACCCTTCACCCCACAGGAAGGCTTGGGGGTTCCTTTGGCCCACTGACCCGGGGTTCTGGGTGGAGACGGGCTCTGCCCATCTACCCCCCAGCACAAGGTCCAGGACCAGCGCTCCTGGCGGAAGGGGAATAGGCAGGGCCTGTGTCTCTCTGCCTCTGTCTCACTAGACATCTTTGTATCTCTCTCTCAGTATATGTTTTCTCCACATCTCCTTATATCTCTGTGTCTGTTTTCTGTCTCAATCTCTCTATGTCTCTATCTATCTATTTTTTTTTTTTTGAGTTGGAGTCTCACTGTCACCCAGACTGGAGTGCAGTGACCGCTCCCGGCCACCACAGCCTCGACCTGCTGGGCTCCAGCGATCTTCTGCCTCAGCCTTCCGAGTAGCTGGAACCACAGGCGCGCGCTACCACTCCCAGCTAATTTTTTGATTTATTATAGAGATGAGGTCTCATCAAGTTGCCCAGGTGGGTCTTGAACCCACGGGCTCAGGCAATCCACTCAACTCAGCCTCCCAAAGCATGGGATTACGGGCTGAGCCACCGAGCCTGGCTTCTATCTATTTTTTTTTTTTTTTAGTTAGAGTCTCACTCTGTCATCCAGGCTGGAGGGCAGTGGCATGCTCCTGGCTACCCCAGCGTTGACCTGCTGGGCTCAAGTGATCCTTCCATCTCAGCCTTCCAAGTAGCCGGAACTACAGATGCACGCTACAAAGCCCAGCTAATGTTTGATCTGTTGTAGAGATGAGGTCTTGCCAAGTTGCCCAGGCAGGTCTCGAATCCGCGGGCTCAGGCAATCCACTCACCTTGGCTTCCCAAAGTGCGGGGATGACAGGCTGAGCCACTGAGCCCTACTTTTTTTTTTTTTTGAGTCAGGGTCTCACTCTGTGACCCAGGCTGGAGTGCATGGACTGATTGTGGACTGATCACTGAAGCCTCAAACTCCTGGACTCAAGTGACCCTCCTGCCTCAGCCTCCTGTCTATTTTTAACATTTTTTATTTTTATTTAAGTCAGAGTCTCACTCTTTCACTCAGACTGGAGTGCAGCAGCATGATCATGGCTCACCCCAGCCTTGACCTCCTGGGATCAGACCATCCTTCGCCTCAGCCTCCTGAGTAGCTGAGACCACAGGCGCATGCCACTGTGCCAGGCTAATTTATTTTCTTTTTCATTGGTAATATCCTTTTTTTTAAGTTTTAATTTTAAAGATGGGGTACAATTTAGGGTTAGGTATACAAATGTTCATTATGCAGGTATCCTTGTTGATGAGAAGTGCCCCAGGCTAATTTTTTTTCTAATTTTTTTTGAGTCAGAGTCTCACTCTGTCGCCCAGGCTGGAGTGCAGTGGCATGCTCACAGCTACTGAAGCCGCCACCTGCTGGATTCAGGCAATCCTTCCACCTCAACCTCCCAAGTAGCTGGGACTACAGGTGTGTGCCACCACACCTTGGCTAATTTTTTGACTTATTGTAGAGATGAGTTCTTGCTACGTTGCTCAGGCAACTGCCATGATGCTCGGCTAATTTTTTTTATTTATTGTAGAGACAAGGTCTTGCGAAGCTTTCCCAGGCTGGTCTCGAACCCCTGGGCTCAAGCAATCCTCTTGCCTCCACTTCCCAAAGGGCTGGGATTACAGGTGCCCGGCCATGACACCTGTTTTCAATTCTTTGGAGGACATGCCTAGAAGTGGAACTGCTGGCTCGTGTTAGCTCATGAGGCAGTGCCAACTGCCCCCCACAGGGGCTGCACCCTCTGACACCTCCACTGGCAGTGTGCAAGGGTTCCGATTTCTCCACATCCTCGCCAACACCTGTTTTCTGGTTGTTTGATGCCAGCCATCCTGGTGGGTGTGGTCTCTCAGTGGCTATGGTCTGCATTTCCCTGATGATAATGGTGCAGAGCAGCTCTCCATGTGCTTATTGGTGACTGGTACCTCTTCTTTGGAGAAGTGTCTGTTCAAGTCCTTTGCCCATTATCGAATTGAGTCGCTGGTCATTTTGTTGTTATGTCCCTATCTCGTTCTCTTTCTCTATTCCTTTCTGTAGCTCTGTCTGTCTCTGGCCGTCTTCTGTCTGCCTCCTCGTCCTCCAGGTCTGAACACAAACGCCTCCTCCTTCATAGCCCTCACCCCAATATCCTGAATTTTGTACCGCTTATTTGGTCCTTGTAGCACTGGCCACAAGCAATCATTCTGGATTTAGTTTCTTTTTAAGTTTATTTGTATGGGCTCTCTAAGCAGAAATGTTAGCTCGTTGTTCCTCTGCCCCTGGCCTGGGAGCCAAGGGAGGGCAGGCTGGGCTGTGCTGGTCACCTGTGTGTTCCCAGCACTACCCAGGGCAGGACCTGTGAGCAGTAGGTATTCAGGGAGTGAATATCTAAGTGAATGGATGGGTGGATGGATGGATGGGTGGATGGATGGGGTGAATGAGTGGATGGATGGGTGGGTGGATTGGGTAAATGGATGGGTGAATGAGTGGGTGGATGGATGGATGGGTGGATGGGTGACTGGGTGGGTGAGTGGGTGGGCGGATAGATGGGTGGGTGGGTGAAGGAGTGGGTGAATGGACGGGTGAGTGGATGGGTGAATGGATGGGTGGGTGGGTGGATTCCTGAGTGGGTGGATGGACTCCACTGGCCTGTCTCTGCCTCTGCAAGACTAGGTGACTCTGTTTGTCTCATCTTCCCGCCCACGTCGGCCCCCTCCACCCCAGGTCTCTCCCCCACAGAGCCCCCCAGTGCCCCAAGATGGCTACAGGTCTGGGGGGAAGAAGGGGGATTCGTAGACTGGCCTGCCCTGGCCAGGGTCCGCCCCACCAACAGGTCCTGGCCTCGTCCCCCCTCTGCCCCCAGCCCCAGGCCGCCGGGGCCCCGCAGCGCTGGTCTCGGAAGTCTTCGAGCAGCACCTGGGAGGACACATCTTGCAGGTGAGGCCCCTTTCCTGCCTGCCGCTCCTTGCCGCCACCTGGCGGCCGCCGCTGAGAACTGCAGCCTCTTGCCCCTTCCGAGGGCCACTGAAGCCCCCCCGCGCCCCCCGCGTCGGAAAGTCCGCTCCAGGCGGAGCCCCAGATTTCAGACCACTCGGCGGCTGGACGGACGGGCGCCAGGTCCGCCCTTTCTCCCTCCCCGTCTCTCCCCACTCTAGTCCCTGGACGGCTTCGTGTTCGCCTTGAACCAGGAAGGAAAGTTCCTCTACATCTCAGAGACGGTCTCCATCTACCTGGGCCTCTCTCAGGTAAGGGGCCCCGGGGGCCGCCTGGACGGCTCGGCCGCCGTCGCCCTCGCAGGCCTCTCTCTCTCCTGGGCTCACCATCCCAGCAGGAAAAAATGGCCTGGACCCATGGTCCCCACAGTGTATCCCTGGAAACCCCACGTGGCACCCAACGTCCTCACAGGCAGAGGGGGAGGTGCTGTTAAAAGAGCAGGTCAAACTGGGCGCAGTGGCTCACCCCGGGTTCGAGACCAGCCTGGACAACTTGGCAAGACTTCATCACTACAATAAAAAAAAATTAGGCCAGGCACGGTGGCTCACGCCTACAATCCCAGCACTTTGGGAGGCCGAGGTGAGAGGGTTGTCTGAGTCCAGGGGTCCAAGACCAGCCTGGACAACTTGGCAAGACATCATCTCTACAACAAATCAAAAAATTAGCCAGGCGTGGTGGCACAAGCCTGGGGTTCCAGCTACTCAGAAAGCTTAGAGGGAAGAGTCACCTGAGCCCATCAGGTCAAAGGCTGCAGTGGCCATGAGCATGCCACTGCACTCCAGCCTGGGGAACAGAGTGAGACTCTGACTCAAAAAAAAAAAAAAAAAGTAACAGGTCTGCCCAGGCACAGTGGCTCCAGCCTGTAATCCCAGAACTTTGGGAGGTCGAGGTGAGTGGATTGCCTGAGTCCAAGGGTTCGAGACCAGCCTGGGCAACTTGGTGAGACTTTGTCTCTACAATAAATCAAAAAATTAGCCGGGCGTGGTGGCGCATGCCTGTAGTTCCAGCTACTTGGAAAGCTGAGGCAGAAGGATCACCTGAGCCCAGCAGGTGGAGACTGTGGTGGCCGTGAGTGTGCCACTGAGCTCCAGCCTGGGCAACAGAATGAGACTCCTACTCAAAAAAATAAAAAAGTAACAGGTCAATTTGAGAAGAGCAAGTTAGCTGGAAGATCAGTTGGCCAGTGACTGGCTGGCCTGATGTGCCATTCGCCAACACTTGTGTCCTCTTGACAGTGTTAAAGGTTTACAGCAATTCGTATTGAAGGGCTTGAAGCTTGCCTGTTTTGGAGGGTCTTCTGTGGCATGCTGGTTGACTGATGCGTTTCTCTCTATTTCGGCCTGTTGTCTCTGCCCCAGCTCTGGCAGCTGGGAGCTGACAGGGAACAGGAGGGCAGAGAGAGGCCAAAAGCCCCTGCCTCGGAGCCCCTGGCTTCTTGCCAGTCCTTCTGGTATAAATTACTTTGGACCTCGGTCATTTTTACAAACATTTTGGGCAAGTGGGAAATTTGGGAAATTCAGGGCATTGGCAAAGTCAGGGAGTTGTTAGAGCTTCCTGGAGGAGGAAGACCCTGAAATGAGGGGAATTTGAACAAGAGGAAGGGAGGGAGGAAAGACTTGAAGCGGGTGTGGGGGAGGGTTTCATAAGGGGGAGGAGGCCAGACCCTAAGCTGCGGGGCAGTGGGAGCTGTGGGTGGTTTCAGAGGAGAGCCATGGTCAGATTAGTAACTCGTAGAGGGACCTTTCAGTTAAAGTCAGAAAACCAGTGAGGATGCTGGAGCAGGACCATCGTGAGGAGAAGACAAGTGTCTGGACTCAGGGAGGTGGGAAGAGAAGTGGACTGCTGGGAGAGAGATTTGAGGTAGAATTGAATGTGAAAATGCAAAATTAAAAGGTTCTAGTCAGCCGGGCTCGGTGGCTCAGCCTGTAATCCTGCGCTTTGGGAGGCTGAGGTGAGTGGATTGCCTGAGCCCATAGGTTCGAGACCCGCCTGGGCAACTTGACGAGACCTCATCTCTACAATAAATCAAAAACTAGCCAGGCATGATAGCACGTGCCTGTGGTTCCAGCTACTCAGAAGGCTGAGGCGGAAGGATCGCCGGAGCCCAGCAGGTCGAGGCTGCGGTGGCCGGGAGCGGCCACTGCACTCCAGTCTGGGCGACAGTGAGACTCTGACTCAAAAAAAAAAGGTTGTAGTCGAATGTGATGACTCATGCCTGCAATCCCAGCACTTCGGGAGGCTGAGGTAGGAGGACTGCTTGAGCCCAGGAGTTCAAGCCCAGCCTGGGTGACACGGTGACAGCCCTCTCTCTACAAAAAAATTTAAACATTAGCTGGGCATCGTGGCACACGCCTGTCATCCCAGCTACTCAGGAGGCCAAGGCAGGAGGATCAGTTGAGCCCAGGAGATCGAGGCTGTGGTGAGCTGTGACTGGGCCCCCTGCACTCCAGCCTGGGTGACAGGGTGAGACCCTGTTTCAAACAAACAAACATGTTAAAACTCTTTAAAGAGTTTGAAAATCATCCCACTGCTTGTTTTCTGAATCCCATTCCTGCTGGTGCACGCTGTGACTCACTCAGGCTGTACCGGGGGCGGGGGGGGGAGGAGTAAGCAGGAGTCGGATTGATGGAGGCTCTCACACGTCCCAAACACTCCCCCCAGCTCCATCCCCTTTTTTATCTTTTTTTTTTTTTTGAGTTGGAGTCTCACTCCGTCACCCAGACTGGAGTGCAGTGGCCGCTCCCGGCCACCGCAGCCTCGACCTGCTGGGCTCCAGCGATCCTTCCGCCTCAGCCTTCCGAGTTGCCGGAATTACAGGCGCCCGGCTGATTTTTTGATTTATTGTAGAGATGAGGTCTCACTGCCCAGGCGGGTCTCGAACCCGCGGGCTCAAGCAATCCACTCACCTCAGCCTCCCAAAGGCACGGGATTACAGGCTGAGCCACCGAGCCCGGCCCCTTTTTTATTTTTGACTCGAAGTTTCACTCTGTCACCCAGACTGGAGTGCAGTGGCACCCTCACCACCACCGCAGCCTCGACCCCATGAGCTCAGGCGATCCTTCTGCCTCAGCCTTCCGAGTAGCTGGAACTACCACGCCCGGCTCAAGCCCCCTCTCAATAGAGTTGAAAGCAGGCAGAACACCCTTACTAATCAGCTGGACTCATCCCAGCACTTTGGGAGGCCGAGGCGAGTAGATTGCCTGACCCCAAGGGTTCGAGACCAGCCTGGGCAACTTGGCGAGACCTCAGCTCTACAATAAATTAAGAAATTAGTCGGGCCTAGTGGTGCACACCTGTAGTTGCAGCTACTTGGAAGGCTGAGGCGGAAGGATCGCCGGAGCCCAGCGGGTCGTGAGCACTCCAGCCTGGGCGATGGAGACTCCAACTCAAAAAGAAAAAAAAGATAGAAAACCGTTGCTAGTCATTGGATATTAAGTTAGAAGAGCCTAGGTTTGCACCCCGCTCGGTAAAGGTGAAATTTGTTTTCTTTTTCTCTTTTTTCGAGTCGGAGTCTCACTCTGTCGCCAGACTGGAGTGCAGCGGCCGCTCCCGGCCACCGCAGCCTCGCCTGCCGGGCTCCGGCCATCCTTGCGCCTCCGCCTTCCGAGTAGCCGGAATTACAGGCATGCGCTACCACGCCCGGCTGGTTTTTTGACTTACTGCAGAGATGAGGTCTCGCTGCCCCGGCGGGTCTCACCTCAGCCTCCCAAAGGCGCGGGATTACAGGCTGAGCCACCCAGCCCGGCGAAATTTGTTTTCGAACACAAGCACACTGGCGAGCGCCCCTGCGAGCAGCCCCAGGCGCCGAGCCTGAAGCCGGCGGGCGGGCGGGCGGCTGCGCGCGCACCTCGCCCGCCCCCTGTACGCCCCTCTGTCGCCGGCAGGTGGAGCTGACGGGCAGCAGCGTCTTCGACTACATCCACCCGGGGGACCACTCCGAGGTGCTGGAGCAGCTGGGGCTGCGGGCCCCGACCCCCGGGCCTCCCACCCCGCCCTCCGTCTCCTCCTCCTCCTCCTCCTCCTCGCTTGCGGATGCCCCCGAGATCGGTAATTCTCAGGCCCCCCCCAGGATGAGGTTGCGGGGCGCCCGGGGCGCCGGGCCCAGCTGTGCCCACCCCTTTAGGGCTGCGCGGAGCGAGCGTCTGCAAAACGAGTCCGTCTACACCGAGGCGGGGACGCGCGGCTCGCCCAGGTTGCCTGGCTCCCCAGGACGCGAGCTTTAGAGAGGCGCCCCCCGCTCGCCCCGCTCCGCGGAGGTGGGAGAGGCTGTGCCGAGCGACAAGGCAGGGCCTCCCCACGCGGCGCGGGACTGCGCCAGACCGAGCCTCAGCCCCGCGGAGCGGGAGCCACGAGCTCCATCTTACAGGAAACCGAGGCACGGCCCAGAGGAGCTCGGGGAACTGCCGCAGGCCACACGGGGGATCCGGCCCAGGCTTGCCGGCCCCAGCAGCCGTGCTCCTGACCCTCCTCTCCCGTGGAGATTTCCGCTCCCGTGTTGGCGGCTGGGGCTGTCCCTGGACGGCTCCTTCCAGCTCCGAGACGTCGGGCCTCTGAGGCGCACTCTCCTGCAGATAGGATTTTCCTATCTTGGGTTTGCTGAACACCAAAAGCAGCGGGGACGCCAGCTGCGCCTGAAGCAGGGAGCTGTGCACACGTGCCGGCGGCGGGGGCCTGTGACTGTCCCTGCCCCTGCCCTTGAGGCGGGGGGAGGGGCATCTGCGTGAGATCGCCCCCTGGGGTCTGCAGAATAATCTGGATTGTGTGTCTTATTGGTGCCCCTGCTCTGTGTCCTGGAGAACACGGAAGTGACCGTGGCAGCCCCAGCCCGCCCGCCTGGGGCTCCCAATCCACCGCAGGAGATGGACCCGTCCTCGGACCGTGGCAACCCAGATAGGGCAGGGCTGGGATGGGGGAAGCCCACGGTGGCGGGGAGAGGGGGACACGGATGCTGATCCAGCCTGGTAATCGCGGAGGGCTTCCTGGAGGAGGGGAAGTCTGCACTGAGCGCTGGAGGTGTGCAGCTAGCGGTGGACTTTCTTCTAAAGGCCGTAGGGAGCTATGGCAGGTTCAGAGCAGGGGAGGGGCAGGGCCAGACTGGCGCCTAGAACGACCCGCATAGAGGAGCGCGGGTACTGTCGCCAGGAGCCGCGGAATCGTCAGGCGCGTCCTGCGCGTGGCCCCCGGCCCTCGGGCATCCCGCGCCCGGCCGGCTCCGCAGGGGTGGGGGTGGCCCGTGTGTCCCCCCTCCGGCCCCGTGACCCTCCTGCCCTCTCCGCCCCAGAAGCCAGCCCCACCAAGGCGCCCCCCTCCTCCCGCGTCCAGGAGCGCTCCTTCTTCGTCCGCATGAAGTCCACGCTCACCAAGAGGGGGCTGCACGTCAAGGCCTCGGGGTACAAGGTGGGTGCGAGTGGCCGGGCGCCGCCCGCCCGCCGTCCAGCCGCGGGAGGCGGGGGAGCCGGGTCTGGGGAGGGGGCTCGCGCCCAGGGGCCCCGGAGCCCGCCCGCGCCCCGCCTCCAGCCACGCCCGCCGCCGGCAGGTCATCCACGTGACCGGGCGCCTGCGGGCCCACGCGCTGGGCCTCGTGGCCCTCGGGCACACGCTGCCCCCGGCCCCGCTGGCCGAGCTGCCGCTGCACGGACACATGATCGTCTTCCGCCTCAGCCTGGGCCTCACCATCCTTGCCTGTGAGAGCAGGTACCGGGCTGGGGCTGAGGCGGGCGGGCGCCGGGGTCGAGGGGCCGCGCGGGGGTCGGAGGCCGCGGGGGCGGGGAGGCGGCGCGGCTGGGGGCGACCCCAGGCCCTCCCTCCCGGGCTGCTGCTGCAGGGCCCCGCAGTCTCGGCCGTCTTCCTCTGAGGTCTCCGGGGCGCCCGGGGCCCTGCTGGTCACCATCTGCTCCGACACTCACAGCCACCCTGGGAGGGACACCGTCTTTTTATTTTTGAGGCGGGTCTCCTTGTCACCCAGGCTGGAGGACAGTGGCTCAGTCAGAGCTCGCTGCAGCCTCGACCTCCAGGGCTCAGGCCATCCTTCCTCGTCAGCCTCCGGAGTAGCTGGGACTACAGGCACACGCCACCACGCCTGGCTAATTTGGGGTTTTTTTGTAGAGACAAGGTCTTGCTGCGTTGCCCAGGCTGGTCTTGAGCGCCAGGGTTCAAAGGGTCTTCCCGCCCTGGCCTCCCAAAGTACTGGGATTACAGGCTTGAACCACCAGGCCTGGCCAGGGGGACCCTTTTAAAGTGCTCAGCGCAAGGATTCGACCCCCATGTGATCTCTCCCTGTCGCCCCAGAGTCAGCGACCACATGGACCTGGGGCCCTCGGAGCTGGTGGGTCGCAGCTGCTACCAGTTCGTCCACGGACAGGACGCCACCAGGATCCGCCAAAGCCACGTGGATTGTGAGAGACACCTCCACCCACCGCCCCAGGCCCGAGTGCCCCACTGGCCTGTCTCCCGGAAGTCTTTCTCCGTAGTCCCTCCCTCCTGCTGCATCTGGCTTCAGGGGCTCAAGCTAGCGCCAAAAAAGCAGCAAGGAGACAGCTCAGGATGGGGCTGGAGCCAGGGGCCCATGGGGCCTCCCGCCTACCCTTAAAAACCCAGGCGGCCCCGATGCCGAGCTGCCTCTTGCCTCTGACCCGGGCTCTGTCTCTCCTCTCCCTGTGCCTTCTCCTGTCGCCCGCCCCCTCTTCCGTCTCCTCATCCCATCTCTCCCCTCACGCCGTCCCCACTGGTCTCCTCCCCCTTCTGCCCGTCTCCTGTCCACCCATCTCCCCCATCCCGACCCATCCCTTCCCGTCTCTCTCGCCCCTGGGCTGGGCCCAGTGCTGGACAAGGGTCAGGTGATGACCGGCTACTATCGCTGGCTGCAGCGCGCGGGGGGCTTTGTGTGGCTGCAGTCCGTGGCCACCGTGGCTGGGAGCGGGAAGAGCCCCGGGGAGCACCACGTTCTCTGGGTCAGCCACGTGCTCAGGTGAGGGCCGCAGAGCTCCGGGTGCTGGGACCCCCCCTCCTAAAGACAGATCACAGCCCCACAGGGGTGGGGGCTCTTCAGAGAGGGCTTCCAGAACAGGTCGCACCCCTGGGGGTCCACAAACACGCCTGGGAGGGGGAGGTGAGACCGTCCTAGATGCAGGAGTCAGGGAGGAGCCCTCAGGGTGAGGAGGACATCATCTGCGAGGGAGGCAGGGGCAGCTCACAGCGGCCTCAGGCCCAGGTGGAGGGTCTAGACTTGACGCTGGGGCACCAGAGAGCCATGGCAGGCTGTCACCAGGGGAAGGCTGCAGAGCAGAGCAACTCAAGGCAAGAAGAAGCCAGAAGTGGGAAGGGCATGCCAAGCAGAGGCAAAGGCTCAGAGCAACAGCCTGACCTGTCCAAGGAACTAAAGGTAGTACCTGGGGCTGCAGCAGAAAGTCACGAGATAAGGCTGAGGATGACCGCTGGGCCTGTGGTCTCCGGGGTACAGGGGAGCCACAGAAGGGTCTAGAGCTGGAGAGGGTCACAGTCCCCCCCCAGCTGCCATGGAGAAGGGGGACTAGGGGACAGGATGGGCACTGGGAACCAGGGAGGAGGCTGGGGCAAGTCCTGGGAGAGCCCAGGACTCTAAGGGAGGAGGAGGGGAGGAGGCCATCCTCTGCCCAGGTCTCTGGCTTTGCTGGGCCTGGACTTGGACTCCTGGGAAGAAGAACAGGTTTGGAAGGAAGATGCTTTGCAGCTCAGATAACCATGAGATGCCAGGGGACACCCAGGCGGTGACATCCAGATGGCCCCTAGGTGTATGGGTCCCACCTCGGGGGGGGGGGTCTTGTGATGAGCCCTTTGAGTGTCTCAGGGTGGGTCCACGTTCGCTGCTGGAGTGTCTTGTGGGGTAGGGAACCCACACCCGCCCCCAGCCCAGGACCCCTGCCTCCCAACTCCACCATCTTGTCCCTAGCCAAGCCGAGGGTGGCCAGACCCCTCTGGATGCCTTCCAGCTTCCAGCCAGTGTGGCCGGCAAAGACGCACCCAGCCCAGGGCCAGAGCCCACAGGTGAGCCTCAAACCCTGGAAGCTCCGAGGAACCCCTGGGACCTACGCTGTCCAGTTCAGCTGCCACTGGTCACGTGTGGTCTTTCCATGAGCATTAAAATTAAAAATGCTGGGTGGGTGGCTCACGCCTATAATCCCAGCACCTTGGGAGGCCGAGGCAAGAGGACTGTCTGAGCCCAGGAGTTCGAGACCAGCCTGGGCTACTTGGCGAGACCTTGACTCTACAAAAAATTAGCTGGGCACAGTGGCACGTTTCTGTAGTTCCAGCTACTTAGAAGGCTGAGGTGGAAGGATCTCCCGAGCCCAGGAGGCAAAGGCTGTGATCGTGCCACTACACTCTAGCCTGGGACAGAGTGAGGGTCTGACTTGAAAAGAAAAGTAACCCACGTGCTCACTTGCACATCCCACATCTAAAGGCTCAGTGGCCGCATGTGGCCAGTGGCTGCCCCAGGGCAGTGCAGACACGGAACTGCCCTGACCCTAGAGCGATCTTTTCCTGAAAGTTCTACCGAACAGGAAGCACGGGTTTCTCAGCCCCGGCTCTACTGACTTGGGGCCCGGTGGCTCTGGGAGGGGGCGCGGGTCCCCAGAGGGCGGGGGATGCTCACTGCGCGCTGGGACTCTCCCCCCTCCAGAGCCGGAGCCGGAGCGCCCCGCGGAAGGGAAGCAGGCCGCGCCCCCCGCCAAGAGCGAGGCCCCGCCGGCCGGCAGGCGCATCAAAGTGGAGCCCGGCCCGCGGGCGCGGAGGGGCTCGGAGGACAGCGGCGACGAGGAGCCGGGCCGCCCGGCGCCGCCGCGGCCCGAGTTCACGTCCGTCATCCGGGCGGGGGCGCTGAAGCAGGACCCGGCGCGGCCGTGGGGCCTGGCGCCCCCCGGCGCGCCCCCGCCCGGCCTGCTCCACGCGGGCCTCCTGCCGCCCGGCGTGCGCGGCCTGTGCGCGCCCGGCGCCATCCGCTACGGCCCCGCCGAGCTGGGCCTGCTGTGCCCGCACCTGCCGCGGCTGGCGGCGCCCGCGCGCCCCGAGGCCTGCTGCGCGGCCCTGGGCCTGCCCTTCGCGGCGCCCGCGGGCGGCCGGGCCCAGCGCCGGGGCGAGGGCGCGCCGGGCCGCCCCGAGCATTAAACGCCGCCGGCGCGGGCTCCTCGCACGTCTGTCGTCTCCCCTCGCTTCGCCCGCGCCCGCGCCGCCGCCCCGGGCACCGCCCCCCCCGCCCCGCCCCGGGCGCCGCCCCCGGCCCGCCCCGGGCGCCGCCCCAAGAACACGTCCAGCGCCGCAGCGGGAAGGCCAGCTTTAATGCCCCGCCCCCGCGCGGCTCACTCGGGCGGCGGCCGGCCCGCCTCGTCCGGCCCCTCCGCGGCGGCCGTCCCGTCGTCCTCGGGCACCAGCTCCACGTCCAGCTCCAGCTGGCCCATGTAGAGGCCCACGGCGCAGGCCCACAGCAGGCTGGCGGCCAGCACGGCGCCCACGCCCGCGGCCGCGCCGCCCAGCGTCAGCTGCATGGGCCCGCGCAGCGCCGCCAGCCCCGCGGCGTAGGAGGCGCCGCCCCACACCACGCACAGGCCGCCCAGCAGGAAGAAGCCTGCGAGGGCGGGGCAGAGGCGAGGGCGGCGCCGTCAGGCGCGGGGCGGGGCGGGGCGGCGGGGCGGGAGGGCGGGGGCGGGGCCTGCAGGGCGGGACGGGCCTGGGCTGGGGAGGGAGCGGCGGGCGCGGCGCGCAGCCGTGACGGGGCGTCTGGGCGGGGAGAGGGGCGAGAGTCGGGGTCCGCACTCACCGTAAGCAGCCTCCCGACCCATGTCACTCTGCATGAAGGAGATGACCCCGATGCCCGACGCCAGGAGGCCATTGCGGAACCAGGAGAGGAAGGCTGGAGGGAGGGACGGGGGGCTCAGCATCACCGCAAACCCTGCCTTGCAGACGCGCCTCAACTCAGGCAGTCAAACTAGGGGGCTTCTCCTCACGCGGCCTCCACCCCAGCCAGCCACAGGGCAAACCCGCCCCAAACCCTGGCCTCCTCCAGGAAGCCCCCGCCTAACCCCATCCCCCGCGTCCTCCGCCTCTGAGCCCCTGCCCCCAAGCTCTGCAACCAAAGACTCAAGATGGTCTCTGTCGAATCTAGACGACAGCCTAGGAGCAAACTCCAGAACCCCGATCTGAGGACAGGAGGACTCCAAGGGGTCGTCTTAGCCAACCCTCTGTCCCACGTGGATCCCCGAGGCTCTCAGTCCCGTCTCAGAATTCAGACGAACTGTTTCCCCACCCAAGGCCGATCCAGCCTCCCCCTTCCCCTTCCTTCAGACACCACCATCTCTGGCCGGGCGCAGTGGCTCACCCCTGTAATCCCAGCACTCTGAGAGGCGGAGGCGAGAGGATTGCCTGAGCCCGGGGTTCGAGACCAGCCTGGGCAACGTGGGGAGACCTCGTCTCTAAGTCAAAAACAGACGGACATGGTGGTGCGTGCCGGTGGTTCCAGCTACTTGGACGGCTGGGGCGGAAGGATCGCCTGAGCCCGGCAGGTCGAGGCTGCGGTGGCCATGAGCGTGCCACTGCACTCCAGCCTGGGCGACAGAGTGAGTCTCCGACTCAAAAAACACCAAAAGCAAATTCCACCATCTCCTAGGGGGCATGGCCGGTGCCGATCCCGTCCACCTCTTCCCCCACACCAAGTCCCTGGTGTGGTGGCAACAGGCCGGTCTTACAATCCTCCCGCCCCACGCCAACCCACCTACATCCACCGGTCCAGTCCGCCCGGACCAGGGTCCAGCCCCCACGGAGGCCCCGCCCCCTGCAGCTTCGATCGCCTCCCCGTCCAATCAGCCGCCGGCTCTCCTTCTATTGGCCTTCCCCTCCTCCAATCCGGGGCCGCGCCCTCTTCTGCGGGGATCCTCACTCCCGCTCGGAACGCCAGGGTCGCCCCTGCGGGCGGATCGGACCCCTCTCGCAGGCGGCTGCCCGGTGCTAAGCTCCCTGCCGGCCTCTCTCACCCAGACAGACGCAGTTCCGCAGGGCAGCCTATCGTAGCCGGACACCGGCCCGGCCCTCCGGCGCCCCGCGAGCCTGGGCCGTCGCCCTGCCGCACGCCCGTCCCCTATGCGGACAGCCCGCCTCCTGCGGCCAGCGCCTCCCTGTGCTCGGACGGAAGCCCCTCTCCCGGCGACCCGGGCCCTGCCTCCGGCACAAGCCGCAGCCCCCACGCGCTCCCACGCGCCGCCTGCTGGGCCGCCCGACCCCTTCCCGCCCGGACCCCCACCCCCGGCCCCGGCCCCAGACCTGTCTCGTGCGCCTTCCGGAGGAGCCAGGCGTCCGCGCGGTCCAGTTCGGACACCGGGGGCGGCGAGGCCCCGGCGCGGGGGCCGTGGCCGGGGGCGAAGGACCCCCGGGCGCCCCCGCTCCGGGGCCGCTGGGGCGGCAGCAGCGACCTGCGGAAGCGGAGACGGGCCAGGCGGGCGGCCCGAGCCCACCACCAGCCGCCTCCCATGGTTCGCACTACGGCCGCTGCGCGCCGTACCGCCCCACGGGCCGCTCGTAGGCTGCAGCTCACGTCACTCGGGCTGCACCGTCCGCCCATTGGCTAGGCTGCCGCCACTCAGACCCGGGGTGCACTGCCCATTGGGCGAGATGGCGGTGATTCCCGCCTCCGCCATCGATGCCGGTAGTGCGCGTCCCGCCCTGATTTTGTGGCTGCACTACGAGTCCCAGTGTTTTTTGCTCCGGGGAAGGCCGGTCTTCAAAAGCTGGCGGCGAGATGTCTGCTGGGACTTGTAGGTTTTTTCTTTTTTTGCATTTTTTTTTTTTTTTTTTTTTTTTTTTTTTTTTGCGTTGGCGTCTCACTCTGTCGCCCAGGCTGGAGTGCAGTGGCACGCTCACGGCCACCTCAGCCTCGACCCGCTGGGCTCAGGCGATCCTTCTGCCTCAGGCACGCGCCGCCATGCCCGGCTAACTTTTTTATTTATTGTAGAGACGAGGTCTCGCCAAGTTGCCCAGGCTGGTCTCAAACCCCCGGCTCAGGCAGTCCTCTCGCCTCCGCCTCCCAAAGTGCTGGGAATACAAGCATGAGCCACCGCGCCCGACCCTTTTTTAACTTAAAAAAAAATGCGGTAGGCCGGGCTCGGTGGCTCAGCCTGTAATCCCGCGCCTTTGGAGGCCGAGGTGAGTGAATTGCCTGAGCCCGCAGGTTCGAGACCCGCCTGGGCAACTTGGCGAGACCTCATCTCTACAATAAATCAAAAATCAGCCGGGCGTGGTAGCGCATGCCGGTAGTTCCGGCTGCTTGGAAGGCTGAGGTGGAAGGATCGCCGGAGCCCAGCAGGTCGAGGCTGTGGTGGCCGGGAGCGGCCACTGCACTCCAGTCTGGCGACAGAGTGAGACTCCAACTCAAAAAAAAAAAAAAAATGTGGTGTATGTTGAACAGCTATTGTAGTTTTTATGAATAACTTTAATTCCAGTGGTCTGAAAACGGAACAAAACTTGAGATACATAACTAAAACCTTTGCAAAACCTCAGGAACCCAGAGAGGAGAGTCAAGCTCACTAATAATCCCATCATAAGCGATTACTACTATTGGTTGGATTACTATTTCTGTCCAGTCTTTTTTCTATGGAGATGTAAAATAAGATGCTTATTTGACAAATTAATTGTTTTCACATAACTGTATATTGTGACTATTGACCTGTGGCTTTAATTTTTTTTTTTTTTTTTTTAATTGGAGTCTCACTCTGTCGCCCAGGCTGGAGAGCAGTGGCCGCTCCCGGCCACCGCAGCCTCAACCTGCTGGGCTCCCGCTATCCTTCCGCCTCAGCCTTCAAAGTAGCTGGAACTACAGGCGAGCGCTACCACGCCCGGCTAATTTTCTGATTTATTATAGAGATTAGGTTTCGCCAAGTTGCCCAGGCTGGTCTCAAACCCGCGGGCTCAGACAATCCACTCACCTCAGCCTCCCAAAGCGCTGGGATTACAGGCTGAGCCACCAAACCTGGCCAGCCCTGCAGATTTTGATTATGTCCTGGGAATTGGGTCTAGAAATTTGTATTTTTTTTTTTTTTTTGAGTCAGGATTTCACTCTTTACTCAGGCTGGAGTGCAGTGGCGTGATCACGCCTCACTGCAGCCTCAGACTTTCCTGGGTTTAGGCAATCCTTCCACCTCAGCCTCCTGTGTAGCTGGGACTACAGGTGAACACCACCACATCTGGCTAACTTTTCTTTTTTTTTTTTTTGTGGAAATGAGTTCTCACTATGTTTTCTAGGCTGGTCTTGAACTCCTGACCGCAAGGCAATTCTCCTGCCTTGGCCTCCTAAAAGTGCTGGAATTACAGATGTGAGCCACATGCCTGGTCAGAAATCTAGTTTTCAAAGCTGGTGTTTTTTTTTTGGGGGGGGGGGTTAGTTGGAGTCTCACTCTGTCGCCCAGACTGGAGTGCAGTGGCCGCTTGTAGCCACTGCAGCCTCGAACTGTTGGGCTCCGGCGATCCTTCCACCTCAGCCTTCCAAGTAGCTGGAACTACAGGCGCGCGCTACCACGCCCGGCTGATTTTTTTTTATTTATTGTAGAGATGAGGTCTCACCAAGTTGCCCAGGCAGGTCTCAAACCCGCAGGCTCAGGCAATCCACTTACCTCAGCCTCCCAAAGCACGGGATTACAGGCTGAGTCACCGAGCCTGGCTCATACACGATTTTTTTTTTTTTTTTTTTTGAGTTGGAGTCTCACTCTGTCGCCCAGACTGGAGTGCAGTGGCCGTTCCCCGTCACCGCAGCCTCGACCTGCTGGGCTCCGGCGATCCTTCCGCCTCAGCCTTCCGAGTAGCCGGAATTACAGGTGCGCGCTACCATGCCTGCCTGATTTTTTGATTTATTGCAGAGACGAGGTCTCGCTGCCCAGGCGGGTCTCGAACCCGTGGGCTCAGGCAATCCACTCACCTCAGCCTCCTAAAGGCGCGGGATTACAGGCTGAGCCACCGAGCCCGGCTTTAGAGGATGTTTTAAGTGACATCTGGCGATGCCGCTTCCTAGCTTAAACTCACTGATGAGAGGAAGCCCTTCCAGAAGCCTCCACTGCCCTGTGGAACCTTGACTACAAGGCCTTCTGGGCCAGGCCCCTCCTGAAATCTGCTCCTTCATCTCCTAATGGGAAGAGCTTGGAGCTTATGGAGACTGAGGGCTGGGGCACTTTGGACAGGGAGTCAAAGGAGCAGCAATTCCTAGCCTGCCTGCAGCCCATGAATGCCAGGCATTAAATGGGATTAAGTGAGATGAAAATATTTGAGACAGTTTTCACATTCTTGGTGAGCTCAATGGCTTATGCTTGATGAAAGAGGAAGACTAAATACCAGAAAGGGTCAGGGCAGAGAAAACAAATCTTTAAAGAGGCAGGCCTTCACACTGGCTTCCTGAGTCTACGCTGCTGATTAGATCAGTTCTAACATGAATTGTCTGGGAGTTGGTTTTCCTTTAATAGTCTTTTTTTTTTTTTTTGAGCTGTCGCCCAGACTGGAGTGCAGTGGCCACTCTCGGCCGCCGCAGCCTCAACCTGCTGGGCTTCGGCAATCCTTCCGCCTCAGCCTTCCAAGTAGCAGGAACTACAGGCGCGCCCTACCACACCCGGCTAATTTTTAGATTTATTGTAGAGATGAGGTCTCACCAAGTTGCCCAGGCCGGTCTCGAACACACGGGGCTCAGGCAATCCACTCACCTCAGCCTCCCAAGGCGCAGGACTACAGGCTGAGCCACCGAGCCTGGCTCTTTTTTTTTTTGAGTCAGAGTCTCACTCTGTTGCCAAGGCTGGAGTGCAGTGGCACGGTCATGGCCACCACAGCCTCGACCTGCTGGGCTCAGGCAATATTTCCGCCTCAGCCTTCCAGGTAGCTGGCACTACAGGCATGCGCCACCATGCCCAGCTAATTTTTTTTATTTATTGTAAAGATGAAGTCTGACCAAGTTGCCCAGGCTGGTCTTGAACCCCTAGGCTCGGACAGTCCTCTCGCCTCGATCCCCCAAAGTGCTGGAATTACAGGCATGAGCCAATGCACCCGGCTCAGGGAGTTTCAGAAATTACTAATGTCCCGGCTCCCATCACAGAGCAATGTAGCCAGTGTGTCTGCAGAGGGGAGGGTGGAGACAGGCATTCTTATCCCTTTACAATGAATACATCTTTTCTTCTTCTTCTTCTTTTTGAGTTGGAGTCTCACTCTGTTGCCCAGACTGGAGTACAATGGCACGCACCCAGCCTGCTGGGCTCCAGCGATCCTTCCGCCTCAGCCTTCCAAGTAGCTGGAATTATAGACGCGCGCTACCACGCCCGGCTATTTTCTTCTTTTTGTAGAGACAGGGTCTTGCTCTGTTGCCCAGGCTGGTTTTGAACTCGCGGCCTTGCGCGGTCCTCCCACCACAGCCTCTCAAAAGGCTATGATTACAGGCATGAGCCCAGCCACCGAATGAATACATTTTACCCCAGAGCTGACCAGGCACAGTCCAGGTACTGCGGACTGTGGAACCACGTCCAAAGAGGGAAATGGTCAGCATTCATACCTGACATTGAGAGCGCAGAGAGGAATGACCAGACCAAGTGTGCTACCCCCAAAGCGGGCATTTTATCTGGCTGTCCTTTAAGTGCTGGAACCAGATAACATTTTCTCTGATCAGGTGTTCTCAGCTGACTCTCTGCTTAGGACCGCCTGTCCTGCCAGGTTTCTGTCCTCCCAGGAGTCCCAGGGTATGAGCTAGCCCCAAATGCGGGGAACATGCCTCCTGGGTCCCTCATCCTGAGAAGTGTCTGAGCCAGAGCACCACACCTCCAGTCAGACGACCAAGCCCGCTTTCTCCCTCTCATCTGCCAACTTCCCCTGCCTGAAACTCACCCCCTAACCCCGCCCCTGACCGTAGGAAAGAATAGCGGTTTTCTGTTGGATTTGTTTTTGTTTTTGAGTCGGAGTCTCACTCTGTTGCCCCACCTGGAGTACAGTGGCACACTCAACGGCCACCCCCGCATCGACCTGCTGGGCTCCCGCGACCTTTCCGCCTCAGCCTTCCAGGTAGCTGGAACTACAGGCGCGCGTGCAAACACATGCTACCCGGCTAATTGTCTTTTTAAATTGATTGTAGAGATGTGCTGTGACCCAATTGCCTGGGCTGGTCTCCAACCCACGGGCTCAGGCAATCCACTTGTCTCTGCCTCCCAAAGTGTGGGATTACAGGCTGAGCCACTGAGCCCAGCATTCTGTTGGATTTTGAGCCATCTCAGGTGTCTGAGATTGGAGCGTTCTCCCCAGGGCAGTCATCTTTTGGAATAAAGTTTTTCCCCTTTTTTTAATTTTGAG
The DNA here is from genome assembly GCA_027257055.1 of Cephalopachus bancanus. Classification (NCBI taxonomy): domain Eukaryota; kingdom Metazoa; phylum Chordata; class Mammalia; order Primates; family Tarsiidae; genus Cephalopachus; species Cephalopachus bancanus. Next base: position 229,077 of record JAPVLO010000932.1, read on the forward strand.
AGTTGGGGGTGTCTTGCTGTGTTGCCCAGGCTGGTCTCAAACTCCTGGGCTCAAGAGATCCACTTGCATCAGCCTCTCTAGTTGGGATCACAGACCTGCTGCATGGCATCCCCAGTCCCAGACTTAAAGGAATAAACCTAGAGTTTTTCTATTACTTAGGAAGTTTTCTGTCTTTTTTTTTTTTTTTTTTTTTTGAGTCAGAGTCTCACTCTGTCGCCCAGACTGGAGTGCAGCGGCCACTCCCGGCCACCGCAGCCTCGACCTGCTGGGCTCCGGCGATCCTTCCACCTCAGCCTTCCGAGTAGCTGGAACTACAGGCGGGCGCTACCACGCCCGGCTGATATTTTTATTTATTGTAGAGATGAGGTCTCGCTGCCCAGGCGGGTCTCGAACCCGCGGGCTCAGGCAATCCACTCACCTCAGCCTCCCAAAGGCGCGGGATTACAGGCTGAGCCACCGAGCCCGGCCAGCTTTCTGTCTTTATTGGCCGTACTTTTTACCAAATGTCTTCTTTCTCCCTCCCTCCATTCCTCCCTCCCTCTCCTTCCTCCTCCCTCTCCTCTCAATGCAGACACCCAGGAAAAGGCCATCTGAGGCCATCCAGAGAAGGTAGCCATCTTCAAGCCACCTTCTACTTTTCTAATTATTTTTATTGTAAATAAGTGTTAAATCTGTCCAATGCTTTTTCTGCATCTAGCAAGATGGTGTATTTTTACTCTTTTGGTATATTAATGTGGTGAACTACAGTGACAGACCTTTTAAAAAATGTGTGTGTGAGCCGGGCTCGGTGGCTCAGCCTGTAATCCCGCGCCTTTGGGAGGCTGAGGTGAGTGGATTGCCTGAGCCCGCAGGTTCGAGACCCGCCTGGGCAGCGAGACCTCATCTCTACAATAAATAAAAAAATCAGCTGGGCGTGGTAGCGCATGCCTGTAATTCCAGTTACTCGGAAGGCTGAGGCGGAAGGATTGCCGGATCCCAGCAGTTCGAGGCTCAGTCTGGGCGACTGAGAGACTCCAACTCAAAAAAAAATTAAAAAAAAGATTAAAAATGTGTGTGTGTGTGAAGTGACACCTGTATAAACAGGAACATAAGAATCATTTATCTGGCAGGGTGTGGTGGCTCAAGTCTGTAATCCCAGCACTTTGGGAGGCCGAGGTGAGAGGATTGCCTGAGCTCACAGTTCAAAAAAAGATAATCTAGGATTGCTTTATACTCTGATTATGATGCAAAAGAAAAGAAGTCCAGGCACAGTGACTCACACCTGTAATCCCAGCATTTTGGGAGGCCAAGACAGGAGGATTGCCTGAGCCGAGGAGTTTGAGACCAGCCTGGGCAACATAGCAAGAAATCATCTCTACAAAAAAATCAGCTAGGTGTGGTGGTGTGTGCCTGTCGTCCAGCTACTCGGGAGGCTGAGGCAGAAGGATCGCCTGAGTCCAGGAAGTTGAGACTGTGGTGAGCCATGATCATGCCACTGCACTCCAGCCTGGGTGACAGAGTGAGACCCCCAACTCAAAAAAAAAAGTGTTGTTGAGGGAATAATGACAAGGAAAAAGTCTGTGCGTGTTCAATACACACACATCAGCCTTTTTAAAATTTTCTGAGTGTTTCTGATCTATGCTTGGTTGAATCCATAGATACAGAACCCATGGATATAGAGACTGGAGTCAGAGAGCGCACACAAGCCTGAGGGAGAGATTTATTTTAAGGAACTGGCTCACTCCACGGTGGAAGCTGGCAAGTCCAAAATAGGCAAGGGAGACTGGAGATCCAAATAGGAGCTGCAGTTCAAGTCCAAAAGCAATCTGCTGGCCGAATTCCTTCTACATCCAGGAAGGCCATCTTTTTCTATTAAGGCCTTCATCCGATTAGATGAGGCCCACCCATTCACATCCTAGAAGGCAATCTTTGTTATGCGCCAGAGTCTCACTCCGTTGCCCAGTCTGGAGTGCAATGGCATGCTCACAGCCACCGCAGCCTTGACCCACTGGGCTCAGGCGATCCTTCTGCCTCAGCCTTCTGAGTAACTGGAATTACAGGTGCGTGCTACCACGCTCGGCTAATTTTTTTTTTTTTTTTTTGAGTTGGAGTCTCACTCAGTCACCCAGACTGGAATGCAGCGGCCGCTCCCGGCCACTGCAGCCTCGACCTGCTGGGCTGCGGCGATCCTTCCGCCTCAGCCTTCCGAGTAGCCGGAATTACAGGCGTGCGCTACCACGCCCGGCTGATTTTTTGATTTATTGTAGAGATGAGGTCTTGCTGCCCAGGCGGGTCTCGAACCCGTGGGCTCGGGCAATCCGCTCACCTCAGCCTCCCAAAGGCGCGGGACTACAGGCTGAGCCACCAAGCCCGGCTATTTTTTTTTTTTGAGTTGGAGTCTCACTCTGTTGCCCAGACTGGAGTGCAGTGGCCGCTCCCGGACACTGCAGCCTCGACCTGCTGGGTTCCGGCGATCCTTCCGCCTCAGCCTTCTGAGTAGCCGGAATTACAGGCACGCGCTACCACGCCCGGCTGATTTTTTGATTTATTGTAGAGATGAGGTCTCGCCAAGTTGCCCAGACGGGTCTCGAACCCACGGGATCAGGCAATCCGCTCACCTCGGCCTCCCAAAGTGCTGGGATTACAGGCTGAGCCACCGAGCCCGGCCTGGCTAATTTTTGATTTATTGTAGAGATGAGGTCTTGCCAAATTGCCCAGGCTGGTCTCGAACCCACGGGCTCAGACAATCCACTGGCCTCAGCCTCCCAAAGTGCTGGGATTACAGGCTGAGCCACTGAGCCCAGCCCAAGGGCAATCTTTACACAAAGTTTTCTGATGTAAATGTCAACCTTCTCTACAAAACCACTTCACAGAAACATCTAGAATAATGTTTGACTGAATATCTAGGGTACTGTGGCCTATTCACATTGACACATAAAATTAACTGTCAGGACAACCACAGCAGAAGTGGTGCCCTCATTCCTTCATTCATTCATTCATGACCAGTGTTGTTCACGGTCATTAACGAGGCTGGAAATGCGGGGTGGGTGGGGGGTGGGGGCGTGTGTACTGAGAGCAGGGAGCAGACAGGAGCCCAGGCCCAGGGAAGGCCGCTGTCCCTGAGACGCTGAGAGCGAGCGCCACCTTGGACCTGCTGCCCTGGGCTCCTCCCTCGCTCCACCCTGCCTCGTCCTGGGCTTGGTGGGGAAGCATGCACACGCCAGTGTGACTCTCAGCGTGACACAATCGGACCTGTGTCCGACGGGCGGAGACCAGGCTGCTGATGGGGAGACCAGGCCTGTAAAAGCACAGGCTGAGTTCATGGCTTCGTGCGTTTTAGCCAAAACAATACATGCACAGGGTTCCGCACGTCACGCTGCGCGGGGAAGCGAATGAGGACAAGCCCTTCCCCCAGCACGGCACCTCCCTGTGCTCCCGGCTGCCGGCCTCGACGGCCTCCCCGTTTCCAGGCTTGTTGATGACTGTGAATGGTGCTAGGCACGAACCAAGGAGTGAAGGAATGAATGGAGAGTCCCTGCCGGGGATTCTTCAAGCCTGGGCTCCGGTCCTGGCTTGAAGACGGCTGCCTTCTCGGGCGCTGTCCCCGTGTGGCCTCTTCCTAGGTGCCTGCGTTGAGAGGAAGGAGAGGGGGAAGGACAGAGGAAGAGAGAGAGCACCACCCTGGCGTCTCTTCCCACAAAGACACTAACCCTTTGGCGTCCTCTAACCTTGTCCCCTCCTAGAGACTCCTCTCCACACACAGTCCAGGTGGCGATTAGAAATCCAACATCCGAGCGGGCTCGGTAGCTCAGCCTGCAATCCCGCGCCTTTGGGAGGCCGAGGTGAGTGGATGGCCTGAGCCCGCGGGTTCGAGACCCGCCTGGGCGGCGAGACCTCGTCTCTGCAATCAATCAAAAAGTCAGCCGGGCGTGGCAGCGCGTGCCTGTAGTTCCAGCTACTCGGAAGGCTGAGGCCGAAGGATCGCCGGAGCCCAGCAGGCGAGGCTGCACTCCAGTCTGGGCGACAGAGACTCCAACAACAAAAAAAAGTAATCCAACATCCGGATATGCGCCAGCTGATTGGGCATGGGGGTGGCAGCACGGGTGGCATGATTCCGTTCATAGCCCCCACCTGGCCCCATTCTGCTGTGTCCCCAGTTGTCCATTTGAAATATCAGGGCTGGCCGGGTTGGTGGCTCAGCCTGTCATTCCAGCACTTTGGAAGGCCAAGGCGAATGGACTGCCTGAGGCGGCGGGTTCGAGACCCACCCATGCGACAATCCACTCACCTCAGCCTCCCAACGTGCTGGAGGGCAGGGGCATGCTCCCGGCCACCGCAGCCTCGACCTGCTGGGCTCTGGCGATCCTTCCACCTCAGCCTTCCAAGTCCGGAACTGCAGGCACACCCTACCACGCCCAGCTAATTTTTGATTTATTGTAGGGACCAGGTCTCACTAAGTTGCCTGGGCTAGTCTCAAACCCACAAGCTCAGGCAATCCACTCACCGCAGCCTCCCAAAGTGCTGGAATTACAGACTGAGCCACTGCGCCCGGTCTCTTTTTTTTTTTGAGTTGGAGTCTCACTCTGTCGCCCAGACTGGAGTGCAGTGGCCACTTGTGGCCACTGCAGCCTCGACCTGTTGGGCTCCGGCCATCCTTCCGCCTCAGGCTTCCGAGTAGCTGGAATTACAGGCGCACGCTACCACGCCCGGCTGATTTTTTTAATTTATTGTAGAGATGAGGTCTCACCAAGTTGCCCAGGAGGGTCTCAAACCCGCAGGCTCAGGCAATCCACTTACCTCAGCCTCCCAAAGCACGGGATTACAGGCTGAGTCACCGAGCCTGGCTCATACACGATTTTTTTTTTTTTTGAGTTGGAGTCTCACTCTATCGCCCAGACTGGAGTGCAGTGGCCGCTCCCGGTCACCGCAGCCTCGACCTGCTGGGCTCCGGCGATCCTTCCGCCTCAGCCTTCCGAGTAGCCGGAATTACAGGTGCGCGCTACCATGCCCAACTGATTTTTTGATTTATTGCAGAGACGAGGTCTCGGTGCCCAGGCGGGTCTCGAACCCACGGACTCAGGCAATCCACTCACCTCAGCCTCCCAAAGGTGCGGGATTACAGGCTGAGCCACCGAGCCCGGCTCAGAATATATTTCTGTGTGTTTTTCTTTTTCTTTTTTTTTTTTTGAGTCGGAGTCTCACGCCATCACCCAGGCTGGAGCGCAGTGGCATGCTCACGGCCACTGCAGCCTCGACCTGCTGGGCTCCGGCGATCCTTCCGCCTCAGCCTTCCAAGTGGCTGGAACTACAGACGCGTGCTACTACACCTGGCTATTTTATTTTATTGTAGAGATGAGGTTTTGCCAAGTTGCCAGGGCTGGTATCGAACCAGTAGACTCAGGCAATCCACTCGCCTCGGCCTCCCAAAGTGCTGGGATTCCAGGCTGAGCCACTGAGCCCGGCCTCTTTTTTTTTTTAAATTTGATTTCCTGGAGACAGGGTCTTGCTCTGGCACCCAGGCTGGAGGGCAGCGGTGCCATCATAGCGCACTGCAGCCTTGAAGTCCTGTGCCCGAGGGATCCTCCCACCTCAGCCTGACGACAGGCTTGAGCCTCCATGCCTGGATGTTGTCAGGGGTTTGGGTTTCACAGATAGACCCTTTTCTCAAAACTCAACCAGCATACACCCAAGATTTGTGCATTTTACGATATGCAGATTTCACCCCAAAAAAGGAACACCAAAAAGGGAATTTAATTGAACTGTGAACAAGTCCTGAACTCTGGTTAATGCTGCCACGCTGAGGAGCTGGGAGACATGTGTTCCAATGTCTGGAACTAATTGTGAAATGCATCAACAAATGATGGATGGGTGGGAAGAAGACAGACAGACGGCTGGATGCCTGACACGGCAACTATGGTGAAAGTTCCCAGCTGGCTGGGCTCGGTGGTTCAGCCTGTAATCCCAGCACTTTGGGAGGCCGAGGCGAGTGGATTGCCTGAGCCTGTGGGTTCGAGACCAGTCTGGGCAACACAGCGAGACCTCGTCTCTGCAATAAATAAATAAATTAGCCGGGCTCGGTGGCTCAGCCCGTAATCCCACGCCTTTGGGAGGCTGAGGTGAGTGAATTGCCTGAGCCCGCGGGTTCGAGACCCGCCTGGGCAGCTTGGCGAAACCTCGTCTCTACCATAAATCAAAAAATCAGCCGGGTGTGGTAGTGCACGTTTGTAGTTCTGGCTACTTGGAAGGCTGAGGCAGGACCTCCGGAGCACAGCAGGTTGATGCTGGGGTGGCCGTAAGTGTGCCACCGCACTCCAGCCTGGGCGATGGAGTGAGACTCTGGGGAAAAAAAAAAGTTCCCACCTACAGTATCTGGCGGGCAGCGGCACACAGCAGGCAGTGGTTGACGGTCCCTGTGTCCAGGTGATCTTTGGTCACAGAAGGCTCTCAACACAGCTCCTGACGCCCGATGCTCACCTGTCCTCCTTCATCCTCCAACCTTTTTTTGTTTTTTGAGTCAGGATCTCATTCTGTTGCCCAGACTGGAATGTGGTGACGTGATCACAGTTCACCACATGGGGCCTTGACTTCCTCCTAGATTCAGGCAGTCCTTCTGCCTCAGTCTCCTGAGTAGCTGGGACTATAGGTGTGTACCTCCACATCGGGCTACTTTTTTGATATTTTGTAGAGACAAGGTCTTGCTGTGTTGTCCAGGCTGGTCTCAAATTCGTGGGCTCCAGCAATCGTCTTGCCTTGGCCTCCCGAAGTGCTGGGATTACAGGCGTGAGCCACCATGCCCAGCCTCTTCCTCCAGCCCTCATGCTCCTTCAAGCTCTGTGTTTTGTTTTTGTCTTTTTTTGAGTTGGAGTCTCACTCTGTCGCCCAGACTGGAGTGCAGTGGCGGCTCCCGGCCACCGCCGCCTCGACCTGCTGGGCTCTGGCAATCCTTCCGCCTCAGCCTTTCAAGTAGCCGGAACTACAGGCGTGCGCTACCACGCCCGGCTAATTCTTGATTTATTGTAGAGACGAGGTCTCACCAAGTTGCCCGGGCGGGTCTCGAACCTGCGGGCTCAGTCAATCCACTCGCCTCGGCCTCCCAAAGCGCTGGACTTACAGGCTGAGCCACCGAACCCAGCCCAAGCTCTGTGCTTTTTAAGCCACAGCATCCACTCTTGCGGCTTTGATGACCACCTCTGTGCAGCCACCAGCCCACAGCTCCAGGCCCAAGGCTACCCTCAGCTCTTCCCATGCCCCCTCCTCCCACCCAACTGGTGGTAGCAGAGCTGTTCCCCCTCCCCCCAGGCCGCCTCAAAATGCTCCCTGCTCCATGGGTCCCTGTCCTAGCCGCATCTAACCCTGTTGCCACATCTCGTCTGCCCCAGGCCCCACCTTCGCTTGCCTTGTCAGCCCACCATCCCTGTCTTGCCCAAGCCAATCCTCTCCTATGCCCTGGCCAGAAGAAAGGTTCTGGACTCCAGTCTTTGGACCTCGTCACCGCCCACTGCCACACACACGTCAAGCTCTTCCCTCCTCAGATCTCTAATGCGACCCTCTCCCTTGCCTTCATGGGTCTTGCCCAGCCAGCCGGTCACCTCTACTGGATGCCAGCACATGTCACAGGCTCTGGTGCGGTCACGCATGCCCCAAGTCCTCAAATGGAATGATGGCGGGACCACTGCTGTTGCCACCAGCACCCCATGGGGTTGATGTTCACCCTCCCAGCCTAGACCTAGGACAAGAGGATCTTTATGGGCCGGGCTCAGTGGCACAGCCTGTAATCCCGTGCTTTGGGAGGCTGAGGTGAGTGGATTGCCTGAACCCGCGGGTTCGAGACCCGCCTGGGCAACTTGGCGAGACCTCATCTCTACAATAAATCAGAAAATTAGCCGGGGCGTGGTAGCGCGCGCCTGTAGTTCCAGCTACTTGGAAGGCTGAGGCGGAAGGACCGCCGGAGCCCAGCAGGTCGAGGCTGCGGTGGCCAGGAGCAGCCACTGCACTCCGGTCTGGGCGACAGAGTGAGACCCCAACTCAAAAAAAAAAAACTAATGTGAAAAAAAAAATTTGAGTCAGAGGCTCACTCTGTCATGTAGGCTGGAGTGCAGTGTACCACAGCCTTGACCTGCTGGGCTCAGGTGATCCTTCTGCCTCACCCTTCCAAGTAGCTGGAACCACAGGCATGCACCACCCCATCCAGTTGTTTTAATTTTTATTTATTTATTATTTTATCTTTTGAGTTGGAGTCTCACTCTGTCGCCCAGATTGGAGTGCAGTAGCCACTTCCGGCCACCACAGCCTCGACTTGCTGGGCTCCTGCGATCCTTCCACCTCAGCCTTCCGAGTAGCTGGAACTACAGGCTTGCGCTACCACGTCCGGCTAATTTTTGATGTATTGTAGAGATGAGGTCTTGCCAAATTGCCCAGGCAGGTCATGAACCCGTGGGCTCAGGCAATCCACTCACCTCAGCCTCCCAAGGCGCAGGATTACAGGCTGAGCCACCGAACCTGGCTTTTTTATTTTTTGCAGAGACAAGGTGTCGCCAAGTTACCCAGGCTGGTCTCAAACCCATGGGCTCAGGCAATCCTTCTGCCTCAGACTCCTGAGTCACTGGCACCACAGACAAGTGCCATCACACCCGGATAATTATTTTTTTGGGGGGGGTTGGAGTCTCACTCTGTCAACCTGCTGGACTCAGGCCTTCCATGTAGCTGGAACTACAGGTGCGCACCACCACACTTGGATAATTTTTTGATTTACTGTAAAGACGAGGTCTTGCCAAGTTGCCCAGGCTGGTCTTAAAGCCATGAGCTCAGGCAATCCTCTCGCCTTGGCCTCCCAAAGTGCTGGGATTACAGGCTTGAGCCACTGTGCCCAACCAATTTTTTTTTTGATAGATGAGGTCTTGCTACGTTCCCCAGGCTGGTCTTGAACTCCTGGCCTCAAGCAACACTCCTGTCTTGGCCTCTCAAAGTACTGAGATTCATATCTCATCAACAAAGGTACCTGCATGAGGTACATTTGTATACCTAAATACCTAACCCTGAATTGTACCCCACATATTTAAAGTAATTTATAAACAAACAAAAAAGTACTGGGATAACAAGCATGAACCACCATGACCAGTCAAGAACTCAAATTTTTTATATAAACCGAGAGTTCACGTATTTAGACCAGCAACCAGTGTACGGGTCACAAAACCCTTTTCTGTGTAATATCTGGGGACACCAGTTAAAGGCAGGATGGCCCCCAAAGACCTCCATGTCCTAATCTATGTGAATCCCCCAATCACCCGTTGATTGCATGGTAAGAGACGAAGACCTGACTAGCCTGGATGGGCTGGCCTATCCAGGTGGGCCCGACCTAATCACATCCTTGGAAGTGCGGCCCTTTCCCAGCTGTGACAAGAGATATGACTTGCTGGACCTGAAGATGAAGGAAGGGGCCGCAAGCCAAGTAATGCTGGTGGCCCAGCAAGAGAACAAGTTCTCCCTGTTCTAGAAAAAAGGGAGTACTGCCGCAGCTTGATCTGAGCTTAGTTAGAGCCATGTCACCCTCCTGACCCCTAGAATTTAAGATATTTGTTTTATACCAGAAAGCTTATGATAATGTGTACAGCAACCTGGGAAAAAATACACAAGCCATGTAGACGGCGGCCAGAATCAGTCCAAGGGAGATGGGGCTCCTCTCTGGAAGAGTCCTGCCACACACAGCATCCTCAGGAAGGACTCCTGGTTACCAAGCGAACAGGGCACCCGCTGGAGCCTTCGTGCCCTAGAAGCCAGCCGGGCTGCCAGCATTCATCCCCGGCCTCCTTCCACGAGTGCTGTGGGGGCAGGTCCAGGCCTGCATGGGCCTCCCTGGGCCTGAACGCTGAGGCAAGCCCAGGCAGGAGCTCAGGCACCCTGGTGGGCGGGTGCTGGCAGATGACCTGCAGCCACCGAGGAAAGCCACTTGGAGGCACAACCCATGCCATGGGTGTTATGTCACCCCAAGGTGGCCCACTGAGAGGACAGGCCCGAGCTTCAGCCCCGGCCGCCTCCTGCCCTCCTCCTGGTGAAACCCCAGGGCAGGCAGGGGATGGGCTGGGGCAGCCTGGAGAGACCAGACACAGGCCTTTTAAAATAACTGCATCCTTTAATGGCAGTAATACAATTATTGGATAAGAGACCACAGGAGAAAAGGCAGGTGACGTTTCTGGAAGACAGGTATGGAGTACAAAAAGGGTGGGATAGAGTCATGCGACGATCATTGTAAAAATACAGTACATTATATACATATTTGCACCATCAACTTTCAACTCTGAAATAGTATTTACACTTTTGTTACAATCCTGGTTAGAGAACAATTTTATTTTAAAAGCTCGGCCTGATGGCAATGAAAATTTCGGGTGAATTCATAGTCCCATGAGGTTCCTAGGCTGAATATTCCAAGAGGAGGGTTCCAGCTTCTATTTCATCCACAGATTTCGGTTTAAAAAATATTTCATTTTCTCTTACAAAAGAAAATTCTCAAAAGGAGAAGAAAAAACAAAACCCACCACTGCCACACTGTGTATTCTTACTCATGTTCCAAACACCAACGGGCAGCCCTGCTTCAAGTCCAACATTGGTGGCTGAAGCCAATTCTCACTAATGATTGTTTAAAAAGACAAAACAACAAAAAAGACAAAAAGACCAACCGACCTGATCACGGCTGACCCTGTGGGCTGTCTGGCCCAAGGGGAGGCCTGCCTCACCTGCCCTGCCTCCTGGCCCCAAACTGTGAGTTTTTCGTGTTTTCTCTTTGTGGGGTGGGGTGGGATAGGAGCCTTGTCGACCTCCCGCACTGAGCGGAAGAAGGGGAACCCTTTGGCTAGGGACCAGGCCTCCCCATTATTAGTGAGGAAGAGACTGAGGTGGCAGGACCAGGAGACAGAGGAGGCAGGCAGGAGACAGACCCACAAGCAAACACACTTCCCAGGGCGCGCAGTGACCTGGACACGGGACCCGCAGGCCCCGCGGTTCCCTGGGGCCCATCTCCCAGGCCATGCCCATGCCCATGCCCACAGGGTGGGCCTGCTCTGGGGCTCTGCAGATGAGGCTGGAGCTCAGCGGGGTGGGGGAGCCAACGAGCTGATACAGCCGTCCCACCCATCCCGGCTCGGCCAAGCGAGGGGAGGCTTTCAGTCCCTCCCACCCCCCAGCAGGGTCCCAGTCCCTCTCCTGGGAAGGACCAGCGCACCCCCTCCCTGCCTGGCTGCAGGCTTCCATGCGCCCAGGTCCCCTTTTCTGGAAGTGTCCACAAATTCGCTGTTGACACGCCTTTGAACCCCTGCAGTTTTCGGCTCGGGAGAAACACACCACACACATAATTGTGCCCTACAGAAAACACAGCTTACAGAGGTGTGAGGAAAGCAGAGAATAAACACTTGGCCAGAGAGACACCGGGACTCCCACAATGGGGCCCGGGGGAGTGGCCACCGCGCGGATCCTTGAGCTGTCTCCTGGGGCTGGGGCCAGGCTGGCAGTGCAGGCACACTAGGACCCCAGCAGGGGGAGGAGGGTGTGTCCCTGACGGGACAGGCCAGGTAATACTGACAGGAAAGGCGCTCCGAGGGGCTGCCTCCTGGGGGCACTGCCCCACAGCGGCCCTGCTGCCCCCAGGTCCATCTGCCACCCCGAGTCTTCTGCTGCAGGCTGGGGGCGTTGGTTTCTGGGACGAACTCTGGACGGAGGGTGGCAGGGAGGGCCCCACACACCAATCCAGACAGACAGGAGCAGGCAAGGGCCAGGGAGTGCCCAGGGTGCGGCTGAGGCTCTTTTTCTTTCTGTAATACTTTCTCGCTGTCTCCTGAAGAGGCTTTCCATGGTCTGCACTGAAGACACGGGACAGAGCGCCCTGAGGTGCTTCTGCGCGGGCCCTACGTTGGTCTTGGTTTCGCGTCTCTCCTTGTGCAGCGGCACAGGCGAGTAGGATTAAGCAGGGGTGCATAATGGTCAGTGCCTCCGTAGACACCTGTTGTTCCCTTTGTCCTGGGGAGGGGGTGGTGCTTTGCTCAGAAAACCCATGGGACCCCCAGGGACCAGACGAGAGTCTAGGGAGGCCCGGCTGGGCAGAGAGCCATTGAGGGCTGAGGCCAGGGCACTGGGAACTGTTCGCGTGCACAAGTCGGGGTTCTCCGCGGTGGCCTGCAAGCCCCCAGCACTGACCAGAACTGAAGATGGTTATGTACAATTTATAAGTCTCAAAGAACTACTCCAACAAAAAAAAAAAAGAAAAAAGAAAGAAAGGTAAAAGGAAAAAAAAGAAAAAAGGAAGAAGACCCAGACCCCTGCCCTGCTCCCACATCCCCCATCCGGCGGCTGCCCTACACGCTGCCCGGGGAAGGGCTGGGGTGCAGCGGGCGCTGCTCCGGCTTAACACTACTGGCAAAAGGGGGAGGCGGTGGGGTCAAAGCCTTTAAAAACATCCTTCAGGGACCCCGCATCCTGCTCTCCCTCACGGGCCGGGCTGTTGCCAGCAAAGGGGCTTCCTGAGCCTGTCTTGGGCGCTGGCTTCACCGTCCCAAAGAGAGTAGGCACGGGCAAGTTGTGCACCCCAGGCTGGGGTGGGGCACCCTCTGGTGGCGGGGTGACGGCGGTGGTGGAGGGGGCTGTGGCGGCCTTGGGCCGGGGCCTGTTGTAGCTGTTGTACCTGTCTGTGGCCATGGCCCCGTCGGCCCCAGCCTTCCCTGGGTCTGGCTGCTCCAAGGCGGACTTGCGGACAAATGGGGGCTCCTTGGCCTTGGTGGTTGAACTCTTGCCGTTGCCCTCAGGGCCCTTGGCCTGGGCGCCCGAGTCACTGGCCGGTTCTCCGGCTTTGCCACCCGCGTTGGGAGTCCTCGGGTCGTAGAGGCTGATGCCGCTCAGCACGCTGCTTTGCCCACTCCCACTGCCCTGGCCCAGCCCACCGGCCGCCAGCACTCGGGGGTCGTAGGGGGCTGTGGCTGGGGGCGAGGACTCTCCACTGGGGCTGGCGGCAGGAGAGGGCACCTCTGCGGGGCCGGGCTTAGCAGCTCGGGAGGAGGCTGCAGAGTCTGCTGGTTTCTGCAGCCGAGGATCGGTGGGGGCCTTACGCACCCGAGGGTCACTGGGTTTGTCACTGGAGCTGGGGGCAGCCGAGGGGTTGCAGACATTGACAGTCTTGAGAATACGAGAGAGCAGTTCAAAGTCAGGGAGGCTGGAGCCAGATGCACTGGGGTCTGTGGAGGTGGCTGGGCGTGGCCGGGCGTTGGGAGGCCCCGTGGTGGCAGGGCGGTGCAGCCGGGGGTCCAGGGCAGGCATGGACTGCAGGGCGGCGGGCACAGGGGGCACCGCATCCTGCTTGGGGATGGGCAGGGGTATCAGGTCTTCAGGGTTCCAGAGCACAGTGCGGGCAAAGCTTGGCTTGCTCAGGGTCACGTCCTTCTTGATATGGCTGAACTGCTGCAGCTGTGACCGCGGGTCCCGCAGCGGTGGCCCAGGGAGGGGCTCCAAAGGAATGTTCACGGCCTTCTCCCGCAAGGCCCGCTCTCCTTCCTCCTCCTCTGTGGGGGGCGGCCCGGACCCCTTGGAGCTGCTGGGGCCTGCGGGGCTGGAATGAAGGCTGCCTTCCGGCTTGGAGGTGGGCAGGGTGCGAGCCAGCCGGGGATCAGAGGGCCCTGAGTCCCCTGGGCCCAGACCGCCAGAAGCCTCGGCATGGCGGGTAAGTCTGGGATCGCGGCTGAGGCGGGGATCAGCCAATCGGCTTCCTGTGGGGTGTCCCTTCTGGAGGCGGGGGTCCCCCAGCCCACTGCTGCTCAGCTCGCCAACGGAAGCCTGTGGCCGGCTAGATGTCTGTTGCCTCAGGGTCTTGAGGATGGAGGTGACACTGCTCCCTCCCTCATCCTCGTCACTCGAGTACCAGTTTCCAGTGTCACCTGAGAAAAACAGAGGGGCGGGCTGGGTGAGTGGCCTCTACAGCCACCAGCAGCCCTCAGACCCCACGCAGCCCACCGGACGAATGGGTCCTCTGCTTCTGCTCCTTAGAACCCTGACTCTCCCCGCTCAAGGTCCCTCCCTCCCCCCCCCTCCTGCAAGGGCTGCCGAGATCAGGGCACTCAGGGCAGATGCTCAAGCATGAGCACAGGGCTGACGGGGCTTCCCTCCAGCTCCACACTGCTGAGTGCATCTCACTCAGGTAACTCACAACCACCCCAGGAGATGGTGCGGCTCTCATGCCCATTTGACAAATGTGAAAAGAGGCATGGTGTCATTAAACCGGGGGCAGTGCCAGAACTCCCAGCTCAGGGCTCTGCTGCCTGCTCCTCCCTCTGGGCTGGCTCAGCCCCACGTTGGCAAGTTGGCTCTGGGCACCTCCTTCTGGAGGTCTTGGTAGCAGCCACCACAAACTCAGCTCTCACTGGACTTGCAGCTCATGCACGCTTGTACCTGAGCCGCCCATACTGTTCTAGTGTCCTGTGTCCCAGAGAAGGGCAGGTGCTGACCAGCTGCAGTCACCGGCTGATAAGAGGCAGGGCCAGGCGGGTAGACTCAGAAACTGGCCCAACCAAAACCTTCTGGCAGGTGCACTCTGAGCTGCCAAAGAGGGGCCACCTCCTCTGCCCCCTTCCTGCTGTCCCCATTGGTTCCTGGACTCCCGTCAGGGCCACAGTGGCCTCCGGCTTCAGGATCTAGACAGCCCTTGCCCATGTGGCCCTGGGGCAGACATCACCGGGCTGACCACATGGCACCTGACACTGGCGCCTGTCTGTGAATACGATGATTACTAGCTGGCCACATGACCAGCTCTTGCCTGCCAGCTCGACAACACAGTCTAGGAAAGAGGGGCCGGGAGGGTCTCGTGAAGCCTCCTCTGGAAGGACACAGGCAGTCAGTCCTGCCGGCCTCCATCCCCTCCAGGAACCAGCCCGCCACCCTCCTGGATGTGACCAGGGTCCCCCTGAGCCCAAAGACACACAAGGGCAGCCCCGACTTCGGTGTTCTCAGGGACACGCAGCAGCCCCAGCCGGGCTTCACAGCCCTGCCCGGGGTCCTCTCTGGCCACAGGCCCTTCCCCACAGGAAACCCGACCTAGGACGCCCCCCTCTCCCTGTGCGGCGGCCTGGGGGCCGCGACCCTGCCCCTGGGGAGGACACGTGCCTTCCTCATTCTCCCGGTCCTGCTTGCTGCTCTCAGCCAGCCTCCTCGCTCTCTCCTCCTCCTCCTGCTGCTTCTGCTGGATCCTCAGGTACAGGGCCCTCTGGGCCGAGGGCAGGAAGTCAGGGACACCGGCGCCTGGCTTCGGCCGGCCTGGGGGCCCTCCCTCAGAGAAGCTGTCAGGCTCCAGAGGGTGCTCGGGGAAGAGGTGCTCCCCAGGCTCCCCCGGCAGCTCTTCGTAGTGCCCGTAGTCCTCTGTGGCAGGAAGAACCGAGGGTGCATGTCGGGAAGGGCCTCCTGGTGCCATCTCCACCCTGCTCGGCCTTCACAGCAACCCCAACCCTGATGGCGATGGAGAGGACACAGGGTCCGTCCCCGCCTGCTCTCCCCCGGTCTAGGGGGCCACGGAGAGCCCCACCGTGGGGAACGGAGCAGGCCATGAAGGAGGAGGCTCACAGAGAGGGTTAGGAGACGCAGGTGAATGAGGTGGAAACACGATGGACACTGGATGCATGTTTGTAAAATGTGAAAAAAAGGTTTTGAAAAGACAGACAGGAAAAAGTCCCTCTGGGAAGAAGGTTCTAGAGAGACAAGGCCACAGAATCTCTCACTTTTAACTCCACTTGTTTTAAGTATTTGCAATGAGCATTAATCTCACGGTTTCTTTGACAATCAATGAAGAACATGCATCTCACATCGAGCTCAGTCATGGTCAACAACAAAGACCAGGACGAGAGGATGAAATACACCAAACGCTGCCCTGGGCCCAGATCAGCCCAAAAGCTCAAGTGACTCCTGCTCTTCCTCCTCCTCCACAGGGCCCTGAATGCCACACGCACCTGTAAGCATACTGGTGCAATGAGGGGCATCCCGGGAGGCACTGGGCTGAGGTGTCTGCCTTTGCCCTTGTAGGGCGGGCACCAGCATGTGTCCCCTCACCCCAGACTCCCTAGCACCAGAGCCCAGGGCTATGGGGACCCAACAGGAGTGATGACACAGGCAGGCTGAGTGTCACCCCTGGATACTGCATGTTTGTGTGATACGTGTCACGAGACAGGGCATGTTTAGTCAGTGCTGCCACGCTGAACGTCCTGCAGGGCCACATGGCACCACAAGCCCCCCGGGCTGCTGAGCATTCGAAACATGGTAAGTACTGCCAAGAAAAAGAACCTGTCATTTCACCTACATTAACTTTACAGAATTACAAATAACTCAGCTTGTGTGTGTTTACCTCCTGCTAGTCCC
Source organism: Cephalopachus bancanus (assembly GCA_027257055.1). NCBI lineage: Eukaryota > Metazoa > Chordata > Mammalia > Primates > Tarsiidae > Cephalopachus > Cephalopachus bancanus. The sequence goes on from JAPVLO010000932.1 coordinate 245,430, forward strand.
CAGTCCTCGTTGTGTGACCCTGATGGGCCAGCCTGCTGACATCACCCCCACCCCTGCTCAGAGCTGGGAACCCCCTCAGTGAACAGACAGTCCAGGCCCCTTTCACAGAAGGACAGAAGCTGCTACCTGCACAGGCCTGGCGGGTGGGGACAGCTCTCGGGGCACCTGCTGTCAACAGGGCGACTGGCGCAGGTACCCCTCCCCAGTGGAGCTTTTCCCACGAAGCTTTCGCAGAGCTGCTGAGGGGCGGAGGGAGCCCCGCACCTCACTCTGGGGCTCCCTTTCTCGTCTTTCTAAGACCCTGCTCTTGCCCAAGTGCTGTCTAGATGCTGAGACACTCATGTTTTGATCTCACCATGCTCCACGGAAGCAAGGTGCTGCCACCCACCAAGGTAACCCACAGGCCATACCATGCCAGGAATGGCGCAAGCACTCAGAGTGACTCTGGCCTCTGCCCTGTGCCTCTGCCCTTTCAATGCTGCTCTTGCTTCCTTGCAAAACACACACAAGAGCTCACGCTGGCCCCATGGCACATGTCGAAAGCTTGAAGCCCTGCCCTGATATTCCAGCCACCGACTCCACTCGCCTCTGCCCAGGACAGTTCCACAGCAGCCCGGAAACTCCCAGAAGCTCCCCCAGTTCCACTCTGGCCCCCATCACCCATCCCCCTCTAGGCCCATCATTCCTTACAGTAGCAAGGCCACCCCTGCCGCTGACCAACAGCCCCACCCCCCTAGATGCAGGACGTGGCCACCTCCTCCTACTCATGTCTCGAATCACATCTCGATTCTCAGGGAGGCGCTGTGACTGCCCCACTGCAGCACTGAGTCTCCTGCCCCCCGCCAAGTCACCCCACCTTACTTACTCTTATCCTCTTCTAACAATGGCCAAGGTTGGACCAAGCAGATTCAACACCTGACACATTTGCTACCTGCTTCCCTCCTCACTACAGTGCAGCTACAGCAGCGGCAGGGTGAGAGGCAGGATGAGGAACAGGCCTCAGGCTTCCTCCTCCTGAGGGCTGCGACGGCCTCATTTAACCGGCTCTTAACCAGCTCTGAGTGTCGGATGTCTGGGTTGTTACCATACAGAAGGAAGAAAAAAAGGAAAGCAGCTGGTGGTGCGACAGAACAAGCAGTCACAGGCCAACACTGGCAGCTCTAAGAATGGTCTGAAGGAGGCAGCTCTGGCCAGGCCCCCTGGCTTAATCCCAAGACGCCATCAGCCTCTCAGCCCCACAATAGCCACGCTCGTCCCTCTAACTGGTCACACTCCTGACTCCAGGCACAGCCCACAAAACGTCTTAAAAATTAAGTTGCGTTGATAACACACACAATATGCTATCCTCCTCCAACAGGATGATGAGCCCTATATCACTGGAAACAGTCAACCATTAAATGGGACAGAGATGGCAGTTGGATTCATGCTTTCCTTGAAGAGATTCAGGCCACAGAAGGAGAGCCACAACTCCCAACCCTATTCCATGTGCACAGCCCCTGGCCCCAGCTGCCGTCATGACGCCCCGCATACCTGCATCCCCCAGGAGTCCTGGCTCCACCTCCATGCCCTCCTGCTGCTGGTAGAAGTTTTCGTAGAAGTTCTGGGCTGGTGGGATGGGGGGCATCATTCCAGAATGTGGGGAATCTCCAGGACCATAAGGCATCATCGGGGGGCCGCCAGGTCCCATGGGAGGGCCAGGATTCATGCCAGGACCCATTGGCATGTCGGGGTGCATGTCAGGATGCATGTCCGGGTGCATGTCAGGGTGCATGTCGGGGTGCATGTCGGGGTGCATTGGGCCGCCCATTGGCCCTGGGGGTCCCATGTTGGGCCCAGGGCCCATGGGTCCTGGGGGTCCCCCAGGTCCAGGGAACCTAGAGAAGAAAGAAATGGTGCCTGTGAGGGAAGCTGCAGAGGAAACACGGTGGGGCAAGGAGACGTGAGGGTGCGAGCCCAAGTCAGGGACTGCAGACCAGGCCTCCGAGGTCTTGGGAGAGAGGCAGGGCCCGCCCCAGCCAGGCTCAATCTCACAGGAGGGCGGGCTGAGTCCAGGACAGCGCCCACTGGCCCGACGCAGGGGCCAAGGCACTCACCTCACGCCCAGCTTCTCGGCCAGCTGCCCCGTGGGCCGCACCACGATCTCAAACAAGGAGGGGATTTTCTTGTACATGTCCTGCTGCTGCTGCAGCTGCTGTGGAGACAGCGGCTCGTGCACGGGCATGGGCATCTGAGGGGGCCCGGGGGGCGGAGGCGGGGGCGGGGGCGGGGGCGGGGGCCCACCCGGCATGGGCCTGCTGTTTGGAGAGGTTGGGGCCGGGGGGCCGGGGGGCCGGGGGGGGGTGGGCAGGAGGCCCACGCCGGGGGGCGGTTTGGGCAGGGGGTTGATGCCCTGCTTCTTCAGCTCCTCCACCTCCTTCTCGTCCTCAGCACCTGCCTCGGCGTCATCAGCCAACATCTGCAGGTGAGAAGAACAAAAGAGCAATGGTCTGAAGCTGCAGGCAGGAGCCGACCTCTCCAGGGTTGAGAGCTGACACTTGCGAGCAAAACCTACAGCACAGGACCTTGAGGCCCTCAAGGCCAATGACCGCAACACCTCTTTGTAACAAAAACCACCACCAGACACCCTTCTGCCCTACTTCTGAGACAGTCCTTCCTGTTCTGTGGCAAAATACACATAATATAGATGAGTGTGGGGCTCATGGCTGTAATCCTAGCATTTTGGGAGACTAAGGTGAGGGCTGCCTGAGTCCAGGGGTTCGAGACCAGCCTGGACAACTTGGTGAGACCTCATCTCTATGATAAATCAAAAAATTAGCTGGGCATGGTGGCACATGCCTGTAGTTCCAGCTACTGAGAAGGCTGAGATGGAAAGGTCACCTGACCCCAGCAGGTTGAGGCTGCGATGGCTGTTAAGCATGCCACTGCACTCTAGCCCGGGCGACAGAGTGAGACTCCAACTCGAAAAAAAAAGAAGGATAAGCTGGGCTCGGTGGCTCAGCCTGTAATCCTGTGCTTTGGGAGGCTGAGGTGAGTGGATTGCCTGAGCCTGCGGGTTCGAGACCTGCCTGGGCAACTTGGCGAGACCTCATCTCTACAATAAATAAACAAATCAGCCAGGCGTGGTAGCGCGTGCCTGTAGTTCCAGGTACTCGGAAGGCTGAGGTGGAAGGATCACCAGAGCCCAGCAGGTCGAGGCTGCAGTGGCTGGGAGCGGCCACTGCACTCCAGTCTGGGCAACAGAGTGAGACTCCAACTCAAAAAAAAAAGGATAACATAATGACAATACCTTAACCATTTATCTATTTATTCTGTTGTTGTTGTTGAGTTGGAGTCTCACTCCGTCCCAGGCTGTCGGGCCATGTCACGCTCACAGTCACCCCAGCATTGACTTGCTGGGCTCCACGATCCTTCTGTCTCAAGCCTTCCACGTAGCCAGAACTACAAGTGTGCACTACCACACCTGGCTAATTTTTGGTTTATTGTAGAGACGAGGTCTCGCCAAGTTGCTGAGGCTGGTCTCGAACAGGCAGGCTCAGGCAATCCACTCACCTCAGCCTCTCAGCCTTATGGGACTGGCTGCTTTCACTTAGCAAGGGTCCCCTGCAGCAGCACCTAGTAGGGACATCATTCCATTTTTATAGCTAAATAACACTCCACTGGCCTGTTTGGCTTTGAAGGGCCTCTCGTTACACCTGCAGTAACAGCCAAACTCCTCAGGGCCAGAGGGCAGGGGTGTCTCTAGGGAAGACTGAGCAGCTCCCAGCAGTTTGAACTCCTCCCACCACTCTGGCACCCAGACTCACAGCTCAGCTCATGGACAGCCAAGCTCCTCCCTGTAGAGCCCAGACCAAGCTTCTCCTGGGCTTTTATTTTTCCTTCTAGGTCTGTGTGGCTGCTTGTCATCCAACTGCTGAGGTCTCTACATGCCAACTCAGACTGCTTGCTCTCCGAGGTCCACTACTGGGCACCATGAGTCCCCTGTTGGAGTATACATCCACAGGTCCCTTGTGTATCCTGGTTCTTGTGACTCCACCAGCGTGGGACTATTTCTTCCCTGCTGTAGCTCCAGGGCCCAGCACCAGCCTGATAAAGGGCAGATACTAGCTGGCACAGTGACGCAAGCCTGTAATCCCGGCACTTTGGGAGGCTGAGGTGAGAGGACTGCCTGAGACTAGGGTTGTTCAAGACCAGCCTGAGCAACTTGGTGAGACCTCATCTCTACAGTAAATCAAGAAAAATCAAGTACCTGTGGTTTCAGGTACTTGGAAGGCTGAGGCGGAAACATCGCCTGAATTCAGCAGGTGGAGGCTGCAGTGGTCATGAGCATACCACTGCACTCCAGCCTGGGCCAGTGAGACTTCAATTCAAAAAAAAAAAATAGGGCAGATACCCGATAAATAACTAAAGCCTTCCAGTCTGGACTGGAGTGGAACCTCTCACCAACTAAGTTTCACAGGAGAGGGAACACCATAGGCCTGGTCACATTCTCTGATCAGTAAGAGGGTTCAGCGCAATTTATGCTGAATGTCGAAAGCCTGCTTTCCTTCTGGGAGGCTGTAATTTCAGCACATGCCAGGCAGATGCTGCCTAGGCGACCCGGTCCCGTGAAAACCCTGGGCACGGCCTGAGCCTCCTAGCAGCCAGCAAATTGCTCGTGCTGTGCTGTCACAGCTGGAGGTGTGGAGCGTGCTTTCTGAGGCCTCACCGGAAGACAACCCCGAAAGTGTGCCTGGCCTCGGTGGGACCGCCCCCAACGCAGCTGTCCCTCAGCTGACCCTACATAGGGTCCTCTCACTGTGGCCAATCCTGGCCAGGAGTTCCCTAGCAAGCTGCACAGAACTTGGCTTGGGGTCATCATGGGGAGCCTCACACAGATCCCTTGTGGTGGGTCCTAACACAGGTCAGGATACCTGCTCCTCCAACCAGGGATGCCAGGGGTGGCAGGGCAGGACCCCAGGGGGCCAGGCCGTTCACAGCCTTCCTCTCTCCTCGCTACCGGGTTTTTGGACCAAGGACCCCATGGCTTGAGAAGAACGTGGCTTCACGGAGGGGAAAGGAAGTGAGAGGCAGCAGCCGCCAGGCCCTCAGCGCCCTGCTACTCCAGTGGGGTCTGCATGGGGGCTAGCAATGCAGGGGGCACGGGGCGGCAGAATCTACCTCTGCTGTGTGGGGGACACCGCCAGGATCCAGCCACTGGGGGCGCCCAGAGCCTCTGCATCTCAGCACTGTGGCCAGGGCAGATCCAGACTGCTCACTGCCGTCACGGCCCCAGGACCCCTTCCAGTATCTTGGCCCTGCCACAGCCGGGGACCGTGGGGTGTCTGCTGCCTGGAACCTCCCTCGTCTTCAGTCCTGACTGCTGTACACCCAGGTGCCAGCACAGTGTTGCCTCCTCACGAGCAGGGCCCCAGGTAGAAACCCTCTGGCTCTAGCACCTTTTCTTTATGGCCCAATGCCCGTGTGTCTTCAGTATCTGCAGAGGAGCCCATACTGCCTCCTCACCAACCCCAGTGCTGGGCATAAACTAGGTGCCAACCACATCTGTAAACAAATGAAGGAAGACAAACTGAGGTGTCTCCTGTGCCTTTCCTGAACTCCAGAGAACTCATCAACATCACAACGGCCGTGGAGGGGAGGAGGCTCTGCCTCGTTGGATCTGCTGCCCTGTCCCATGCTCCTTCTGGAAGGCCTCCCCCGCCACTGCTGCCTCCCTCCCCAGCCTCTGAGGTCCTACCCACCCCTGGTTCTGGGCCACCGCTCCCATCTCCACCTGGTCATGCCACATGCCACGTGCCTGCCCTTCCCCTACTGGCCACGAGCTCAGTTCTGTGAATGACAGACGCTGCCCACGTCCCAGTACAAAGGCGTGGTGTACCCCATGTTTTCATCAGGGTTCATTCAGGCCCTTCCAAGAGGAGGGCTACTATATGTCTTACTTCCTGACCATCCACCTGGACTCTGTAACGACTTTTCCTCGTTTGACACTCTTGTTAATCTAAGATAGGGGATGATATTATACTTTCAAAATGTCCATGGCTAGAAGCTGAACTGTGCCACCTGGGTTTTTAACTAGGGCATCTAGGGTTACCCTGTTCCGTGTGATGGCTGTCGTCCACATGTAGTCTATAAGTACTTGAATGTGGCAGGTCCGAATTGAGAAGGACTGTAGATGGGTGTGGTGGCTTACACCTATAATCGCAGCACTTTGGGAGATGAGAGGATTGTCTGAACTCGCAGGTTCAAGACCAGCCTGGGCAACATGGCAAGACCTCACCTCTACAATAAATAAAAAAATTAGCTGGCCATGGTGGCTCATGCCTGTAGTTCCAGCTGTTTGGAAGGCTGAGGCAGAAGGATCACCTGAGCCCAGCAGGTCAAGGCTGTGGTGGCCGTGAGAGTGGCACTGCACTTCAGCCTGGGCAACAGAGTGAGAATCCGAGACTCCAACTCAAAAGAAAAAGAAAAAAAAGAGAGATGGGATCTGAGTAGGAAATCAGCACTGGATTCTAAAGACAATAAAAAACAAAAGGAATGCAAACGTTAAGAGCTGCTTACAGATCAACTGAGAAGGTATGTATCGACACTGGAGGGGGCTGTGTGCACACTCCCCATCAGAAGCCTCTAAGCTTGAAGCTTTGCAAACCTCTGGTTTTGTTTTCACAAAACATTTCTCTATATGGCATTTATCTTAACAGGCTCAAGTACCACAATTCATGAGGCTGCGGTGGCCAGGAGCACACCACTGCACTCCAGTCTGGGTGACAGTGTGAGACTCCAACACAAAACAAGACAAAAAAACAAAACAAAAATTCTTTTAAAATAAAAAAAGACTCCTAGTCATTAAAAGTACAAAAAGAGGCCAGGCTCGGTGGCTCAGTCTGTAATCCCAGTGCTTTGGAAGGCTGATGTGAGTGGACTGCCTGAGCCTGTGGGTTCGAGACCCACCCTGGTAACTTGGTAAGACCTCATCTCTATAATAAATCAAAAATTAGCTGGGCGTGGTAGCACATGCCTGTAGTTCCGGGTACTCAGAAGGCTGAGGCAGAAGGATCGTCGGAGCCCAGCAGGTCAAGGCTGTGGTGGCCGGGAGCATGCCACTGTACTCCAGTCTGGGTGATGGAGTGAGACTCCAACTCAAAAAAAAAAAAAAGTACAAAAAGATAATATATTTCCATTTTTTTCATCCTTTCTCACTAAAGTGACATTTTGAGTTAAATAAGATACACTGTTAAAATTAATTTGTTTCCTTTTTTTTTAATGTGGCTACTGGAAAATTGTAAATAAACCAAGTGGCTTTCTGGTGTTCCTATGGGACAGCACTGGCTTAGCGGGCCAACTCCGAGTCTCCAGCAGGGGGCAGTGCTCAGTCAGATATGGGTTAGCCCTTGCAATGAGAAAGGAGGCCACCCTGACTTCTGCCACTACTTATACTGTGATACAACTCAGACTCCAGCTATTTATGAATCATAAGACCCTAGGTAATGGGCTCTCCAAAAGGACTGGCAAAAATGCACACTTTGTGGTACTGAGAAGCTTCTGCTTGTTATGGGCCTTCCCTTGGCTCCCTCTAAAGTGGCCCTGGCCACAGGTTAATATGATAGTCACGGATGGAGGACTCTTGAAGCTGGCTGATGTACTGATGGTCTCAATACTTTCCACTCTCAAAAAAATAACCAATGTCCAAACACCTTTTGGGAACCAGAAGGCAGGAAGCCCTCGTTTGAATGGACACCTGTTCTCTGACCCATTCGCACCATGGATGCATCAGGAAATCGATGACAGGTACCGGAGGCTCCCGAAGTCCTAAGTTATTCCTCAGAGAGGATAACAGACACCAAAGTGAGCTGAGTGTCACCTGGCTAGTGAGGAAGCCCTGACAACCCACCCCGAGAAGCCTCCCCCTCTGGGGACCTTCTGATTTCCCTTGACTTTCTCTAATGCATGAGAGACCCTAAAAGTTGCAAAAGAAATGTGACGCTTCCACTTATGTCATGACTCTCTCTAAATGATAGCTAGGATATCACAAAACGTGTTTCAGACACACCAGGCAATGTACCTTTTTTTTTTTTTTTTTTTTTGAGGTGGAGTCTCTATGTAGCCCAAGCTGAAGTACAGTGGCACACTCATGGCCACCATAGCCTCAACCTGCTGGGCTCGGGCGATCCTTCCGCCTCAGCCTTCCAAGTAGCTGGAACTACAGGCGTGCTACCACGCCTGGCTAATCTTTTGATTTACTGTAGAGACAAGGTCTCACCAGGTTGGCCAGGCAGGTCTCAAATCCCTGGGCTCAGGTCATCCTCTCACCTCGGCCTCCCAAAGTGCTGGGATTACAGGCTGAGCCACTGTGCCCAGTCGCAAAGTTTCTTTCACGTAGTCATGCCCCAGTGAACACAGCAGCAGCCTGTCCCAGTCCAAGAGAAGGCACGTGTGTGACTTCAACTCCCAGCAGACAGCAAGTGGTCCCCACTCTTCCTGCAAACAGCGAGCTCCAGATCAAAGCAAATGGGAAGCACAGAGCCACACAGGCGGGCCATGGCGCCATGGAGGGCATGCTCCTTGGTCCTGCCCAGACATACCTTATCCAGGAGCTCCCTTGTCTCTTCCGTCAGGGGGTCGTGCGAGAACATGCAGTCGTCACCATTGATGCAGTTTCCAGTCGTGTGGTACAACTTACACGGGAAATCGCGTTCAGTGTGTTAAGGCACATGCGTCATCTCCCAGAACCCTCCCAGGAGAACCTGACCCCCTTTGCTTTGGAGATGAGGAAACTGAAGCCCAGAGAGGTGCGGTGGCTTGCTCAGGACTGCACAGTAGGCTTCCACAGACCCGAGGAGAAAGCCTGGTTCCCAAGACTTGCTCCAGAGCACCTCCCGTCTACCACACTGGCCTTGGGGCTGTATCCTCAGCTCCTCAATGGAATGGAGAAATTAAGTGACTTGAGTGAGGGGACAAACCGAGTAGGAAAGACCTCAGAATGACAAGCAATGGTAATGGTCTTGAGAACCTATGAAAGAGAACATACGGCAAGTGTGTCTCAGTCTAGTCACCTGCAGAATGGGTGCCGATGGGGCAGATGTGAGACACACAGAAAGCTCTTGGCACAGAGAGCAAGCACAAAGATCAGCTGTGAACGCTGCGAAACAGTTCTACATCCTCACAGACCAGCTGTGGGCACCAAAGGATATCGTGCATGTAGGGGCAGTTCTCAGCCCGGGCACAAAATCCAGTGATGTAAAACTTGCATAGCTCTCGCTTCTTTGGGAGTTCGATGTCGTGGCTAAAATTGCAGTGGTCTCCCTGGAAGAGAAGCAATGACAAGGTCAAGTGGCGGCACGGTGAACCCTTGCTCACACCTGTCACTGCTGGTACGCAGAGGGACCGAGGACAGAAACAAGTCTCTCTTGAGAAAGAATGGCAGGTCCAGAAGGGCAGGCTCCCAGGTGCTGTTTCCCACCTTGGAAGCTTCTGACATAGTGCGCCTTCCTCTCCCCACCCCCACGTGCCCATGACTCCCCTTCCTAGCACTGTGGCATCTTGCAGCTTCTCCCCCTCTCCTCTCCCCTTCCTCTTCTCACCCGGCTCTTCTCTACTCACTGTTTCTTACTGTTTGCTACGTGGCAACCAGGCCTGGTACTCATCCCATATCTAGTCCCCCCATACTTCTTTCTTCCTAACAAAAGCCCAGTTTTGTTTGGGGAAGAATATTGCTAGTTAAAAATACTCCATTAGCCGGGCTCGGTGGCTCAGTCTATAATTTCGCACCTTTGGGAGGCTGAGATGAGTGGATTGCCTGAGCCTGCGGGTTCGAGACCCGCCTGGGCAGCGAGACCTCACCTCTACAAAAAATCAGCCGGGCGTGGTAGTACGTGCCTGTAATTCCAGCTACTCGGAAGGCTGAGGTGGAAGGATCACCGGAGCCCAGCAGGTCGAGGCTGCAGTGGCCGGGTGTGGCCACTGCACTCCAGTCTGGGCGAAGGAGTGAGACTCCAACTCAAAAAACAAACAAACAAAAAAAAAATACTCCATTTTCCAGCCTCCCTTGCAGATTCAGCTAGTAAGATAGAAGCATACATACGCAGGAGAGGCTTCCTAAATAAAAAATCCTTTGACCCATTTTTCTTCTTTCCGGCCCTTGAATGTGATGCAGGGGTCTCGGTAGCCATCATGCAACCATGAGGACAAAAGTCACATGTTTAAATATGGCAGAATAGAGGAGGAGGAAGGAACCTACGTCCCCCAGAAGGCTGCTGACCACTGTACTTCCCACCTATTTCCAGATTCCTGGTTCGGAGACAATTAAACCATTAGAGTTCAGTTTTCCCTTACTTCTAGTCAATACACAATCAAAACACCACATTTCTCATCGCTCTGTCCTTCTCTGGAGTCAGACACCATCACTACACACCAAAGATAAAGCTGATCTGTTTCCCCAACTCAGCTACTTGCTTGTCTTTATTTAAACTTATTTTGAGTTTCTTTTTTTTTTTTTTTGAATCTCACTCTGTCGCCCAGGCTGGAATGCAGTGGCACACTTGTGGTCACTGCAGTCTCAACCTGCTGGGCTCAGGTGATCCGTCTCAGTCTTCCAAGTAGCTGTAACCACAGGCATGTGACACCAGTCCCAGCTGCTTTTTTATTAATTGTAGAGACAAGGTCTCACCATGTTGCTCAGGCTGGTCCTTTTTTTTTTAATTTGAATCAGAGTTTCACTCTGTCAACCAGACTAGAGTACAGTGGCCGTAACCTTAACCTGCTGGGCTCTGGCGATCCTTCTGCCTCAGCCTTCCAATTAGCTGGAACTACAGGCATGCGCTACCACGCCCGGCTAATTTTTTGATTTATTGTAGAGATGAGATCTCACCAAGTTGCCCAGGCGGGTCTCGAACCCGCGGGCTTAGGCAATCAACTCACCTCAGCCTCCCAAAGGCACGGGATTACAGGCTGAATCACCGAGCCCGGCTTCAGGCTGGTCTTGAACCCCTGAGCTCAGGCAATCCCCTCGCCTCTGCCTCCCAAAGTGCTGGGATTACAGGTATGAGCTTCTGCACCCAGCTAATTTCAAGTTTCTAGTAAGAACGTGAATTGTAACTAATAAACATTTTAAAATGTGAAGAGCCGGGCTCGGTGGCTCAGCCTGTAATCCTGCGCCTTTGGGAGGCTGAGGTGAGTGGATTGCCTGAGCCCGCGGGTTCGAGACCCGCCTGGGCAGCGAGACCTCATCTCTACAATAAATCAAAAAATCAGCCAGGCGTGGTGGTGCATGCCTGTAATTCCGGTTACTCGGAAGACTGAGGAAGAAGGATCGCCGGAGCCCAGCAGGCTGAGGCTGCGGTGGCCGGGAGCGGCCACTGCACTCCAGTCTGGGCGACAGAGTGAGACTCCAATTCAAAAAAAAAAGTGAAGAAATATTTTACACACGACATATTTGTTAGAAATACCTGTTTCTTTTATTTTTATTTTTTATTTTTTTGAGTTGGAGTCTCACTCTGTCACCCAGACTGGAGTGCAGTAGCCGCTCCCGGCCACTGCAGCCTCGACCTGCTTGGGTCTGGCGATCCCTCTGCCTCAGCCTTCCAAGTAGCTGGAACTACAGGCGTGCTACCACACCTGGCTAATTTTTGATTTATTGTAGAGATGAAGTCTCGCCAAGTTGCCCAGGCGGGTCTCGAACCCGCAGGCTCAGGCAATCCACTCACCTCAGCCTCCCAAAGGCACAGGATTACAGGCTGAGCCACCGAGCCCGGCTCTTTTTTTTTTTACTCACTCTGTCACCCAGGCTGGAGTGCAGTGGCATGCTCATGGCCACCGCAGCCTCGACCTGCTGGGCTCAGGTGATCTTTCTGCCTCAGCTTTCCAAGTAGATAGAAACAGGCACTAAGTCTGGCTAATTTTTTTTATTTATTGTAGAGATGAGGTCTTACCATGTTGCCCAGGCTTGTCTCGAACCCCTGGGCTCAAGTAATCCTCTCACCTCAGCCTCCCAAAGTGCTGGGATTATAGGCATGAGTCACCATGCCTGGCCTCAAAATACCTATTTCTTGCCAAGACAGATGCTTGGAGGCAGTATTTCCTGAGCACATATCTCTGGATACCTGGCTGCTGCCTTTACATTTGAATAGAAAGCTGGCTGGCTGAACTGAGTGATACTCTTTTCCTTCAGAACTCTGTGGTCATCGGTCCATCTTTTGGCACTGAGTTCTGTTATAAAGTTCAAGGCTAACCTGATTTTAACCCCCTTTTCTATCTGGATACTTTATTATTATTTTTTTTTGTGAGAAAGCAGTTTATTAAGAAGACAAGCCGGGCTCGGTGGCTCAGCCTGTAATCCTGCGCCTTGGGAGGCTGAGGTGAGTGGACTGCCTGAGGCCATGAGTTTGAGACCTACCTGGGCGGCGAGACCTCATTTCTACAATAAATCAAAAAATCAGCCAGGCATGGTAGCGCATGCCTGTAATTCCGGCTACTCGGAAGGCTGAGGCGGAAGGATCGCCGGAGCCCAGCAGGCGAGGCTGCGGTGGCCGGAAGCGGCCACTGCACTCCAGTCTGGGTAACCAAGTGAGACTCCAACTCAAAAAAAAAAAGACGGGCTCGGTGGCTCAGCCTGTAATCCCACGCCTTTGGGAGGCTGAGGTGAGCAGATTGCCTGAGCCCGCGGGTTCAAGACCCGCCTGGGCAGTGAGACCTCATCTCTACAATAAATCAAAAAATCAGCCGGCCGTGGTAGCGCATGCCTGCAATTCCGGCTACTTGGAAGGCTGAGGCGATGGATCACCGGAGCCCAGTAGGTCGAGGCTGCGGTGGCCGGGAGCGGCCACTGCACTCTAGTCTGGGCGACAGAGTGAGACTCTAACTCAAAAAAAAAAATCAGCCGGGCGTGGTAGTACATGCCTGTAATTCTGGTTACTTGGAAGGCTGAAGTGGAAGGATCGCCTGACCCCAGTAGGTCGAGGCGGCGGTGGCCGAAAGCGGCCACTGCACTCCAGTCTGGGTGACAGAGTGAGACTTTAACTTAAAAAAAAAAAAAGAAAAAAGAAAAAAAAGCTCCCAAGTAGGAGGGGACCTGAAAAAGGGTTGCCCCTATCTGGATACTTTAATAATTTCCTCTTCAACCATGAAGTTCAGTAACTTAACCATGACAGATCACACTTTTGCATTAGTATCAACTTTATAAATACATCTGCAACTATACTAAGGGGTTGAAAACTGGCCCCCCCAAAAAGAATCCTAAAGTCAAAAATACTCATTTGTCACCTTGCTGTGGGTCCTCCTCACTCTGAGAAGGAAACTGAGCCTTCCAGCCTCATCTCTTAGTACCAGTGAATGTCCACAGGAACAAGGTCCACCACACAGTCACTCTCATCTACTCTGACCATCCCCAGAAGCCATGTGCCCTGAGGCTGCTGCCCTGCTATGGTGCCTGGCAAGTGAGTGGCCCCTACCCAGGTGCACCGTCCTTCCACGAAGTACTTGCAGATGACTTTGCCTTTCTTGTCCGACTGCTGGTGAGGCTTGTCATGGTCACTCCTCCGATAGCTGCCGCCGCCACCGTCCTATGAGGGAGGGACACAGAGTGTGGAGGTCAGAGGAATGGAAGGAAGGGTAGAGGCGGGGCTGGTGTGAGCAAGAGCCACGGGGGAGGGGTAAGCACTTCCACACACAATCGCAGGAGCACCAGCTGGCAGGCTCGTCCAGACCGAGGTCGTGTGCAGGTTGGCGTCCCATGGTGGAACACTGGTGCTCAGGGAACAGCTCTGGCACTTGGAGCTGCTGGCAACTGTAGCCTCAAGCTCCACACACCTGTGCAGAAACACGCCCCCCCCGCCCAGAAGAGGCAGCATGGGCCTTCCTGCAAAACCCTCCAGGGTTACCTGGGTGGGTCACCGAAAACCTCATGAACCTCAGAGGCGGTTACAGGTGGCTGCAGGTGCAGCTACAGATGTGATTTTATCTACTAAGTTTTTTGAGTCAAGTCTTGCTCTGTCACCAAGGCTAGTGTGATCATGGCACATTACAGACTCGATCTCCTGGACTCAGGCAATCCTTCTGCCTCAGCCTCCCAAGTAGCTGGGACTTACAGGCACATGCCACCATGCCTGGCTTATTTTTTGTAGAGATAGGGTCTTGCTATGTCGCCCAGGCTGCTCTTAAACTCCTGGTTTCAAGCAATCCTCCTGCCTTGGCCTCCCAAAGTGCTAAGATTACAAGAGGAGCCACCATGTCATAGGCCTAAAGACATGGTCTTAAATACAGAGGGTCTGCTGGGTGCGGTGGCTCAAGCCTGTAATCCCAGCACTTTAGGAGCCCGTGGTATGAGACCAGCCTGGGGAACTTGGCAAGACCTCCTCTCTACAATAAATCAAAAGATTAGCAGGGCATGGTGGTGTGTGCCTGTAGTCCAGCTACTTATAAGGCTGAAGCGGGGCTGGGCTCATGGCTCAGTCTGTAATCCCATCACTTTGGGAGTCCGAGGTGAGTGGATTGTCTATGCCTACGGGATCGAGACCCTCCCGGGTAACTTGGCGAGACCTCATCTCTACAATAAATCAAAAACTAGCCGGGCGTGGTAGCACGCATCTGTATTTGTGGCTACCTAGAAGGCTGAGGCGGAAAGATCACCGGAGCCTGCCAGGAGCATGCCACTGCACTCCAGTCTGGGCAACAGAGTGAGACTCCAACTCAGAAAAAAAAAGAAGGCTGAGGTGGAAGGATTGCCTGAACCCAACAGGTCAAGGCTGCAGTGGCCGTGAGTGTGCCACTGCACTCCAGCCTGGACGACAGAGTGAGATGCCAAATAAAAATAAATTAATACATAAAAAATACAGAGGATCTCACCAGCCCATTAAGGCTGACCAGCCCCGTGGGGAACAGCTGATGGGAACCAGGGACTGGGATCAGCTTCACAGAACCACTCGTTAAAGAGAAAGACTAAGAGAGGATGCTAACCAAAAACCCAGACCAGAACGAAGAGTCAACTCACGCCCATGTCGTCGTCAAAGAAGTCCTCATCATCGTTCATTCCACCCTTGTTCATCCCTCCTCGGCTGCCGCCTCGCCCACGGCCTCGGCCCATCCCTTTCCCTCGGCCGCGGGAACCCCTGCCCCGGCCTCGACTTAGCCCTGTAGAGGAGAGACGGCGTCAGTCTGCTGGCCCTTCCCTGGATCCAATTCCAGCAGCGGGCAGAAGGCCCCCTGGCATACTCCCCCCAGGGCCACTGCCCACCTCGGCCCCGGCCATCCTTCGACCGGCGGTACTGGTTCAGCTCCTTGGAGTACTCGTCATAATCGTCGTCTCCCATTGGTTCCTCACTTTCTCCATACTGGAATTCACAGTGGAGAGAGCAGGAAAGTGTCACATAGGGAACGGTGACTGTCCCTAACTACACACTCTGCCCCCCCTACTGAAGGGACTCATGATGGTGACCCTTTTTTTTTTTTTTTTTGAGTTGGAGTCTCACTCTGTCACCCAGGATGGAGTGCAGTAGCACGCTCATGGCCACCGAAGCCTCAACCTGTGGGCTCAGGCAATCCTTCCACCTCAGCCTTCCAAGTTACTGGGGCTATAGGGACGCAGCACCATGCCCAGCTAATTTATTTATTTATTTATTGTAGAGACGAGGTCTCGCCAAGTTAATTTTTCTTGATTTATTAGAGTTGAGGTCTCGACAAGTTGCCCAGGCTGGTCTCGAACCTGCAGGCTCAGGCAATTCTCTCGCCTCTGCTGCCCAAAATGCTGGGATTACAGGCATGAGCCACCATGCCCGGCATGACATGCTTCTGAGGGACTTTCAGGAAACTGATCTCTAGGGACAAGATTTTTTTCACAGTCCATCCTGTGATACTTTTTCTCTTTTAAACACCAAGGTTTCATTTATTTCAAAAAGGTAAGTGAACATTTAAAAGCAAATACACCTGCCCTCAGAGGCTTCCTTTCCTTCAGAATTCCACATGTGCTTCCTCCTCAGCCTTGCAGGACGCCCCCAATGGCACTCATGGCCCAGAGTGCCCAGTGACTGCACCCACACGCTCCAGGGCTAAAGAAAGCCTTACGTCCATCTCCTCCTCGTAGAAGTCCTCGTCGTCCTCCAGGTGGTCTCCCACGGAACCCCTGCCCCTGCCTCGGCCGCCCCTACCCATGCCTCGGCCTCGTGATCCTCCACGGCTTCCACGGCCCCTGTAACCTCGGCCACGGCCTCGGCTGCCTGCATGGAGATCCAGACATGAGCCTCCAGTGGGAGCAGATCCCACTGGCAAGAAAGAAGAGTTCATCAATTGATCCTCCTCCCCCAAGCTGCCTTCCCAGCTTCTCCAGGCAGACTAAAGGTCTCCCTGGTTCCCTCAATGTGGCAGGGGGGTCCCTCGGCACTCTGGACATACAGCTGAGCAGTAGTTACTGCCCTGCCTCACAGGCACTTCTCAGTTTAGAGGTGCACTGTCCAACACAGCAGCCACCATCCATGTGGGCAAAGGAGTACCTGAAACATGGCAGGCCGAAACTGAGATGGTCTAAGTATAAGACATGCTGGACTTCAAAGACTTTATTTTATTTTGTTGAGTCGAAGTCTCACTCAGGCTGGAGTGCAGTGGAGTGCAGGTCACAGCCACTGCAGCCTTGACCTGCTGGGCTCAGGTGATCCTTCTGCCTCAGCTTTCCAAGCAGCTGGAACTATAGGCATGTACCACCATGCCCAGTTAATTTTTCTTGACTTATTATAGAGTCAAGGTCTCACCAAGTTGCCCAGGCTGGTCTCAAACCTGCAGGCTCAGGCAATCCACTTGCCTCGGCCTCCCAAAGTGCAGGGATTACAGGCTGAGCCACTGAGCCCGGACTGAATGTATTAAATTGATAAAATGGATTATTAATTTCTGGGCTCAAGCAATCTTCTTGCCTCAGCCTCCTGAGTAGCTGGGACTACAGACGCACACCACCACACCCTGCTAATTTTTTTTTTTTGATTCAGAGTCTCATTCTGTCGTTCGGGCTGGCATGCAGTGGCTCGCTCATGGCCACCACAGCCTTGACTTGCTGGGCTCAGGTGATCCTTATGCCTTAGCCTTCCAAGTAGCTGGAACCACAGGCACTTGTCACCACACCTGGCTAAGTTTTTGATTTATTGTAGAGACAAGGTCTCGCCAAGTTGCCCAGGCTGGTCTTAAACCCTGGACTCAGGCAATCCTCTCACCTCTGCCTCCCAAAGTGCTGGGATTATAGGCTTGAGCCACCACACCCCAGCTTATATTCTTTTTGTAGAGATGAGATCTTACGATGTTGCCCAGGCTGGTATCAAATACCTATCCTCAGCCAGGCTTAGTGGCTCAGCCTGTAATCCCGTGCTTTGGGAGGCTGAGGTGAGTAGATTGCCTGAGCCCGCAGGTTCGAGACTGGCCCGGCAACTTGGCAAGACCTCATCTCTGCAATAAATCAAAAACTAGCCGGGCGTGGTAACGCATGCCTGTAGTTCCAGCTACTTGTAAGTCTGAGGTGAAAGGATCGCCGGAGCCCAGCAGGTCGAGACTGAGGTGGCTGGGAGTGTGCCACTGCACTCCAGTCTGGGCAACGGAGTGAGATTCCAACTCAAAAAAAAAAAAACCAAAAACCCATCCCTCAAGCAATCCTCCCTCCTTAGTCTCCAAAAGTACTGAGAGCACAGGTGTGAGCCGCCACACCCAGCTTCCTTACACTTTTTAAAACAGAGATGGGGTCTAGCTGGAACTATAAGCACACGCTACCACGCCCAGTTAATTTTTCGATTTACTGCAGAGACGAAGTCTGGCCAAGTTGTCTAGGCTGGTCTCGAACCCCTAGGTTCAGGCAATCCTCTCACCTTGGCCTCCCAAAGTGCTGGGATTACAGGTGTGCATCACTGCACCCCGCATATTCACTTTTTTTTTTTTTGAGTTGGAGTCTCACTCGGTCGCCCAGACTGGAGTGCAGCGGCCGCTCCCGGCCACCGCAGCCTCGCCTGCTGGGCTCCAGCGATCCTTCCGCCTCAGCCTTCCGAGTAGACGGAATTATAGGCATGCGCTACCACGCCTGGCTGATTTTTTGATTTATTGTAGAGATGAGGTCTCGCTGCCCAGGCGGGTCTCGAACCGGCGGGCTCAGGCAATCCACTCACCTCAGCCTCCCAAAGGCGCGGGATTACAGGCTGAGCCACCAAGCCCGGCTGCATATTCACTTTTTAATGTGGCTCCTAGTAAATGCACAATGACACAGCAGCGTGTATCTTATCTCCAGGACTACACTGGTCTATGATCTCCTAGAAGCATAGGGCTGCCCTGCAAAGATGGCCAGAAGAACAAACAAGTGAACAAACAGCTACTCAAAGAACATGTTGGGCCTTAGGCAAGGACCACAGCCTAAGAACCTCTGCTGGAAGATTCCAGACGCTGCTCTCAGGCTGGGGCGTCATTCTGGCAGGAAGGTTCGAGCGGCCAGGCTGGGCTGCTTTCTGGCCCTTGGCCCTCCCCACCACCCTCCCAAGAGCCACAGGTTCAAGGTTCAGAGGTGTGGCAGTTGTACCTGGTCAGGCAACGGGGCTGGGAGAGCGGGGGAGGGGCGCTGCTGAGGACTGAGCAGCCAGCGGTGAGCCACTCAGCCCAGCTGAGACAGAGCCTGTCCCTTCTCTCCCCCGCGGCTGACCAGGCCGTGAATCTAAAAACCCTTCAGCAAGCGGGCCTTCCCCTGCCTCACAGCAGCCCATCGCCCCCCCACGGCCCACCCTGAACCTTGCCCAGCCGCCCTCACAAGGTTCCAGCCCCCAGGCTGCACATGCAGCTCCGGGTCTCCTCCGTAGGCTTGGCTCAGCCCTACACAGCTGCCTGTCCCCTCCTGGGCTGGAGGGTCTGAGGCTGAGCTGTCTGGGTCTGCCCAGGTTCGCGCCAGCAGTCGAGGGAGAAGGTGCTGGGGGGCTCACCTCGGCCACGGCTGCTGCCCTCCTTGGCACGCCGGTACTGGTTCAGCTCTTTGGTGAAGTCGTCGTAGTCCTCCTTGCCCATGTCCTCCTCCTCATCTCCCTCATACTCCCCGTACTGCTCGTTCTCGTAGTCCTCATACATGCCGTAGCCCTTGCTGTCCATCTTGGAGTAGGCCTTCTTGGGCAGGGGTGTGGTGTGCGACGGGGGGTACTGCTGGTGCGACTGCACCCAGAGAGACAGGAGTGGAGGGTGAGCTAGCCTCAGGGGCCTTGGGTCCCGGACCATCAAGATCCCCACTGCTCCCTGAACTGCTGTGTCTGTCTGGGTAGTTCTACTGTCTCTGGATTGTGCCGCCTGCCCCAGCCACTCTGAGGATACGTTCTAGCCCCAAAGCGTAGGGGTGGTAGTGGACCCAGGTGTTTCTGCTCTTCAGAAAGGGCTGCAGTATGAAAGAAACCTGAGAAACACAGACCCCAGGGTCCCTGATGAACGGGGCAAGAGAGGAGGGCATTTCCCAGGGATGCAGAGCGAGCACATCCGGTGGCAGGAGAGGCAGCCTCAGTGTCCTTCCTAGGCCCTGGAACCCCATGAACAGCCCGCTGGCAGCCATACTGAACAACAGCTCTCCAAAGTGTGGGAGTGCCAAGTGGTGATGGATGGAGTTACAGACAGAAAATTGGAAGCAAGCAAGATGGCCCTCAACAGGTGAGTGGGCAAACCATGGTACAGCCAGAGGAGGGAACAGCATTCAGGACGAAAGGAAGTCTCAAGCCATGAAGGACAGGAGGCACCATGAATGCACGTCACTAAGTAAAAAGAAGCAAGCCCAAAGAACTATGACATTCCGGAAAAGGCAGAACTACAGAGACAGCAAAAAGATGGGTGGCTGCCAAGAGTTTGGGGGGAGGCAGGGGTGCCAAGGGATCTGCAGGGCAGTGAATCCATTCTGTGTGACACTTTAACAGTGGACACACAACACTGCGCACTTGACGAAACCCAAAGAACTATAGCCCTAATATAAATGAGGGGCTCTAATCTATAATCACATATCAATACTGGCTCATCAACTGTAACAGATGTACCACACAAATGCAAGCCAGTAACAGGGGAAACTAGGGGGATGGAAGGGAAATCAGATCTGTACTACCTGCTCGATATGCTATAAGCCCAAATCGACTCTAAGAAATAAAGTCACCGGGCACAGTGGCACACATCTCCACTTTGGGAGGCTGAGACAAGAGGACTACCTGAGCTCAGGGGTTCGAGACGAGCCTGAGCACCTTCACAAGACCTCATCTCTACAATAAATCAAAAAGGCTGAGGCAGAAGGATCGCATGAACCCAGCAGGCTGAGGCTGTGGAGGCCATGATCGTGCTACTGCACTCCTGCCTGGGCAACAGAGTGACTCTGACTCAAAAAAAAAAAAAAAAAAGTAAAGTCTATTAATTTAAAAGATCCACAACTAAGCACGGTGACTCAGGCCTATAATCCTAGCACTCTGGGAGGCTGAGGTGAGAGGACTGCCTGAGTTTACAGGTTTGAGACCAGCCAGGGCAACTTGACAAGCACTCATCTCTATAATAAATTTTTTTTTTTTTGAGTCAGAGTCTCACTCTGTCGCCCAGACTGGAGTGCAGTGGCCACTCCCGGCCACTGCAGCCTCAGCCTGCTGGGCTCTGGTGATCTTTCTGCCTCAGCCTTCCAAGTAGCAGGAACTAGAGGCACACGCCACCATACCCGACTAATTTTTGATTTATTGTAGAGCTGAGGTCTTGCTAAGTTGCCCAGGCGGGTCTCAAATCCGCGGGCTCAGGCAATCCACTCGCCTCAGCCTCCCAAGGCATGGGATTATAGGCTGAGCCACCGGCTTCTATAGTAAATTCTATAGTAAATTAAAAAGTTAGCCAGGGCTCAGCCTGTAATCCCGCGCCTTTGGGAGGCTGAGGTGAGTGGATTGCCTGAGCCCGCGGGTTCGAGACCCGCCTGGGCAGCGAGATCTCATCTCTACAAAAAATCAGCCGGGCGTGGTAGCGCATGCCTGTAATTCCAGCTACTCGGAAGGCTGAGGCGGAAGGATCGCTGGAGCCCAGCAGGCGAGGCTGCGGTGGCCGGGAGCGGCCACTGCACTCGAGTCTGGGCGACAGAGTGAGACTCCAACTCAAAAAAAAAAAAAAAAAAAAGTTAGCCAGGTACCAGTGCCACTGCACTCCAGCCTGGGTGACAGAGTGAGACTGTGACTCAAAAAATAAATAAATAAGCAACTTGGCGAGACCTCATCTCTACAATAAATCAAAAATTAGCCGGGCGTGGTAGCGTACGCCTGTAGTTCCAGCTACTTGGAGGGCTGAGGTGGAAGGATCGCCGGAGCCCAGCAGCTCAAGGCTGCGGTGGCCGGGAGCGGCCACCGCACTCCAGTCTGAGCGACTGAGTGAGACTCCAACTCTAAAAAATAAATAAATAAATACCTCTTATCAACAGGGTGCCTGAATGAAACGCAATTGTACACCTAACCCTTAACTGTACCCCACATACCATAATAAAAAATATTGATAAAAAATAAATAAAATAAAAAATAAAAACAAAAGAATCCACATTTATGATAGGAAAGCAGGACAACACAAAACACAGGTAGACGCCCAGATACACACGTAAGCGTGCTGGCAGACTCCAAATGCCTCAGCTCTAGCTCGTACCCAAGGCATGCGACAGACCCTCCAGTCCCTGCCTCTCTCAGGCTTGAAGTCCAAGCCTGTGTCAGGTGATCACTCTCAACCACAGCATCTACTATAAATCATCTGACAGCTTTGAAGAGGCACTCACAGCCGGGTTCGGTGGCTCAGCCTGTAATCCCAGCACTTTGGGAGGCTGAGGTGAGGGGATTGCCTGAGCCCGCAGGTTCGAGACCTGCCTGGACAACTTGGCGAGACCTCATCTCTACAATAAATCAAAAATTAGCTGGGGATGGTAGCTACTTGCAAGGCTGAGGCAGAAGGATCGCCGGAGCCCAGCAAGTCGAGGCTGTGGTGGCCGGGAGCAGCCACTGCACTCCAGTCTGGGTAACAGAGTGAGACTCCAACTCAAAAAAAAATTAAAATTAAAAATAAAATAAAATAAAGAGGCATTCACTTTAAAACACTTAAAAAACCTGGAAATCCAAGCTGATTCGTTTTCTTATGGATTTATCTGGAGGAAGAAATGGTATACAAACTGAGCAAATAATCTGAATTTCTGCTTGGGCTCAGCTATGCAACAGGATGAGTGTTTAACTTTTGACTATTGAACACTTGCGATTATTTCACTCTCTTGCCAATTTTCCACAAAACGTTGTTTCTGAACAGTGGAAGCCAGTCAGCCATGACTTGGACCAGTCAGCATCTTTCTTGGAGACGTACAGAGTCCTGCCATGGCTGCAGGGACACTCGGCACAGAGAAGGCTCAAGAGCACACCTTAGGCTGAGGTGGAAGGAT
The DNA here is from genome assembly GCA_027257055.1 of Cephalopachus bancanus. Classification (NCBI taxonomy): domain Eukaryota; kingdom Metazoa; phylum Chordata; class Mammalia; order Primates; family Tarsiidae; genus Cephalopachus; species Cephalopachus bancanus. The sequence goes on from JAPVLO010000932.1 coordinate 267,814, forward strand.
CACCGGAGCCCAGCAAGTCGAGGCTGCGGTGGCCAGGAGCATGCCCCTGCCCTCCAGCCTGGGTGACAGAGTGAGACTCCAACTCAAAAAAAAAAAAAAAAAAAAAGAGCACACCTTATGGAGATCAGCTACTGTCCAGGTTCAAAACCTGGCTCCTCCATTTTAAAGGGATAAAAACAACATCTCGTCTCTCAAGACTGAAACCCACGTGCATGCCACACAAGAATGCCCTTCGCAGTGCATGTGCACAGTGAACGCCAGCGGTTTCACTGCTCCCAGCTCCCAGCTTCACAGGGGACTCACCGGTGCATATGGGGGGCTGTACTCTCTGTACTTGCGGTGGCCCTTCTCGCTGGGGCTGAAATCTGAGTCATCAGAGAAGTCAGAGAAGTCATCACTGGAAGAAGCATGGCGCTGCAATGACAGGGAAGAGGACTTAGCAACTGTGCTGCAGCAGCTGGGGACAGACGCTGCTGGATGTGCCGCAGGGCCCCATAAGCCACTTGAAACACCTCACCCCGGGGCATGAAGTGGCAACGGAGCATAAGCTACCAACTCTTTTAAAAAACAGTCAACGTGAGGCAGGCAAAATCATGATTAAGAGTGCCCTCAAGGGCTGACAGGACGAGCCAGGTCTTGGGATTTAGGCCAGGCCTGAGGCCAGGCGGCAGCAGCCCCAGGGAACCTTCCTGGACCTACTTTGTGTTTAGATTTTCTCCTCTTCTTCGACCTCCTCTTCTCCTTCTCCCGCTCTTTCTTCCGCTTCCGCTTCAGCCTCCTATGAGACTTCTCCTCATCCGAGTCGCTATGGTGCTTCTCGCCCTTTTCCTTCCGGCTTCTCTCGGGCCCTCCGGAAGTGTCCTGGGTCTCCTCGGCCCCATCATCCTCCAGCTCGCCTTCCTCCAACTCACCATCTTCCCTACAAGTCAACCCCAAAATCACCATGAATACAGGGTTGAGAGGATACTCGAGGGCTCTGAGCTGGCCGAGGATGCCAGGAACAGAGGCCTAACCGCTGTGGAGTGGAGAGAGGCCCTGGGAGGACGCAGGGCTGCTGACTCTTATCCCAGCCCTCGTCCTCACCCAAAAGGACTGTGCCTGCTCTAATCTAACCTGGCTGGGGGTGGCAGAAGTTCAAGGTACTATCACTAGTTCTGGGACAAATCTATGCCAGGATTCCCCAAAAGGACTAACGTTCTTAGAAAAAGAAATCAACGAGGTTCCGTGGTCACAAGAGTCGCAGAAAAAGCCCCATTTCTGGGACTCACAAAGTTTGGGACTAAAATCCACATGAATGCCATGCAAGGAAGCCCCGCATAGAACAGGTGCCAATAAACACTGGCAGAAGAGCTTCTGAGAAGCCCTGTGGTCCAGAAACCCGTACAGCTCTGCTGGGACCTTTTCTGAAACTCACCTGACCACAGAAGCACGCTCTCCCAGGGGATACCGACCAGCATCCCTCCCAGAGGCCCAGGGTCTCACGCTCAGTCCCAGCCCCCTGTGAGCTGGGCATCAGTTCCACCTGAGGCCAAGGTGGTGGCTGTGGACAGTGGAAAGAGGGCAGTGGTCCTGAACCAGGGGCTTCCTGGGCCCCACTCACAGGCAGGCTAGGGCTGTAGCCTGAGCACACTGAAGGTGCCTTACAAAAGCCCCATGAGAACCACTGGCGAGCAGGCTCTGAGCCCCAGGTCTGACCCACCCTGTCAGTTCCATTGGGCGGGAGGATGCTGAGCATCTTGAGGAGAGAGAAGGGTCCCAGACCATCCTGCGCCCCCCTGAGGCCCTCACATGATGGCTGAGCCTTTCTCTCCCTCCTCTAGCTCGCCTCACCTCTAGGTAGCCTCTGGCTCCCCATCCTTTTCCTGACTTTATCAACTACTCCAGTCATCCCAGTCCCCAGTGCCTTGAAAACTAAAAATGTTTTCCAAACATGACAGCAACTGTCAATCCGACACTCTACTCTACGGGTGGGGTGGGGTAGTGGTGAAAGGAGAAAGAATTAAGAATGGAGGAGCTGAAAAAAGCATCTGGTGTTTAAGCCAAACCCACAGACACAGTTCTCACAAGTACAGAAGGTGGTAAATAAAAATATATATATATTTAAATTGGAACCTCATTCTGTTGCCCAGGCTGGAGTGCAGTGGCATGGATCAGACTCCACAGTCTCAACCTGCTGGGTTCAGGTGAACCTCCCGCCTCAGTCTCCCAAGTAGCTGGGACTGCAAATGCACGCCAACACATCCGGCTAATTTTTTTTATTTTTGTAGAGATGAGGGCTTGCTATATTGCCCAGGCTGTTCTCAAACTCCTGGGCTCAAGCAACCCTCTCACCTCAGCCTCCCAAAGTGCTGGAATTACAGGCATGCCACTGCACCTGGTAAAAAAAATTCTTAACTTAAAAAAACTCCCAAAGTTCATCATGAATGACCACAGAAAAGTTTGTGTGAGAGCATTAACATTCCTTCAATCTCAATTAACTAGGACACAAAAGAGAACAAAGATAACGTTAAGGGCACTGTAATGAGCTCAGGACCCAAAAGACTAACCACAAAGGGAGCTGATCTAAGCAGAAAGGGAAAGGCTGGCGCTGCTTAGACTGGCTGTGCACGGCCCAGGAGCCCCAAAGCCTCTAACACAAATCGTGGTGGCTCAGAGGGCCCTCCACAGTCCTTTCACTCACATCACTTCCTTTGTCCTCCTTGGGTCAGCTCCCCAAACATCAAGGAGTCCCTCAGAGGGACTTTACTATTAACGTCCATTCCCAACTCGAGGGGACAGTCCGGCTTAAAACCCAAGTGGCCTGGCCCCACAGATACCCCAGGGTAGAGGTCAATGGCAGCTCTCGAGACAATGCAGGACGGGAAATTCCTTCTGTGGTTTCTTTTTTTTTTTTGAGTTGGAGTCTTACTCTGTCGCCCAGACTGGAGTGCAGTGACCGCTCCCGGCCATCGCAGCCTCGACCTGCTGGGCTCCGGCGATCCTTCTACCTCAGCCTTCCAAGTAGCTGGAATTACAGGCGCGCGCTACCACGCCCAGGTAAGTTTTTATTTATTGTAGAGATGAGATCTCGCCCGCCCAGGCGGGTCTCAAACCTGCGGGCTCAGGCAATCCACTCACCTCAGCCTCCCAAAGGCGCGGGATTACAGGCTGAGCCACCGAGCCCGGCTCTTTCTGTGGTTTCAATGGAAACAATATGGAGAGGTGACCCATGTGCGCCTGGGGTTGTTTTTTGGATGAGCACACTTTGGAAGGGGGGAGCAGGTGGCATTCCTGACAAGGAAGGCACCTTTCAGCCTGGGTGCAGCTCATAAGGCAGCAATGGAGCACAGCCCTCATTGAACACCTCACCCACTGAACAGGCCACCGACTGGGGAAACTGGTTCTGTCCCAAAGGAGAAGTTGTTATTCAGTGACAAAGCAAGCTTCCTGTCACCCAGAGTGTGTTGACACTGGAGGTGGTGACTGGAGTAAACCTGACTATGTCCCCATGGGAATACCGGGGGTGGGCCAGGGCCACACATCAAGAGAAACCCAGGAGAGACAACAGAGAGACTGGGTGAGGAAGGCCAGGGACAGACTGGAGACGACAGGCTGGCGTTCCATGGAGAAAAGCTCTGATGAGCATCATTCTCGACACACTAGTCTGGAAGGGAAAGGACTGAGAGGGCCACAATAACCATTCAGGCCTCAGATGCTTCTGAGCACCTCCTTTTCTGCATTTTCCTGGTATAAAAAAGATTCACGTGACAAGTAACTCAGTCCAGCCTCCATAACACACAGGGTGGGGTCAACAGAGCCAGAACCAGAGGCAGCCTCAGACACCCCTCGTCTGTGCCCGACACTGCGCAGAGCAGGCAAGGGTCACACCCAGGGGCAGTTGAGGCCTCCATCCCTATCCTGATGCCACCCATTGGCTCAGACAAAGGTGCAGGCTGTTCCATATCTAACATCTGGAGACGGGGGACAAAAGACCATCCAAGGAACTCCAAAAGCCTTAACCATCATCCAGGATGGTTCTAAAAAGGACTTACCAAGATAGGGAAACTAGGCATTCAAATCCACTCCAAAAGACTTAACCAAAGAGGGATTCTTCACACCATCAGTAATAACAATCCTAGCCATACCTGGACTTGGTGAGAATCAACCACACAACTTTTTTTTTTTTGAGTTGGAGTCTCACTCTGTCACCCAGACTGGAGTGCAGTGGCCGCTGCCGGCCACCGCAGCCTCAACCCACTGGGATCCGGCGATCCTTCCGCCTCAGCCCTCCAAGTAGCAGGAATTACAGGCATGCGCTACCACGCCCGGCTGATTTTTTGATTTATTGTAGAGATGAGGTCTCGCTGCCCAGGCAGGTCTCGAACCCGAGGACTCAGGCAATCCACTCACCTCAGCCTCCCAAAGGCGTGGGATTACAGGCTGAGCCACAGAGCCCGGCTATCCACACAACTTTTTACAAAACAGGCAGTGACTGGTTGGAACTTTGTTTTCCCATAGTTGGGAGAGGCTGAAAAATAACAGGACTTCTTTTTTAAAAAATTACTGGCCAGGTGCGGCGCGGTTCACGCCTGTAATCTCAGCACTTTGGGAGGCCAAGGTGAGGGGATTGCCTGAGTCCACAAGTTTGAGAACAGCATGGACAACTTGGTGAAGCCTCATCTCTACAATTAATCAGAAAATTAGCTGGCATGGTAGTGCGCGCCTATAGTTCCCGCTACTTGGAAGGCTAAGGTAGAAGACTGCCTGAGTCCAGTAGGTCAATGCTGGGGTGGCTGTGAGCTTGCCACTGCACTCCAGTCTGGGCAACAGAGTGAGATTCCAACTCAAAAAAAAAAAAAAAAATTAGCCGGGCTCGGTGGTTTAGCCTGTAATCCCATGTCTTGGCAGGCTGAGGTGAGTGGACTGCCTGAGCCTGCGGGTTCACGACCCGCCTGAGCAACTTGGCGAGACCTCATCTCTACAATAAATCAAAAAACTAGCCGGGTGTGGTAGCACGCACCTATAGTTCCAGCCACCTAGAAGGCTGAGGCGGAAGGATCGCCGGAGCCCAGCAGGCCAAGGCTGCGGTGGCCGAGAGCGTACCACTGCACTCCAGTCTGGGTGCCAGTGAGACTCCAACTCAAAAAGAAAAAAAGCCGGGCTTGGTAGCTCAGCCTGTAATCCCGCGCCTTTGGGAGGCTGAGATAAGTGGATTGCCTGAGCCTGTGGGTTCAAGACCACCTGGGCAACTTGGCGAGACCTCATCTCTACAATAAATCAAAATGAGCCGGGCGTGGTAGCGCACGCCTGTATTTCCAGTTACTTGGAAGGCTGAGGCGGAAGGATCGCTGGAGCCCAGCAGGTCGAGGCTGCGGTAGCCGGGAGTGGCCACTGCACTCCAGTCTGGGTGACAGAGTGAGACTCCAACTCAAAAAAAAACCAAATCAAACCAAACAAAACAAAAATGCTATGCTGGGCATGGTGGCTTACACCTGTAATCCCAGTATTTTGGGAGGCGGAGGAGAGAGGATTGTCTGAGTCCAGGAGTTCAACACTAGCCTGGGCAACGTGGCAAAACCTCGTCTCTACCGAAAAAAAAAAAATTAACTGGGTGTGGTGGCGTGCACCTGTAGTTCCAGCCACTTGGAAGGTTGAGGTGGAAGGATGTGAGTTCAGCAGGTCAAGACTGCAGTGGCCGTGAGCATGCCACTGCACTCCAGCCTGGACGACAGAGTGAGACTCTGACTCAAAAAAAAAATTGCTGGTGACCTTTGAAGGGACGCTGGATGTGACACTGGTCCAGTGACTGCATTCTCAGTGCTATCTGCCCACGTCATGCTCTCAAGCCCCGCAGAGCCCTGGGCTAAACCTCTGCCAATGGTCACCTGAGGGGGGCCCTCCCACACACTGGAGATGTCCCCCAGCTAAATGTCCTGCTTGAATATGAGGTCTGACTATACTCTTCAGACTCTGCTTGGTAGAAAGAAAAGAGAAAGAATGCCAAGTCGACCGGGAGAGCACAGGGATCCTGTGGGCTATCAGCATGAGGACAAAGGCAGTCTCCACGACTCGGCATCATGTTGAACCAGTGCCACTTAACAGACTGCCAGCAAAATCCATGTCAGAGTGGGATTAAATACCGAGGGAGCACGCTTAATAGACCATGACATAATCCCCCAAGAAAAGTGGGGGAAGCCCCACTGCGCTAATCATTTCAATCTAGACCTGCCAAACCCTCTTGAGACAAGCAAGCAAGGGAAAAGCCTGCTGCAGCGGCCTGCACAGGGACCGCACCATCCCCAGAGCCTGGACGGCAGTGCCCAGCACGGCTGCACCTGGGTCAGCAGCCAGAACGCTTGGGAGCAGGAAACCAACCACCCTGGGAGGCTGACTGGGAACTGGCCCCCCGGAGGAAATGGGAAGAGGCCAACACCTTGCCGGAGTCAGTTCTGCCTCATACCTCCTACACAAAGCTTTCAGGGCATTTGAGCTTCCATTCCAGAGCTGGCTACTCTTCCTCTTGGGGTCAAAGAATAGGTCCAGCTGCCCATTCTCCAGCATGCCTACTAGGCCACCTTACAAGGCCTGCCCAGAGACATGCTGGGTCATTGCATCCTAGAAGCTTGGCAAAAAAAGTACTTAATAAAGGTACTCCACTTCCAAGGTAGGCTGGCCTCACCCACCCACTATAGACCTAGACATCGCGCTTCTTTCTGCAGACCAAGTAACTCAACCAGCTCTGCCTCTTGCCCAGTGTGTGCTGTGCCATGCAACCTGAGCCTTGGTTTTCTCATCTGTAGAATGAGATAACAGTATCTATCTCAAGGGATGTAATGGTTAAATAAAATAATAAGGGTTAGCCGGGATCGGTTGGCTCAGGCTGTAATCCCGCACCTTTGGGAGGCTGAGGTGAGTGGATTGCCTGAGCCCATGGGTTCGAGACCCACCTGGGCAACTTGGAGAGACCTCATCTCTACAATAAATCAAAATGAGCTGGGCGTGGCAGTGCACGCCTGTAGTTCCAGCTATCCAGAAGGCTGAGACGGAAGGATTGCCGGAGCCCAGCAGGCAGAGGCTGTGGTGGCTGGGAGCGGCCACTGCACTCCAGTCTGGGTGACAGAGACTCCATCTCAAAAAAAAAATAGGTAAACAAAAATAATAATAATAATAATAATAAGGGCAATGCCCTTGACAGGAGGGGCAGGCCCAGAGTAACAGAGAAGTAGCAGGTACTGGTTTTAAGAACCAGCCAGCCTGAGTCTATACGTGGATAACCCTAAGCTGGTGAGAATGCTCATTGGGGGGTAATAACCACCTCCCCTTGGCAGACACTGCTGACTGCTGGTCAACAAATTTCCGCTTCACTTCGTCTTGACCACCATGCACTAGCCTCTCCCAACCAATCATGCTGTCCAAACTGACAGGTGACATCTCCCTTTCCTCAGCTCTGACCTGGGCAGTACCAGAAAGCAACCACATAGCTGACCAAGAAAAAAGGTCCAGGGAGAGCTGAGCCCTGGAAAGAAACGAAGGCCCCTTAGAACATGAAGACTGAGGCCGGGCTCGGTGGCTCAGCCTGTAATCCCAGCGCTTTGGGAGGCCGAGGTGAGTGGATTGCCTGAGCCCGCGGGTTCAAGACCCGCCTGGGCAACTTGGCGAGACCTCATCTCTACAACAAATCAAAAATTAGCTGGGTGTGGTAGCGTGCGCCTGCAGTTCCAGCTGCTTGGAAGGCTGAGGCGGAAGGATCGCTGGAGCCCAGCAGGTCGAGGCTGCGGTGGCCGGGAGCAGCCACTGCACTCCAGTCTAGGTAAAAGAGTGAGACTCCAACTCAAAAAAAAAAAAAAAAGAACATGAAGACTGGCATGGATCGGGGCAACTTGCTAGATGGGGGATTGGACAGAAGCTGAAAGGAACCCAGGGTTGGCGATCTACTGGCTTATAAGGGGAAAAAAAAAAGAAGCAAAATATAACAAAAAAGATGGAAATTCGTGGGAGCAGCAGCTATTACCTGAAGATCATGAGAGCCCTTGACAAGAGGCAGCTAGATTAATGTGAAGGTCAGGGTTATGATCATTAGCTGCCCAGACTCTCAACAAATTGCCTGGGTAGGCTCTGAATGACCCATTAACCAGGGACAAAATCACAAAAATTACAAGGAGGCTCCACCTCTTCAAATGTTTAACGACCAGCCTAAACGCGGAAGTCAGGATCCCCAAATCCGACCCTGTGGTAAAGTCGTTCACTAGGAGTGAAAGCACACGGCCTTTCCTTTAGAAAACCAGCTCAGGGCTCGTGCCTAAGAAAGGACCCCAAGACCTTCTCTTGATTTAGGACGTGGTGAAGCAGCCACGGGGGAGACACCTCACTGAGGGTTTTTCAGAGCCAGGAAATTCTTGAAATAAACCTCGGGGTCTTGCACATGTTTTGTAGTGTCCTTACTACCTAGACTCATCAACCAGAAACCAATAGCAAATGCTTCTGTCTCCCCTGCCCTCAGCATTCTCAGGTGTGGTCACAACCCGCTCTGTGACATCACACCATCTCCACAATAACATGCCCACAGCATAGCAACCACCCAAGCAGCAGGCACGAGCCCACCATGGGAGAAGAGAAGTCCAACCACCAACACCCACACCCAACATGAACAAGACGGTGTGCCCGGTGCTAGCACCCGGATACGCACACACCTGCTGGCAGAAGTCAGCATGGGGAACCTGGAGCACTGGGAACCTGGTCTGGATATCTGAACTATTAAGTGATTGTTTTTTTTTTTTTTTGAGTCGGAGTCTCATTCTGTCGCCCAGACTGGAGTGCAGTGGCTGCTCCCGGCCACCGCAGCCTCAACCTGCTGGGCTCCGGCGATCCTTCCGCCTCAGCCTTCCAATTACAGGCATTACAGGAATTACAGGCATGCGCTACCACACCCAGCTGATTTTTTGATTTATTGTAGAGATGAGGTCTCGCTGCCCAGGCAGGTCTTGAACCCGTGGGCTCAGGCAATCCACTCACCTCAGCCTCCCAAAGGCGTGGGATTACAGGGTGAGCCACCAAGCCTGGCGGTAATTGTTAATTTTGTAAGGAATGATGGTTTTGTGACTATGTTTTAAAAAATCCTCAAGTCAGAGATTCATACTGAAGAATTTACAGATGAAATGAGATGAGATCTGTGATTTTCTTAAAAACAGGCAAGAGACGGGAATAGTGGAATGAACCAAAACTAGCCAAACGTTATTTACTGTTGAAACTAGGTTATGGCTACATAGTCCAGCTCACTGGACTATTTTCTCCCATGTGTTAGAAAATGTCCACAATAAAAAGTTTAAAAGAAAAAAGAAGCCAGGCTCGGTGGCTCAGCCTGTAATCCCGTGCCTTGGGAGGCTGAGATGAGTGGATTGCCTGAGGCCGCAGGTTCGGGACCTGCCTGGGTAACTTGGTGTCTGTCGCCCAGACTGTAGTGCAGTGGCCACTCCCAGTCACCACAGCCTCGACCTGCTGGGCTCCGGCGATCCTTCTGCCTCAGCCTTTCAAGTAGCCAGAACTACAGGCGCGTGCTACCACGCCCAGCTAATTTTTTGATTTATTGTAGAGATGAGGTTTCGCTAAATTGCCCAGGCAGGTCTCGAACCGGCGGGCTCAGGCAATCCACTCACCTCAGCCTCCCAAAGTGTGGGATTACAGGCTGAGCCACTGAGCCTGTCTAGAACTTCTTTTTTTTTTTTTTGAGTTGGAGTCTCACTCTGTTGCCCAGACTGGAGTGCAGTGGCCGCTCCCGGTCACCGCAGCCTCGACCAGCTGGGCTCCGGTGATCCTTCCACCTGCCTTCCAAAAGTAGCCAGAATTACAGGCATGCACTACCACGCCCGGCTGGTTTTTTGATTTATTGTAGAGACAAGGTCTCGCTGCCCAGGCGGGTCTCGAACCCGCGGGCTCAGACAATCCACTCACCTCAGTCTCCCAAAGGCATGAGATTACAGGCTGAGGCACCGAGCCTGCTGAAAACTTTTTCCTCAGGGAAAAAAAGTCCCTTGGGTGAGACCAGGTGAACAGGAAGGGTGGGGCATGGCGGTCATGCCATTTTAGGTCAAAAACTGCTGAACACTCGGCATGATTTGGGCAGGCGCACTGGTGAAGCACCCACCATGAAATGGGCAAATGTGTTGAAACTCTCCAAAAAAACCTCACTGAAGTCCAGGAGCGGTGGTTCACACCTGTAATCCTAGCACTTTGAGAGGCGGAGGTGAGAGGATTCTCTGAGCCCGAGGGTCCGAGACCAGCCTGAGCAACATGGTGAGACCTTGTCTCTACAGTAAATAAAAAAAATTAGCCAGGCTGGTGGCGCACGCCTACAATTTCAGCTATTTGGAAGGCTGAGGCAGAAAAATCATCGGAGCCCAGTGGGCCAAGACTGCAGTGGCCGTGAGCACTCCATTCCAGCCTGGGCAACACAGTGAGACTCTGATTCAAAAAATAATAATAATAGTAACATTCACTGAAGCCGAACGGAGTGCTAGCTGGTACACTGATGCTGAGGGGGTTCCTAGAACACGTACCTAGCGGGGAAGCCTGTCCTACAAGGGGCCTGCTCTCCAAAAAAAAATTATGGGGTCATCTTCCCACATAAAGCAGATGAAATTAAACAGTATTCCAATAAATGCCAAAACAAGGTCCTAAGACACTGGCAAGTTCCTCAAACACTCCACACCCCGTTTTTCTCTTTTCTCAACTGTGAAGCAAAGGTAACCACAAAGGCTCTGGTGATGGCGTCACAGGAAGAATTCCATGAGAAAAAGGTCAATCAAGAGCTTGGCATTAACCTAGCCCACAATAAATGCTTAGAATAAAAATGACTGAGGGGGAGGGGAAAGGAGATGGGATTAACGGTAGTAATATCTGTCTGGGGATGGGGAAACACTCCTTTTCAACAAGGGTCTTGAACGAAGCATATTTGTATACCTAGCCCTTAACTGTACCCCACAATATCAAAATAAAAAATAATGCCGGGCCTGGTGGCTCAGCCTGTAATCCCGCGCCTTGTGAGGTTGAAGTGAGTGGATTGCCTGAGTCCACGGGTTCAGGACCCACTTGGGCAACTTGGTGAGACCTCATCTCTACAATAAATCAAAAAATTAACCGGGTGTGGTAGCACGCGCACCTTATTCCAGCTTTGGGAAGGCTGAGGCGAAGGACCGCCGGAGCCCAGCAGGTCGAGGCTGCAGTGGCCCGGAGGGGCCCACTCCCTCCAGTCTGGGCGACGGAGTGAGACTCCAACTCAAAAATAAAAATAAAAAATATTGATATAAAAAATGACTGAAATGGCAGGACCCAAGGCCAATACAGTCCTTCTAATATCAAATAAGGGAATAGTAGCACACAAAAGTCTGAACAAAGACAAAGAGGCAGCCCGGCTCAGTAGCTCAGCCTGTAATCCTGCGCCTTTGGGAGGCTGAGGGGAGTGGATTGCCTGAGCCTGCGGGTTCGAGACCCGCCTGGGCAGCGAGACCTCATTCTACAAAAATCAAAAAATCAGCTGGGCGTGGGGTACATGCCTGTAATTCCAGGTACTCGGAAGGCTGAGGCGGAAGGATCACCGGAGCCCAGCAGGTTGAGGCTGTGGTGGCCGGGAGTGGCCACTGCACTCCAGTCTGGGCAACAGAGTGAGACTCCCAACTCAAAAAAAAAAAAAAAAAAAAAAAAGACAAAGAGGCATACAGAAAGTTCTAAGGAATTCGGGCCAAAAAAAAAAGGCCACTGCCTTACTAGATTCTGGTGAGGCCATACTCTTGGAGCTATGGCCACCAACCATATTTCCTGGTTTTGGCCCCTTCCTCTACCTTGAGGAGGTGAATCTCCTCTTTCTCTCTAATTTACCTTCTAAATAGACATTTTTTTTTTTTTAGTCGGTGTCTTACTCTGTCACCTAGGCTGGAGTGCAGTGGCATGCTCACAGCCACCGCGGCCTTGACCTGCTGGGCTCAGGCGATCCTTCTGCCTCGGCTTTCCAAGTAACTGGAACTACAGGCATGCACCACCATGCCCAGCTAATTTTTTGCCTTATTGTAGAGCTGAGGTCTCATCAAGTTGCCCAGGCTGGTCTGAAACCCACAGGCTCAGGCAATCCTCTCACCTTGGCCTCCTAAAGTGCCAGAGTTATAGGTGTGAGCCACAGCGCCCAGCCTAAACTACATTTTCTAATCTTAAAAAAAAATAGGACTCATCCCAACACGAACAGAAAGCAGCGCATACACAAGGGAGGGGAATTCCAAAGTCCCCAACATGAAAAGGCACGCCTTCTCCCCAAGTGTCCTTGCTGGCGTTTGTCCCAGTACATAAGCCTCTTCAGCAGAACACTCTGTAGAGCTTTACACAGGCTGACCATGAAGAAACCCAGCCTGCCAGAGGAGCCTCGCACAAACAAAGATGCCATTTTCTCTGCCTGAGTAGCTATTCTTTTCCTCCCACGAGGTCTGCAAACAGCGTGCACTTTCCAGCAAAGTATCTCTCTTTTAGACTAAGTCTCTCATGGCACATGGACCTCTGGAATTTGCTTCTCGCCAGTGAAGAGCTTTCTAGCCACTCACACACTAACTGAGCTTCGGATGGCTTAAAGCGGCTACTTCTCACCCCAGGAGGACCAACTTCTCTTACTCCAGATAGGAAAGTTCATCATTTAACTTATGAATCCTGGGCATCAAAAGAATTAGACAAGTGTGGAGGCGCATGCCTGTGGTTCTAGCTACTTGGAAGGATCACCTGAGCCCAGTAGGTCAAGGCTACAACGGCCGTGCGACAGAGTGAGACTCCGACTCAAAAACAAACAAAAAACGTGATGAACAAGGGCTTCTCCTTTTTATCATTTTAAAAAAGAATCAATTTGGTTCCATTCAACATACATTCACCCCAAAGTATTAACATTTTCCTCTAAAAAGAGACCAGGGCCTGAGATTCTTGGGATTTGCTCATACACCAGTAACGTATTTCTTGTACAGAATTACAATTATCTGAATACAACCTATTTGTTAACGTCCATTTGTTAATGTGGGCTCCTTCAGGGCAGACAAGAAAGAGGCTCACAGAAACCCCAATTCTCCAAGGGCCCAGCACACAGCCAGGTCCAGCCTGGGTGTAGATTATTCTTTTTGTTGTTGTTGTTGGAGTCTCACTCTGTCACCCAGACTGGAGTGCAGTGGCTGCTCCTGGCCACCGCAACATCAACCTGTTGGGCTCCGGCGATCCTTCCGCCTCAGCCCTCTGAATAGCCAGAATTAAAGGTACACGCTACCATGCCCGGCTGATTTCGGGTGTACATATTCTATATTGCGAAGCATCCATCTCAGTCAGCCACCTCCTTTTTGTCATTTCCATCAGAAATAGAAAATTTTCTGAAAATCTCCTTCAGCAATCTGGATCATTTAAAACTCCAATGAGGTTGCTGAGTGGCATCTTTAGTGATAAACTCATTCTTCCACGGTTTCTCAAGGGCTTCCAGACAGGCTGGAAGGTGACGGACACACAGACTGCACAGGTGAAGGTTGCCCTCCCAAGGATGCAGCTGCTGTTCCCCATATGAGCTTCAGTTACTGTGAATGCTCTGGATCCCCATGAGTGACAGGGCCTAGGCCTGCCTGGAATTCCAAAGAAACCTAAGCCCCAGTGTCTGCTAGGAAAATGAGGAGGGCAACAATCCAAGTCACCTGCAACAGACATTTAGCCAAGTGACACTAGCGTCTGGGCCCAGCTCCTGTGGGTTGGGCCACAGCAGGGATGTGTTAGCTATGATCCACTTCCACACTGGCCCCCAAGAAGTCTCTGGTTACTTCTAATGAGTGATAAGTCCTCCCACGTGAGGGTTCAAAATCTTGGGCTTGGGCCTCTGCATTCACTCGAAGAAGTGGAACACAGGGATGATGGAGTCGTGGCGGGCTGAGAAGCAGGTAGGACACGCCACCCTCCCTGGGACCAACTTTAAGTGGAATATCTGTACAGTATTCCCTCTTCACGCCCTCCCACCACAAGAATCACGACAGCACACCAGCCACTGTGAACGCCATGCTAGTGCAAGGGCCAGCCACGTTCTCCAAGACCCATGTGGTCTCTGGCCCAGCTACTCAACTCTGCTGCCACAGCACAACAGCAGCCACTACGATGTAAACGAATGAGTGTGGCCATGAACCAATAGCCTCTACCTACAAAAACAGGTCAGGCAGGCTAGCTTTGGCCTGAGAGCCACAGTTTGCGATCCTTATTCTACATGCAGTGGCTTTCAAACATTCTGACCTAGACCCACATCTCCCTTACATTCCTCTCAAGTTTCACGAAGCCAAGTTTAACTACATTTTGCTTTTTCTACCACTTCTTCCATTTCTTTGGTTTCCAAATGCAGGAGACAAATGACTACACAGACTTTATGGCCCACTAATGGCTGTACCCTGCAATCTGAAAAATATGCTACCAGATCCAGTAAAGTGCAATGGGCACAGAGATGGGATCTGGGGCCAGGCAGCCTGGTTCCAACTCGTCCTACAGCACGTGCTAGCTCTGTGACCTGGGACAAGTGACTTCACCACTTTGCTGCCATTTCCCAGTGAAGGGCTGAGGTGAAGGTCAAATGCACCAATGCATGTGAAGTACTCTGGGGGTCCTGGCAGGTGATCTTTGACCTTCACACCAACAGTGCAAAAGTGGCACTGCCACCCCTCTGGGAAGACAAGAGGCTGACTGAGGAGCGAAATTACTGGAGAGTCACACCTGGTTGCCTGACCCCTCTCCACAGTCGTCCACCCCTCTCTGCAACCTCTCTACCAGCAGAGATGAAGGAAGAGCGCAGCATCCATGCTGTCCTTAGCTTTGCGGCCCTGGAGGTCACTGCATCCTTTCCAGGACCAGGACCACTGACAGGCATGACTGGTACTGATGAGCCTGTGTATCATCATGGATCTGCCTGTGGCTAGCCGCTAAGCCTAACCCTAAAGTTACTTTTTGGCGGGGCTCGGTGGCTCAGTCTGTAACTCCAACACTTTGGGAGGCCAAGGCCAGTGGACTGCCTGAACCCAGAGGTTCAAGACCAACCCAGGCAACCTGGTGAGACCTTGTCTCTACAATAAATCAAAAATTAGCCGGGCATGGTAGCACATGCCTATAGTTCCAGCTGCCTGGAAGGCTGAAGCGGATGGATCGCCGGAGCCCAGCAGATCAACAATGGGGTGACCGTGAGTGTGCCACTGCACTCCAGCCTGGGCGACGGAGTAAGACTCCAACTAAAAAAAAAAAATTAATTTTAAAGCATCTATTTTGTAGCTAGGTATCCATGAGCAACAGAAGCAACGCTTTACCATGGCCAGAAACTACAGAAGGTAGATCTGACACGAGGGCGGGAAATCTGAGGCCTGGTAAAGGCAGGGACAACCCTGGCCCAACTCTCAATCAAGTCCTCAGGAGACAAGGTTCTCTGCAAAACTTTTCTGCTCTAAGAAAAGCATGCTGAATGAACAAAACCTTAACTGACTCAGCCAGATCACAAAGAGCTGGGTGAATCCTGGGTCTGGGACAGATCTTGCTCCCACCTCTGAGACGCTGGAGAGGGTGAAGGACTTGCCTAAGGCGACGTGACTAGGTAGCAGTGGCACGAGCTTCTAGGTCCTGGCTTCCCATCTCAGAAGCCCTACTGTAGCATTGAGTCAGGTTCTAATTGCCAGAGATGAACATAGGAAGGTACAGTCAGCATAAGCTCTCGATGGTGTGACCATTTCACCATCTATAAAAGGCCACTGAGAAAGCAAGAAGTGCCTTAAGATGGCTCCCACTCAGTTTTAACCCCAACTGACACCCTGTAATTAAGTAAGTTGCCCAGAACCCTAAGAGGTGAAAGACAAACAGACTTCCTTCAGAAAGAGATGTTATCCTTACTTCTGTTTACACATGGCTGTGAAAGTTCTATTTAGAATTTGTCAGCAGTAGGAAAAGCAGGCAGAGTCTACTCTGAATGCTGGCATTGTGTGGGCATCCCAAGTGCACCCTCGACCACAATGACCCAAGAAGTGGGCACTATCCTCAGTGCCCACTGCACACTGCTAGGGAGGGGCCTGAACAGTTTCATCCGGCTCCAAAGCCCACAGTCTTCCTTCACATCCTGTTGCCACCTCTAATGTTCAAAAAGTTGTCACCACTTGCCTGACAAACAGGGCACTGAGTCACCAATTCACACAGATACGACATGGCAAAAAAAAAAGACACACTTTCTTGTGTATTTGTCCTGTCCAGAGCAATAGGATCAGGGGAAGCAAACTATACTCTGAGCAAATATTCTTGTGTTCGGCTTAAAAGCGTTATTCCAGCAACAGCATGAACCTAAGTCTAGTATCAACCAAAAGGTCATGTCTTCATTTCTGTCCCCAACTATTAAGCATCACCCAAAAGGGTGATATGCCAGAAACTTGATTAAAAACTGCGACTAAGTCACCACAAAAACCTCATGCATGGCCGGGCTCAGTGGCTCAGCCTGTAATCCCATGCTTTAGGATATCGAGGTGAGTGGATTGCCTGAGCCCGTGGGTTCGATACCCGCCCAGGCAACTTGGCAAGACCTCATCTATACAATAAATCAAAAAATTAGCTGGGTGTGGTAGTGCGCGCCTGTAGTTCCAGCTACTTGGAAGGCTGAGGCGGAAGGATCACCGGAGCCCAGCAGGTCGAGGCTATGGTGGCCGGGAGCAGGCGACAAAGTGAGAATCCAACTCAAAAAAAAAACACAAAAACCTCAAGCAGCATTGTCTCCTAGATTGCATCTATGTTAACTACCGAAAGCAAAAGGGCTTTGTAGCAAAGACCGGGCCAAGAAACTGGGAAGGCCAAATCCATGAAGCTTGGCTCGCCCCAGACAAGCTCATTTTTATCTTAACTTATCCCACTGACCCTCACATGCCACCCAGACAAACCGGCAGTTTCTCATCCTCTCCATTAGGTGTTAATTATGAAACTGGCCTTAAACCATTTACTCGAACAAGACTCACTCCACTAGTGAAAAAGCGACTCCTACGGGGACTTGAATCTGCTTAATAAATACCAACTGCCAGAAATCCCAAGAACCATCAACCATTCTTTTTTCTCCTATTGTGTCAGTAGCTGTGCTGCCAAGGTATAGGTTAAGTACCTTGCTCAATTCAGCTGTTTTGCCTACTATTTGCTCTGCCACTCAACCTCCTAGCGGGGTCAGAACCAGTCACTCTGGCTCTAGAAGATACCGTCCACAGGGACCAAAATTAGGTTCTCATTCTAGAATATGGTGTGACTTGATAGCTATCCACAGAGACTTGGAAAGAGTTTCATTAGCAATTTTCACCATAGAGGTATTTACTGTAACTGGATCTGGTCTATTTGAAGAGATGTTTCTAGGGACTAGACAGCCGCAAAAACAGAACAGAAGTGAACAACCCTGAGACAGCCATTTCTCTCCCACCAGGGAAGACGGTAAAAGATCTAAGAGCAAGGAGCAGAGGTGGAGGCATTATTAAATAAATCACTAACCAGGCCTAATAGGAAACTGTTCTACATTCAATCATAGGAAAACATACAAACAAGACTCAACATTCATCAACCTCTAAGTCTCCAGGCAGTAAACAGCCAGGAAAAGCCTCTGTTTCCACAGGTACAAAACAATTTTCCCTTGGGATCAGACTTCCTAGCTGAGAAAAATCCACAAGAGTGGCTTTCTAAAATAGCTAGCTCTGCTTAAAGGGAAGTCTAGCTTATAAGGAATCAAAGTTTCTCAGCAAATCCAAACCCTACCTAAGAGACAGGACAGGTGTGAATTACCCCTTTTGGGCAATCACATTTTTTTTTCTTTTGTTGATTTGATGGTAGTAAAAAATAAAGGAGCTTTATGACCAGAACATTCATACTTTCATGGTCACAAATGTTTGTACTAGGAGACCTTGATGTTTTCAAATTAAATCTTTCACCCAGAGAAAAGAAAAATGTAAAAGGTTTTAAGTGTACAAGATTCCTTGTTAAATCAGGGATTCTGAGTGACACCCTTTTCTTTCTTTTTTTTGCAACATCCATTAATTTGATTTTTAACTAATACTGGTACATCAGTTTGGGGGAAAATGAAAAAAGGCAGTACTGTGACATTTCAAAAACAGAGATTACCAAAATACAGTTTGACTTAATTACTGGGGCTTCTTGGACTTGATGGATGAGATTCCTTTGAGAACAGAAAACAATAAATCCTTGTGTTGATATGTCTGAGAGTTTTTTAAATGTTTGAGGAAACAGTTCCAAATTCAGAATAATAATTGCTGAAAATTTTCACTTACAAAAGAAATCTCATTTCCTGAACGTTTCATTTTAAATGTATATTTAAATAAGCAACTTAATAGGCCTTGGAACATGGAAGGGTCTTAAGTCATCCAGTTTCTGCTCTTAGCTCCTAGAGAAGGAATTCAAAGGACGGGAAACTTCAAATAAGTACTGCTCCTTTTGGGTTGACCCAGTACCCTGATAGTGTGTTCATTCAGTTTGTGCTTCAGACTTTTGCAGGAATACTGTAGTTTGGAGACTTCTTCCTCTCATAACTGATTTTACATACCTAAGATCACCCCTCCACAGCAGTTAAGTTGTGAACATATTAAGAGGAAAAACACAGTGGCCTACTGAATTGTTGTTTACAAGTTTCCTCATCTACATGTGTGCCAACTGTTTTCCTGTAAGAATGGAAAAAAGGAAACGGGGTCTTTTGGAGGGGACTAGGGTTCTCTAACCAAGTATGCAGAGATCACAAGTGGAAAAGCGGGATGGAACTTCAACGTGTTTTGTCTTTTAACGGAAGAACTTATGCTTGTAAAACACATCAGTACAGGGCTTGATTCTGCAAGTCATTTCTGTTGCTGTCTTCTCCTTGTACGTGTAGGACAGGGGCTGGGGGCTGGGGGAGGTGTTCTCTCCATGACTGGGTGTGTAACACGTTTGCATCAACTTTTCAGTCAGGCATGTGCTTTCGAACAAAGGAGCAGTGGATGGGGCAGAGCCGGGGCTTGACACAGTTTACCGACTTGGTGCTTGAACAGTACTTTACAAATGACTTGCTCAATTTTAACGTCCATCACCACAAGAGACATTGGAGTAAAATGAGAAAATTGGGTCTACTTGAACCACAATCTTTTTTGGGGGCGGGAGACCATTAACTTGAATACAAGTATCATAAATCAAATTCAGTAAGCTTGTCTCCTACAAATGGACTTGAAGTATCCACTTTCTTCAAAGATGAAGCTGGAGACAAAGCCATGGATTGCAATGGAAGGAGGGATGCCAAGGGTCTGGAAACATATGGACCTTTCACATAGATTTTTGTCATGTTACAGTAACACACTTTTTTTTGAGAAAACTGTGTACATTAAATTTTAAAAATTAAACATTGAAAGGATGTGCAAGTCTTAAAAGGGCTCAACAGGGTTAGAATCCTGATTCGAACATAAAAATTCACTCTCAAGCATCACTTTGGTCTAAAGGCGAGGAGGAAGGCAGGCAGAAAAGGGACAAAAAGAGGGAGATAATTGAATTACTCAATAAAAGAGGCTACTTACCATCCCAACCCATTGTAAGACATACACTTCTGACATAAGAGAGCTCCTGAGAGGTCGGATAAAGCGTGTAAGCACCTCTGAGTAATGCACCTGCCCCCCGGAGAGGGAGCCCGGAAGCCCAACGAGGGCTTAGCGAACAGACCTTTGCTAATCTGTTTATTTCCTTGAACTGGAGTCGGGCTGCGATGGGCTGCGATTCCCAGGACGATACATTTAGTTAGAACAAAAACAGAAAAAAATGTTTGTAAAAGCTCACCAAACTGCTGCACTTGTGTCTCTGAATGTGGGTGGCATTTCTTTTAAAAGGCAAAGTATGTTCTGTGAAGGAGAAAGGGAAGAGGGGAGGTGGGAGTGGGGAGAAGGGGCCGGGGGCCTGGAGGGGAAGCCCGAGCTGAGACCCGCGCGGGGAGGGTCCTCGGCGGCTCCCCGGCGCAGGCTGCGATCCGGCAGCCATCTGTCCAGCGCGTTCTCCTCCCCTCCCCGCCCCCACTCCCTCTAAGACGAGCTTTCCTGCCGGCTGGAGCCCACCTTCCATTTCCGAGCCCACTCGCCAGCCGCCTCTCCCCCTGCCCCGGCAGGAAGGGGGGCGAGCCCTGCACCCCAGCCCTCCCTGCTCGAGCAGGGGAGGCAGGGGCCCCAGCCTCGCCCTGAAACGCGCCGGGCTGGCCCCATTATCAGCGCCAGAGAAGGGCATGGGGGGGGCTTCGCACTTAATAAGGGAAAAGAGGGCGCTCCTTTCCTCCCCTGCCAAAACGCGAGGCAATCTCCTCTCCTCTCCCGGAAGGGATGGCGCCCCACTCTACCCCGAGGGAGAGGGGAACCCCGGGAGAAAGCGCGGGACCAACTTCCTCTCCCCTCCGAGGCAGAGAAGCCAAACCTCACCCCCGAGAGGCCGAGAACCCTCCCCACGTCACCTACCTACGGAAAGCAGAGGACCCCTCCCTTTGGGAAAAGCGCGGGGAAGGGTCTCTCCCCAAACAAGCGGGGGGTTTCATCAACAGGGCTGAGATGGGTTCCTCCCCCCATCCTGCCCTCTAGGGAATCAGCTAGCAGCTACCTCCCGCCAAAAAAAGGTGCAGGCGCACCCACCCGTAGGACCCCCCCCATGGGAAGCGTGGGAGAGGGCTGGAGGAACCCATGTTCTGCCTCCTAGGAGAGCTAAGGTCCTTATCATCCCAGCAGGACAGGGTGCGCCTCCCCCAGGAGAAAGGATACTGCCGGGGGCTGGGAGACCCCCAACTCCAAAGCCCTAAGAGCGGGGCTGCGGCTCGAGACCCCCCAGAAAGGGCCCGGGAGCCCCCCGTCCCCTTCCCCGAAGCCAGGCGACGGGCAGGCGGGCCTGTGGCCGCCAGCTCCGGGCGCAGGGGCCGCCAGGACCCCCGTGGGCCTCCGCAGCCCCCCCCGGCGCCCCTCCCCAGGGCGGGCGGGCGGGCGCGGGGGGTCCGAGGGGCGCCTCCTCACCCTTCCCCTCAGCATGGCGCCCAAAAAAGACAGAGCGAGAGCGAGGGACAGCGGGCGAGCGCCGCGAGGGGGGGGACACGCATGAGGCCGGGAGAGAAAGCAAGCGAGAAAGAGCGAGCGAGCGAGCGAGCGAGAGACACCCACCGACCCCGCCCTTCCTCCTCCTCCTCCTCCTCCTCCGCGGCCCGGCCCAACATGGCGGCTGCCCCCCTTCCTCCTCCTCCTCCTCCTCCTCCCCCCGGGGACGCTGCCCCGGCCCGGCCGGGGGCCTGACCTGTCGTCAGGGAGCGGGAGGCGGTGGTGGAGGAGGTGCGGGGTGGCCGGGCGGGCGTCGGGGGAACACGGAGGAGGCGAAGGCGTTGATGGCGGCGGCGGCGATGGCGGCGGCGGCGACTCTGATGGCGGCGGCGGGGGGGTCCCGGGCGCGGCCTCCATCGTTCCTTTGGGGGGAGGGGGTGTTAATGCACGAAAAAGGACTGCTTGGGCGTGGCGGGAGGGGCACACTTCAGCTCGGAGGGCGCCTGGTGGGGACGGGGGGTATTTTTTCGGTTTCGGAATCACCTCTGCGCCGGCCTCCGCGGAGGCCCTGCGGCCTAGGCCTCAGCGGGCCGCTCGCCGCCTGCTTTCTCCGCAGCCCGCCCCTGCGGCCACTCGCTCACGGGCGCGGGACCCTCATCGGGGCGAGAGCGCCCCGCACACACACCCCCCGCGGGCCCGGGGGCGGGAGACCCGGGAGACACGGACACTGGTGGGTGGTTGGGTGTGATCGGCGCGGGCCGCGCGCGATGGAGCAAGCGGAGGGAAGGGGGGAGAGGAGAGCGAGCGAGGGGGGTTAAAAAAAGGATTTCAGGGAGAGAGGGGACGGGCGCGGAGACGGGTCGACTGTCTGTCTGTCTGTCTGTCTGCCCGCCCTAGGCGCCTCGGCTGCCCGGCCCCCGCCGCAGTCAGGGATTCACACAAAATGGCGGCTCGGCCCGGACGAGCCGAGGGGTTGAGGCGGGAGGTAGGGCGAGGTGGGAGGGGAACCGAGAGGCGGAGGCGGGGGCCGCGTCACGTGGAGGGCAGGGGCAGAGCACGCTCGGCCGGAGGTCGGCGGAAAGAGCCGAAGGGAGTGGGCGAGGCCGAGGGGAGGCGGAAAGAGCCGAAAGGGGCTGAGCGGGAGACGGCGGACTAGGGGGGCGTCGGAAAGAGCCGAAGGTGAGCATGAGGGCGGAGCTAGAAAGAGACCGAGA
Organism: Cephalopachus bancanus; assembly: GCA_027257055.1. NCBI lineage: Eukaryota > Metazoa > Chordata > Mammalia > Primates > Tarsiidae > Cephalopachus > Cephalopachus bancanus. The sequence goes on from JAPVLO010000932.1 coordinate 290,066, forward strand.
AGCCCAGGGGAGCCGGATATTGCCCAAGCCGAGCGGACGTGGGGAAGAAGGTGGAACTGAGATGATCCGGAAAGAGCCGAAGATGGAGTCGGGGTGGGTGGCAGGACGCGGAATTAGCCGACAGCAACAGCGCGGGTAATGGGATTAGAGAGAACTGATCGGGCGGGGCTGGAGAGGCGATTAATGAACTCCGAAAGTAAACTCCTTGGAGGAGTTCGCCCGAGAGCAAGCGGGAAGAACCGAAAATTGCGAGCCTGAAGAAAGGCGGGAAGAGCCGATAGTTTTAGGTGGGAGAATGGGAAGAAAGGATTCCGGGCTACGGAGACAAAAAAAAAAAAATAACCGAATGCCGGAGGTCGGGTGCCGGGAGTCGGAGGTTTCCGGAGTAGAGACGAAGAAGCCGAGCCGGCCCGGAGATGACGTCACTAGATAACTCGATTGGTGACGTCATCCTCGGTGATGAGGGGGCGTGGCTTCGTTGTGCTTTCCCAGTAGGTTAAGAATTCAGGGCCTGGCACGTGGGGGCTTCTCAAAGACGCCTAAAACCCTGACCCGGTCCCTAGGTGGTGTGAAAACAAAGTCATTTAAACCCTCACGGTCGTCCTACGGGGAGCTATTATTTCCATTTTATAGATCCAGAAGCTCTGTATTTATCATTGGATCAAGGTCATAAGGATCAGCCCATGGGAACGCAGCCAAGGTTTTTCTTCTTGTTTTTGTTTGTTTGTTTGAGTTGGAGTCTCACTTGGTCGCCCAGACCGGAGTGCAGTGGCCGCTCCCGGCCACCGCAGCCTCGACCTGCCGGGCTCCGGCGATCCTTCCGCCTCAGCCTTCCGAGTAGCCGGAATTACAGGCATGCGCTACCATGCCCGGCTGATTTTTTTTTTTTTTTTTTTGATTTATTGTAGAGATGAGGTCTCACCAAGTTGCCCAGGCGGGTCTCGAACCCGCGGATTCAGGCAATCCACTCACCTCGGCCTCCCAAAGGCGCGGGATTACAGGCTGAGCCACCGAGCCCGGCTGTTTTTGTTTGTTTGTTTGTTTGTTTTTAGAAAGCAGGATTTATTGAGAGGACAGAAAAGCTCCCAGAGTGGGAGGGGACCAGAGCTGGCATTTCCTTTCCTCCTGAAAAGTTGTTCAGTCCTCTTTACATCCAGGGATCTTTCTTACAGTGCCAGTCCCTGTGACAGATGATGGGAACAGTTCCTGTCTTCATGGATCCTAAGAACCAATAATGTCCCAGGGGAGAGACACCTATGGTCCCAGCTACTCGGGAGGCTGAGGCAGGAGGATGGCTTGAGCCCAGCAGGTCAACGCTGTGGTGGCCATGAGCGTGCCACTGCACTCCAGCCTGGGCAACAGAGTGAAATTCCAACTCTAAAAAAATAAAAATAAGCCGGACTCGGTGGCTCAGTCTGTAATACCGCACTTCAGGAGGCTGAGGTGAGTGGATTGCCTGAGCCCGCGGGTTCAAGACCCGCCTGCGGAACTTGGCGAGACCTCATCCCTACAATAAAATAAAAAATTAGCCGGGCTCGGTGGCTCAGCCTGTAATCCTGCACCTTTGGGAGGCTGAGGTGAGTGGATTGCCTGAGCCCGCGGGTTCGAGACCCACCTGGGCAGCGAGACCTCATCTCTACAATAAATCAAAAAATTAGCTGGGCGTGGTAGCGCGCGCCTGTAATTCCGGCTACTGGGAAGGCTGAGGTGGAAGGATCGCCGGAGCCCAGCAGGTCGAGGCTGCGGTGACCGGGAGCGGCCACTGCACTCCAGTCTGGGTGACAGAGTAAGACTCCAACTCAGAAAAAAAAAATGTAAATAAATAAATAAAATTAAAAAATAAAAAAAGTTCAGGCTGGGCGCAGTGGCCTAAGCCTGTAATCCCTGCACTTTGAGAGGCCGAGGTGAGGGGACTACCTGAGCCCACGGGTTCAAGAACAGCCTGGGCAAATTGGTGAGACCTCATCTCTACAATAAACCAAAAATTTAGCCAGGCGTGGTAGCATGCGCCTGTAATTCCAGCTACTTGGAAGGCTGAGGCGGAAGGATTGCCTGAGCCCAGCAGGTGGACGCTGGGGGTGGCCGTGAGCATGCCACTGCACTCTAGCCTGGGTGACAGAGTGAGACTCCAACTCAAAAAAACGATTTTAATATATAAGAATAAAGGAACCATTGCTTTGCTAGACTGGTGTGGCCATGAACTTTGAACTAAAGCTGTCGCCATGCTTCCTGGCTTTGGCCCCCTCCCCCACCTTGGGGATGTGACTCTCTGTCTCTAATTTACTTTTACATAAACTATATTTTCTAATCTAAAAAAAAAAAGAATAAAGGAAGGGAAGTCTCAGGGGACACACTTGAGGCTGTTGTTTAGGCTGGGACATGAAAGAGAACAGAAGGTTCCAGACAGGAAATCGCTTATTTTAGGCCCTGACAAGGCAAAGACCACTTCGATTCCAGGAAGAGGAAAAAAAAAAAACAACATGTGGCAAGAGTGATAAGTCTGGAGACAGGCACCAGTCTGACTTTCTGGTATACTGATTCTACTACTACAGAAACATTCCAAACCCAATCTGGGACACTATTGGGACTAAAACCTTCAGGGTAGAAATTAGCATACTTGATAAAATTCCTCATAAAATGCTAAAAATAAATGTCCATGGGGTGAAACTTGTTCCAGAAAGCTACTGCCCTACCCCCCAGTTAACAGTCAGCTGACTGCCAGCTAGGAATGTCCTAACCTTTAACCAGATTATGCTTCTTTCTGGATCCAGTCTCTAAGTAATGATTCTCTTTTATAAACTGTCCCTACAAGAGTGCATCTTTTAATTGGCCTAGAGGAGAACTTTTTCCCTGCATGCATGATTGTAATAAGATGTTGGCACATGCTCATGACTAAGTTGTCCAAAAAAGTTTTCTTTAACACAGCAAGAGCTAATGGTGCAGTTTTGTGAAGTGGAAAAGAAAGAATGCTATAGTGAGTCACTATGTGTCATTATATGTCATTGTGAATGGTTCCATTCCTCCCTCTACGCCTTGATTTTTTTTTTTCCACTCAGGGTCTCACTCTGTTGCCCACGGTGGAGTGCAGTGGCTGAATCACCACTAACCGCAGCCTCGACCTCCTGGATTCAGGCAGTCCTTCTACCTCAGTCTCCTGAATAACTGGGACTATAGGCGCTTGCCACCATACTTGGCTAATTTTTTAATTTTTTTTTGAGTTGGAGTCTCACTCCGTAGCCCAGACTGGAGTGCAGTGGCCGCTCCCGGCCACCGCAGCCTCGACCTGCTGGGCTCCGGCAATCCTTCCACCTCAGCCTTCCAAGTAGCTGGAACTCCAGGCGTGCGCTACCACGCCCAGCTAATTTTTTGATTTATTGTAGAGATGAGGTCTCGCCAAGTTGCCCAGGCGGGTCTCGAACCCGCGGGCTCAGGCAATCCACTCACCTCAGCCTCTCAAGTCGCGGGATTACAGGCTGAGCCACTGAACCCGGGGCTAATTTTTTTTTTATAATCTATTTTTATTGTTTGATAGAGACAAGGTCTTGCTGCATTTTCCAGGCTGGTCTCAAACTCCTGGGATCAAGCTATCATCCCATTTCATCCTCTAGAAGTGCTGGGATTACAGGCTTGAGCCCCTGTTTTTAACTTTTTTTTTTTTTAATTGGAGTCTCACTTTGCTGACCAGGCAGGAGTGCAGTGACACACTCACAGCCACTACAGCTTCAACCTGCTGGGCTCAGGTGATCCTTCCAACTCAGCATTCCAAGTAGCTGGAACTACAGGCGCATACCACCACACTCAGCTAATTTTTGGTTTACTGTAGAAATGAGGCCTTGCCAGGCGTGGTGGCTTAAACCTGTAATCCCAGCACTGTGGGAGGCCGAGGTGAGAGGATTACCCAGGCTGGAGTGCAGTGGCACACTTTCAGCCACCACAGCTTTGACTTGCTGGACTCAGGCAATCCTTCCGCCCCAGCCTTCCAAGTAGCTGGAACTTCAGACACAAGCCATCACGCCTGGCCTAGTTTTTGTGATTCATTGTAGAGACAAAGTCGTGCCAAGTTGCCCAGGCTGTTCACAAACCCCTAGTCTCAGGCAATCCTCTCGCCTTGACCTCCCAAAGTGCTGGGATTACAGACTGATCCACCGCGCCTGGCTGTAACCAGCTCTTAAATCAAGAAACAAAATAAGTCACCTAGAAAGAAGTCCTCTCACCTGAGCCCGAGGGTTCAAGACCCGCCTGGGCAACTTGGCGAGACCTCATCTCTACAATAAATCAAAAAAATTAGCCAGGTGTGGTAGCGCACACCTGTAGTTCCAGCTACTTAGAAGGCTGAGGCGGAAGGATTGCTGGAGCCCAGCAGGCCGAGACTGCGGTGGCTGGGAGCAGCCACTGTACTCCAGCCTGGGTGACAGAGTGAGACTCCAACTCAAATAAAAGAAGTCCTCTCGTCCTCATCTAGTTACTAATTCCTCCAAGGGTAGTCACCATTCTGACTTCTAACTACATGGATTAATTTTTCCTTAACTTGCCTTAATTTCCCTATGCAAATGGGATCTTCAATATGTGATCTGGGCCGGGTGTGGTGGCTCAGTCTGTAATCCCAGCACTTTGGGAGGCCTAGGTGAGATGATTCCCTGAGCCCAGGGGTTCGAGACCAGCCTGGGCAACTTGGCATTTCTACAATAAATCAAAAAATTAGCCGAGCGTGGTGATGTGTGCCTATAGTTCCAGCTTCTTGGGAGGCTGAGGTGGAAGGATCGCCTGAGCCCAGCAAACTGAGGCTGCGGTGACCATGAGCATGCCACTGTACTCCAGCCTGGGTGGCAGAGTAAGACTTCGACTCAAAAGAAAAAGAACTAGTCCCCCCAGGCGGGGTGGCTCATGCCTGTAGTCCCAGGTACCAGGGAGGCTGAAGTGGAAGGATCACTTGAGCACAAGAAGTGAAGGGTACAGCTAGCCATGATCATGCCACTGCACTTCAGCCTGGGTGACAGAGTCAGATCCTGTCTCAAAAAAAAAAAAAAAAAATGAAGGCTGAGCACAGTGGCTCAAGCCTGTAATCCCAGCACTTTGGGAGGCTGTGATGAGAGGACTGCTTGAGCCCAGGGATTCGAGACCAGCCCGGGCAATTTGGCGAGACCTCATCTCTACAAAAAAACAGCTGGGCACGTGAGCCTGTAGTTTCAGCTACTTGGAAAACTGAGGTGGCAGGATTGCCTGAGCCCAACAAGTTGAGGCTGCCATGGCTGTGAGCAGCGTGCCGCTGCACTGCAGCTTGGGGGACAGAGTGAGACTCCTACTCAAAAAAAAAAAAAAGGAAAAAAAATTGTCTCTGCCTATGAACTGTCTAAATGTCAATAGAAAGAACAGACAAGTGTATTGTAGTGGATGTTTTGGGGGATTTTTTTGTTTTGGAGCTGGGGATCTCACTTAGGACTAGAGTGCAGTGGGATCATTAGGCACACACCACCATACCCGGCTAATTTTATGATTTTTCATAGAGGTCTTGCTGTGTTGCCCAGGCTGGTCTCAAACTCCTGAGCCCAAGTGATTCTCCCACCTTGGCTTCCCAAAGTGCTAGGATTACAGGTGTGAGCCACCACACCTGGATCATACCTGTTTGCTGCAAATATTCTGAAACCCCCTGAATCTGCTGGGTAACAAGATCCAAATTGCACTACCTCCTGGACCAGCTAGAGAATCTCTCTTGCTCTTGGCCCCACCAGCCTTACAGCTCTTCAACGTTAGGTATACAAATGTTCATTACGCAGGTACCCTTGTCGATGAGGTGTGCCCCTCACCTCCCATGGCAGTTTCCCTCAACTGCCAATCCCACCCCACCCCCAGGGCTTTTTCTTTACCGTGTGAGTGGGCTGGGGGGAGGGGTGAAAATTCAGCAACTTGCCCTTTATTTTGGAAAAACAAAAATCCAATGTGCCTCTTCCTCTGGACCTCTAAAACATCTCTGGCCTGGCAGGACACCAACATTTGGCACCAATCTCTGGGGTGGGGGGGTGGGGGGACGGTTGGGGGAGGAGAAAGGAGGAGACCATTGGCCCAGGAGAGGCATTATGTTGCTGGGACTCTGCTGGCTTGCCACCCCGCGGTGTTTCCCTTTCTTCCTGGCTAATCTAACCCTGGATTTATTGGAGAGATTGAGGTTGGGGGAAGGTGGGGTGTGGGGTGTTACAGATGTCCAGGCTGGGAAATGAATCATCTGTCTACTTGGTTCTCAAGGGATAATATCGCCCCCTACAGGACATTTTGGAAATCACTGAAGGAAATAAGTTTTTTTGTTTGAGTGGAATCTCTCACTCTGTAGTCTAGGCTGGAGTGAAGTGGCACGCTCACGGCCACTGCAGCCTCCAGCCTCGACCTGCTCCAGCCTTCCAAGTAGCTGGAAACACAGGCATGTGCCACCACACCCAGCTAATTTTTTTTTATTGTAAAGAGAAGGTCTTACCAAGTTGCCCCTGCTGGTCTCCAACGCCTGAGCTCAGGCAGTCCTCTCGCCTCTGCCTCCTAAAGTGCTGGGATTACAGGTGTGAGCCACCATGCCCTTCCTAATGAGTGTTTTTTGTTTTGTTTTGTTTTGGGTTTGGGGTTTTTTTGGCTGTCAACTGGTTCTCAAGGGAACAGTATCGCTCCGCTGGGGGCAGTTTGGATATGTATGTTTTTGTTGATGGTCACAACAATGAGGGGTTTGTTACTGAGGACAGGGACAAGGCGTGTTAAGACATCCTGCAATAAACTGGGCTGAGTGGCTCAGCCTGTAATCCCACACCTTGGGAAGCTGAGGTGAGTGGATTGCCTGAGCCCATGGGAACTACTTAGTAGTTCCAGCTACTTGGAAGGCTGAGGCGGAAGGATCGCCGGAAGCGGCCACTGCACTCCAGTCTGGGCAACAGAGTGAGACTCCAACTCAAAAAAAAAAAAAAGAACAATTTTGTGTGATTTATTTATTTATTTTTAATTTTTTTTTTTTGAGTTGGAATCTCACTCTGTCGCCCAGACTGGAGTGCAGTGACCGCTTCCAGTCACCGCAGCCTTGACCTGCTGGGTTCCGGAGATCCTTCCGCCTCAGCCTTCCAAGTAGCTGGAACTACAGGTGCGCGCTGCCACGCCCGGCTAGTTTTTTAATTTATTGTAGAGATGAGGTCTCTCCAAGTTGCCCAGATGGGTCTCGAACCCGCGGGCTCAGGCAATCCACCCACCTCAACCTCCCAAAGCGCGGGATTACAGGCTGAGTCACCAAGCCCAGCTTGCATGATTTATTTTTTACCAGTCTGTTCTGGCATGCTTCTAATGATATCAGAATCACCTGGATCAATGATAGCCAGTGTGCATATTGCCACTGGAGTGATGGACACCAGTTGTGGCCAACATAGTGTAGTACTCTATTTCAGGTCTCCTCAGAGCTGGGCAGTTGTTGGCAAGGATGACCAACTTCGCTTTGTCTTGTCGGATCATCTTCAGAGTCTGTCTGTACCCCAACACGTATTTTCACTTTTCTTTCTTTTTTTTTTTTTTTTTAATTGGAGTCTCTGTTGCCCAGACTGGAGTGCAGTGGTCACTCCCGGCCACCGCAGGCTCGACCTGCTGGGCTCCCGCGATCCTTCCGCCTCAGCCTTCTGAGTAGCTGGAATTACAGGCGCGCGTTACCACGCCCAGCTAATTTTTTTATTTTATTGTAGAGATGAGGTCTCGCCTGCCCAGGCGGGTCTCGAACCTTCCACTTTTCATAACGAGTTGAAGCCTTGAGTTGATGGACTCCAGCGACATTTTTGTGTTCTTTGCAGCCACCATCTTCCTGCCTTAGGTGCAGGACAGCCCCCAACCTAGAATACACAGAGGACAGGAAGCTTAGGATCCAGAATTCTTTTTTTTTTTTTTTTTTGAGTTGGAGTCTCACTCTGTCACCCAGACTGGAGTGCAGTGGCTGCTCCCGGCCACCGCAGCCTCGACCTGCTGGGCTTCAGTGATCCTTCCGCCTCAGCCTTCCGAGTAGCCGGAATTACAGGCATGCGCTACCACGCCCGGCTGATTTTTTTATTTGTAGAGATGAGGTCTCGCTGCCCAGGCGGATCTCGAACCCGCGGGCTCAGGCAGTCCACTCACCTCAGCCTCCCAAAGGCGCGGGATTACAGGCTGAGCCACCAAGCCCGGCTAGGATCCAGAATTCTAAAAGGCAACCCGCAGGGCTCCCCGAACTGCTAAAATCTCGGGGGCAGGAGGAGGCGCCCTCTCACCAAAAGCCAATGTGCAAGATTTATATCACCACTTTGAGGGTGATGGAAATGTTTTGGGTGGGGCACAGTGGCTCATGCTGTAATCCTAGTGCTTTGGGAGGCTGAGGCAAGAGAAGGTCTTTTTTTTTTTTTTTTTTTGAGCCACTGCACCCAGCCGATGTTTTAATTTTATTTTTATTTTTCTTATTTTTTTGAGTTGGAGTATCACTCTGTCGCCCAGACAGGAGTGCAGTGGCCGCTCCCGGCCACCGCAGCCTCGACCTGCTGGGGTCCGGCGATCCTTCCGCCTCAGCCTTCCAAGTAGCTGGAACTACAGGCGCGCGCTACCATACCCAGCTAATTTTTGATTTATTGTAGAGATGATGTCTCTCTGCCCAGGCGGGTCTCGAACCCGCGGGCTCAGGCAATCCATTCACCTCAGCCTCCCAAAGGTGCGAGATGAGAGGCTGAGCCACCGAGCCCGGCGATGTTTTTATTTTTTATGTATTTTTATTTTTATTTTTGAGTTGGAGTCTCAGTCTGTTGCCCAGGCTGGAGTGCAGTGGCACATTGCTCACAGCCACCACAGCCTTGACTGCTGGGCTCAGGTGATCCTTCTGCCTCAGCCTTCCAAGTAGCTGGCACTACAGGCGTGCGCCACCAGCCCAGCTAATTTTATTTTATTTTATTTTTTTTGAGTTGGAGTCTCACTCTGTCGCCCAGACTGGAGTGCAGTGGCCGCTCCCGGCCACCGCAGCCTCGACCTGCTGGGTTCTGGCAATCCTTCCGCCTCAGCCTTCCAAGTAGCCAGAATTACAGGCATGCGCTACCACACCCGGCTAATTTTTGATTTATTGTAGAGATGAGGTCTCACCAAATTGCCCAGGCGGGTCTCGAACCCTCGGGCTCATGCAATCCACTCACCTCCCAAAGCCTCCCAAAGTGCTGGGATTACAGGCTGAGCCACCGAGCCCGGCTAGCCCAGCTAATTTTTAAAAATTTATTGTGGAGACGAAGGCTTGCCAAGTTGTCCAGGCCAGTCTCGAACCTCTGGGCTCAAGCAATTCTCTCACCTCTGCCTCCCAAAGTCCTGGGATTACAGATGTGCACCACTGCGTCCGGCTAGTAGTTCCCTCTTTATCTGCAGTTTTCCTTTCTGTGATTTCAGTTACCCATGGTCAATATTAAACGGAAAATTCCAAAAATAAACAATCCATGAGTTTTAAATTGTATGCCATTCTTTCTTCTTTGTTCTTATTTTTATTCTTGTAGAGACGAGGTCTCACTTTGTTGCCCAGGCTGGTCTCTAACTCTGGGTGTCAAGCGATCTTCCCGCCTCAGCCTCCCAAAATACTGAAACCAAAGGTATGTGCCACCACACCTGGCTAATTTTTTGGCTTACTGTAGAGAGTAAGTCTCGCCAAGTTGCCCAGGCTGGTATCAAACCTGTGGGTTCAGGCAATCCTCTAGCTTTGGCCTCCCAAAGTGCTGGGATTACAGGCTGAGCGACTGAGCCCCGCCAACAAAAAGTTTTTTTAAAAAAATCTTCTTTTGGGCCAGGTTTGGTGGCTCATGCCTATAATCCCAGCATTTTGGAAGGCCGAGGTGAGAGGATTGCCTGAGCTCATGGGTTCGAGACCAGCCTGGGCAACTTGGTGAGACCTCATCTCTACAGTAAATCAAAAAATTAGCAGGGTGTGGTGGCACACGCCTGTAATTCCAGCTACTTGGAGACTGAGGGGAAGGATCGCCTGAGTCCAGCAGGTCGAGGTTGCGGTGATCGTGAGTGTGCCACTGCACTGCAGCCTGGGTGACAGAGTGAGACTCCAACTCAAAAAAATAGAAATCATTGGACTCCGTGGCTCAGCCTGTAATCCTGCGCCTTTGGGAGGCTGAGGTGAGTGGATTGCCTGAGCCCGCAGGTTCGAGACCCGCCTGGGCAGTGAGACCTCATCTCTACAATAAAATAAAAAAAAAATCAGCCGGGCATGGTAGTGCGTGCCTGTAATTCTGGCTACTTGGAAGGCTGAGGTGGAAGGATCGCCAGAGCCCAGCAGGTCGAGGCTGCGGTGGCCGGCAGCGGCCACTGCACTCCAGTCTGGGTGACAGAGTGAGACTCCAACTCAAAAAAAAAATAGAAATCTTCTTTTGGACTAGCCAGGCATGGTGGCGTGCTTCTGTAGTTCTAGCTACTTGGGAAGCTGAGGTGGAAGGATCGCCTGAGCTCAGTAGATCAAGGCTGTGGTGGCCGTGAGCGTGCCACTGTACTACAGCCTGGGCAACAGAGTGAGACTCTGACTCAATAAAAAACAAAAATCTTCTTTTTATTTTTTTGAAATTCTCTTTTTAAACTTCTGACTCCAAAAGTTTAAAGCTCCGACACTTTGGTGTGCTGTTTCCCAATCTCAGGGAAAAATACCAATTACAAGATCAAATAGCCTCTTTGTACAGGAAAAGACATTTAGAAGTTATGGAATTACCTGGCCGCAGAAGGCTATATCAAGTATGTTTTGGCTAACTCCATGGAAATACACATATCTGTTTAGGTGCCTTATATGATCAAAGTGAAATGTACATGAATCACAGAAAGAAAAATAAAGTCGAGCTAGCTATTTTTTTTTTTTTTTTTTGAGTTGGAGTCTCACTCTGTTGCCCAGACTGGAGTGCAGTGGCCGCTCCCAGCCACCGCAGCCTCGACCTGCTGGGCTCCGGCGATCCTTCCGCCTCAGCCTTCCAAGTAGCTGGAACTACAGGTGCACGCTACCACGTCCGGCTAATTTTTTTTTTTTTTTTAGTTGTAGAGATGAGGTCTCGCCAAGTTGTCCAGACAGGTCTCGAACCCGTGGGCTCAGGCAATCCAGTCACCTCAGCCTCCCAAGGTGCAGGATTACAGGCTGAGCCACCGAACCCGGCTTTTTTTTTTTTTTTTTTGAGTTGTACTCACACTCTGTCACCCAGGTGAGAGGACAGTGGCACGCTCCCGGTCACCACAGCCTCCACCTGCTGGGCTCAGGTGATCCTTCCCCTGAGCTTTCCAAGTAGCTGAAACTACAGGCACATGCCACCATGCCCGGTGAATTTTTTTAAGTTTATTGTAGAGATGAGGTCTTGCCAAGTTGCCTAGGCTGGTCTCGAACTCTCAGGCTCAGGCAGTCCTCTCACCACGGCCTCCCAAAGTGCTGGGATTATAGGTGTGAGCCGCTGCTCCCGACCAAGCTAGCTATTTTCAAGAGTTAAAACAAGTTCTTAGTATCAAATGAGTTATTAGTTAATAGATCAGCTTTGAAAGTGATCCTGAAGATTGATGGCACGTAGTAATTTGTAATTGGTTAGGGAGTGACCTGAGCTGTTACCTGTTGGGGCGCCAGCCCCGGCCAAAGGGGGAAGGGTTAGGACCCGCTCCAGAGAATCCGGACGGCGAGAAGAAATGACTCGGAGGCCATTCTTCTGGGAACAGTCTGATCAGGACTGAAGCCAAATTTTATTCGGACTCCTTCCAACTTATATACCATTTTTCATACCCTCCAGCAGTGTGATAATCACTTGCTGGGGGCGTACAAACTCCATGATGTATATTGCGATTTACAAACTATGCATCACAAGACCATCACAAGACTTGCAAGCTCCAAGCAGGCGTGCCTTACAAATCTCACGTCAAGGTCACAGGTGCACAAATACAGTTCGTTTAAAAGTGTCTTCCATAGTGTTCAATAAATCATTCATATTATACTCTTTGTTCTAAACCCTGATTAATACAAAAACTTTCTTAGTTAACTCTAGGTTCAATCCAAGTTCACTGACTCCTAATATTTTTTAACGATTGATATTATCAACTTAACACTATAGTATAATTTATAAGTTTACTTAAATGACTTAATTTTTATTTATTCCATTAACCTATTATGATTCAACATAGTGGCCTGTAATTCTACAACAATTAATTCAAAACTTATTTCTTACCATGACTTATATGAGTTTCATGATCTAGTGTTTGGGCTTTAATACTATGCTGTATCTCATTAAGCTAATACCTTATCATCAAATCTTATAATTATCATTGACGTATGATTTTAGAATCATAACACTATAATTCTCATTCTATTTTAATAAAACTACGACTTTAACCCAAAACTTACATCTTTTTTCCTAGTATATTAATACATGGCTACGTGTAAAATTTCCTATTGTCATATTAGAAGCAAAAACTACAGCGTTGGGAAAGTTTCGGTATACTAATCAAAGGATCTTAAAATTGGCCTACAGGAACAGGAACTAAAGTCATAATCTGAGAAAAGGAAACTTAAAAAGCTTAAACAAAACCTAAAAGTTTCCTACGAATGCTTATTACTGTTTAAATCTTTCCGATGGAAATTATATTGTCTTAAATGAATGTCTTATCCAAACAAGTCTATTCTAAAAATCAAATAGTGTCTGCCACACTCTTGGATAATGGACTGCGCAGTTACTATGGAAATGGCCACGGGCTGAAGCAAACAGTTTCGGCATGTAACGAAACTAGAAAAACGTCCTGAAGAAAAACGCCCTGCCCGGCTAAAAGGCGGGGCAATAAAACTATTATGATAATTTAGTTTCTAATCTTAATCCTAGGAGAAACTGCCTTTGGGAACAAGAGCTGACTCACCAGTCTACCAGGAATAGAAGTTAAAAAATATCTAGAAAGAAGTAAGATTTAGAAAGGACAAGGTCATTCTGCTGTATAACCTTTCATCAGGTGTACAGAGATTTTACTTATAAGTTTTACTGCCATGTATGCACACTGGTCACTAATCACACGCCAATATTATAGGTATAACTGATATCCTATGTCAGAGGCGATCTTCCAGATGGGCCTTTACAGGCCTCAGCCATGTAGCTATAGATGTTGGCTCCCAACAGTTACCTGTACCCATGCAGTTCTTGTAAAATGATCACTTTGTGAAAAAGAGCCTGAAAATAAAGCTAATTGCTCCATAAATTATTTTCTCCTGTGCTTGTAGATTTATTAAGCGTCTGATAAAGTCTACTTTTTGTCTCCTCCCTGATATTTTTCTATAGTTTTTTTTTTTTTTTTTTTTTTGAGTTGGAGTCTCACTCTGTCGCCCAGACTGGAGTGCAGTGGCTGCTCCCGGTCACCGCAGCCTTGACCTGCTGGGCTCTGGCGATCCTTCCTCCTCGGCCCTCCAAGAGGTTGGAACTACAGGCACACACTACCACACCCGGCTAATTTTTGTTTGTTTTGTTTTTTTGAGTTGGAGTCTCACTCTGTTGCCCAGACTGGAGTGCAGTGGCCGTTTCCAGCCACCGCAGCCTCAACCTGCTGGGCTCTGGCGATCCTTCCGCCTCAGCCTTGCGAGTAGCTGGAACTAAAGGCACGCGCTACCACACCCGGCTAATTTTTTTATTTATTGTAGAGATGAGGTCTCGCCTGCCCAGGCGGGTCTTGAACCCACAGGCTCAGGCAATCCATTCACCTCAGCCTCCCAAAGGTGTGGGATTACAGGCTGAGCCTCCGAGCCCGGCTCGCCCGGCTAATTTTTTTATTTTATTGTAGAGATGAGGTCTCTCCAAGTTGCCCAGGCGGTTCTCGAACTCGCAGGCTCAGGCAATCCACTCATCTCAGCCTCCCAAAGTGCGGGATTACAGACTGAGCCACTGAGCCTGGCTTTTTTCTATAGTTTACGGGGAAAAAAATTTTTTTTTTGAGTTGGAGTCTCACTCTGTTACCCAGGCTAGAGTGCAGTGGCACGCTCACGGCCACTGCAGCCTTGACCTGCTGGGCTCAGGCGATCCTTCTGCCTCAGCCTTCCAAGTAGCTGGAACTACAGGCACACACCACCATGCCTGGCTAATTTTTTGATTTACTGTAGAGATGAGGTCTTGCCCAAGTTGCCCAGGTTGGTCTTGAACCCATGGGCTCAGGCAATCCCCTCTGCCTCCTAAAGTGCTGGGATTACCGGCTTGAGACACCGTGCCCAGTCAAATCCTGCTTTCTAGGAAAAAAAAAAAAAATAGCCAGGCGTGGTGGCATGTGCCTGTAGTTCCAGCTACTTGAAAGGTTGAGGTAGAAGGATCGCATGAGCCCAGCAGGCGGAGGCTGCTGTGGCCGTGAGCGTGCCACTGCACTCCAGTCTGGGCAACAAGAGTGAGACTCAAACTCAAAAAAAAAAAGGAAGAAACTACTGAAATTCTCGTCTGCTAGTAGAACGCTCAGGACCATCAGAGGCACCCCCCTTGACTTGGCTTGTCACTGAGCTCTTCGGGGCCAGTTATGTGTCTCTGGACCCTTATTAAAGGGAGGACTGGCTGGGCACAGTGGCTTACACTGATAATCTCAGTACTTTGGGAGGCTGAGGTAGGAGGATCACTTGAAGCCAGGAGTTTGAGACCAGCCTGGACAATTTACCGAGACCTCGTCTCTAAAATTAGTAAATAATAAGTAAAATATAAATTAGCTGCGTGTGGAGGCACTCGCCTGTAGTCCCGGCTACCTGGGGAGGCTGAGGCAGAAGGATCACTTAAGCCCAGCAGGCTGAGGATGCAGTGAGTCGTGATTATGCCATTAACTCAACTGAAAAAAAAAAAAAGAAAAATCTGGCCGGGTATGGTGGCTCAAGCCTGTAATCCCAGCCTTGTTGAGGCCAGGGTGAGAAGATTGCCTGAGTCCACAGATTCGAGACCAGTCTGGGTAAATTCTTGAGACCTCATCTCTAAAATTAAAAAAAAAAAAAATTAAGCCAGGCTCAGGGGCTCAGCCTGTAATCCCGTGCCTTTGGGAGGCTGAGGTGAGTGGATTGCCTGAGCCCGCGGGTTCGAGACCTGCCTGGGCAGTGAGACCTCATCTCTACAATAAATCAAAAAATCAGCCGGGTGTGGTAGCGCATGCCTGTAATTCCGGCTACTCAGAAGGCTGAGGCGGAAGGATCACCGGAGCCCAGCAGGTTGAGGCTGCGGTGGCCAAGAGCGGCCACTGCACTCCAGTCTGGGCGACAGAGTGAGACTCCAACTCAAAAAAAAAAAAAAAATCAAGACTAGAATGAAGCAGTTCATTGGACTTTGTTCCATGGTTCTCCACCCTGACTGCATCTTAGAATCATCTGGGGAGTGTTTTGTAAAAATCCTAATGTCTCAACTTCACTCCAACCAATTAATCAGAGTCCCTAAAGGAGGAGCCCGTGCACCATATTTGCTGGAAAGCTCCCCAGGCGGTTCTAATGGGCAGGTGGGATTGAGAACCCCTGCTTCAGCTAATGGGAAGCAAACACCTGGGTGGAGGTAATTAAGTAATCCTCAGACCCAGGAGCCTGAATCACTTAATAACTGATCTCCCTCTTTTAAGTTGCCGAGTCTTAATTTGGCAAGTGTTCTGACTGCTATTGCTGGAAAACAATCTGCCCCGTGGGTATACGTCCAAAAGAATTGAAAACAAGATTTGAAAGATATGGCCAGATGAAGAGGTTCACGGTTGTCTTCTCAGCAGTTTAGGAGGCTAAGGTGAGAGGATTCCCTGAGCCCAGAGGTTCGAGACCAGCCTGGGCAAGCTGGTGAGACCTCGTCTCTACAATAAATAAAAAATTAGCCAGGCGTGGTGGTGCGCGCCTGTAGTTCCAGCTACTTGGAAGACTGAGGCAGAAGAATCACCTCAGCCCAGTAGGTGGAGGCTGCAATGGCCACGAGTGTGCCACTGCACTCCAGCCCAGGTGACAGAGTGAGACTCTTGACTAAAAAATACACACACACAAGCCGGGCTCGGTGGCTCAGCCTGTAATCCCAGCACTTTGGGAGGCTGAGGTGAGTGGATTGCCTGAGCCCACGGGTTCGAGACAAGCCTGGGCAGCGAGACCTCATCTCTGCAATAAATCAAAAAATTAGCCGGGCGTGGTAGCACGTGCCTGTAATTCCAGCTACTCGGAAGGCTGAGGCAGAAGGACCGCCAGAGCCCAGCAGGGCGAGGCGCGGTGGCCGGGGGGCGGCCACTGCACTCCATTGGGCGACCGAGTGAGACTCCAACTCAAAAAAAAAAAAAAAAAATACACACACACAGACACACACAGAGAATGTGCAAAGATTATATGCAAATGCTATATTACTTTTATTTTCAATTTAATTAATTTTTTGAGTCGGAGTCTCACTCTGTTGCCTGGGTTGGAGTCCAGTGGCACACTCACGGCTCAAGGCCACCACAGCCTCCACTTGCTGGGTTCAGGCAATCCTTAACCTTCCAAGTAGCTGGGATCACAGACACACACCACCACCCCTGGCTAATTTTTTGATTTATTGTAGAGATGAGGTCTCACCAAGTTGCCCAGCTGACCTTGAATCCGTAGCCTCAGGTAATCCTCTTGCCTCCACCTCCCAAAGTGCTGGGATTACAGGCATGAACCACTGTGCCCGGCCATATTTTTATTTTTTGAGTTGGGGTTTCATTCTGTCACCCAGGCTGCAGTGCATGGCATGATCACCGCTTGCCTCAGCCTTGACTTCCTTCTAGATCATCCTTCCAAGTAGCTGGGACTACAGGCATGTGCCACTATGCCCAGCTAATTTTTTTTTTTTTTTTTTTGAGTTGGAGTCTTACTCTGTTGCCCAGACTGGAGTGCAGTGGCACGCTCTCAGCCACCGCAGCCTCAACATGCTGGGTTCCAGCTATCCTTCCACCTCAGCCTTCTGAGTAACCGGAATTACAGGCATGCGCTACCACGCCCGGCTGATTTTTTTTTTTCTTGTAGAGATGAGGTCTCGCCAAATTGCCCAGACGGGTCTCGAACCCGCGGTCTCAGGCAATCCACTCACCTCAGTCTCCCAAGGCGCAGGATTACAGGCTGAGCCACCAAGCCCGTCCCAGCTAATTTTTAAGTTGTTTTTGGAGATAAGTTCTTGCTATGTTGCCCAGGCTGGTCTCAAACTCCTGGGCTCAAGCAATCCTCTTGCCTCTGCCTCTCAAAGTGTTGGGAATATAGTTGTGAGGCACCTCATCCAGGCTATATTCTTTTTTTTTTTTTTTTTTTTTTGTTGGAGTCCCACTCTGTCATCCAGGCTGGAGTGCAGTGGCACGCTCACGGCCACCCCAGCTTCGACCTGCTAGGCTTAGGTGATCTTTCTGCCTCAGCCTTCCACATAGCTGGAACCATAGGTACGCATCACCAAGTCTGGCTAATTTTTTGATTTATTATAGAGACGATGTCTCCCCAAGTTGCCTAGGCTGGTCTTAAACTCCTGGACTCAGGCAATCCTCTTGCCTCATCCTCCCAAAGTACTGGGATTGCAGCCGTGAGCCACTGCGCCCAACTACTGTTTGTTTTGTTTTGTTTTGTTTTTTTGAGTTGGAGTCTCACTCTGTCGACCAGACTGGAGTGCAGTGGCCGCCCCGGGCCCCCGCGCCTCGACCTGCTGGGCTCCGGCGATCCTTCCGCCTCAGCCTTCCAAGTACTGGAACTACAGGCGCGCACTACCACGCCCGACTAATTTTTTTATTTATTGTAGAGTGAGGGCTAGCCAAATTTCCCCGGCAGGTCTCAAACCCCCGGGCTCATGCAATCCACTCACCTCAGCCTCCCAAAGTGCTGGGATTACAGGCTGAGCCACCGAGCCCGGCTTGATT